>JAJJWW010005794.1:0-157217 GCA_023531295.1 Papaver armeniacum | reverse complement strand
AATACAATATCAAATTTCATTTCAACTCCACACCATTTCTTCAATCTCCATTCTTCACTCCACAAATCCAATATGTCGGGTTCAAGTTCGAGCTCGCGAATTTAGCATAGTCAAGATGAATCCATTTGGTGTGCATTATGTTTTGTTATACAAGATATGGCCAATGATGGACAACATCAACATCAAGAGATTGTAATGGAGTCGCATATTTCGTAGATTTCAAGAAGAAACGTCAACCTCAATAATCGACATGCAAATGGATTGTGTCATCGCTTCAATAATCAACAAGGATGTGAAGAAGTTATTTGTCTTTTATTGGAAGGGCTATGGAAACCGACAAAATGGCCAAAACGCATTTGATGTGGAGCAAATGTGTCGGCTCGAATGGCGCAACAGAGTGGGAAAAGATTTTCAATTTGATGGTTGTTATCTTATCTTGATGGTGTTGCCCAAAATATGATCAGTTTAGATTAGTCAGTTTCCCAAATATGATGCATCTTTCATTTGTATGATGCATCTATCATTTGTATCAAATTTTTAATTTTAAGATATTATTAATATAAAAAACTAGATTGCATCTTTTCATTAAAAGTTTAAATTTTAATTTACATTAGTGCCTCTTTCATTCATCTAGATAATGACATAACTTACAATAAAGACTTTAAAAGTAAAATTTGGGACAATGTTCTTCATCTTGTTTATCTTCTTCATTTCACCAAACTTCCAATCATATCTTATCTAATTTTCCTTCCCTTGAACTTTTGCGTCTTTTCTTAGTTGGAGGTTTGATTTGGTTAATACCCAAAAATTGTAGACTTCTTTGGTTTTTACCTATTTCTTTATAACCTTCACATATCTTACTAATGAAAAGAAAAGGTCATGTTGGGATTCAACCTTGCCATTTTGAAAATAAGATAGATAAAAATAGAATTTTTTTTTGTAAAAAATTTGGTATAATTTTTGAGTGTGAATGTCACATTTTATACCTGGTGGGAGAAAGAGTTGTTGGAGGTTTAAAATGAACCGAGCGATGGAGACTCGATCGCTAACGTTTTTACCCATAGTAAGCGGCGCGCCTGCTGCTTGGCCGGGCACGGGCAAATGCCAGCGGGTTAGCCACCCCCACAGAACCCGCCTAACGACCGCTCGCATATAAAGTAGGCAACCAGCCTGTAAATCCGATCCTACGCGACCATAAATTCCCATCTATAAATACCCAATTCCAATTTCATTTCAACTCGCACCTTCATTTATTTTTAGCTTTTTCAATTTCTCAAAATATGTACATAACTCAGTTAATAGTAAGAACAACATGCTTCCAAATTCAAAGAGTTCAACACCGAACTAATGTGCAAAATGAAGTAAGAAGAGCAATAAGTGCACGCTATTGTAATTTTAGTACGTTAGAAGATGAATACATCGATGAATTATGTTTTCTTCACTAATCATCTCATCTTCGATGGCGTACTACATGACATTTCTTTTAAGGACGCGTTTACAAAAATTAAGAACAAATACCGAACTCCGACAAAATTTGATGGCGCCTGTGTTGAGGCGATTTGTTTTAATTTCTAACAATGTTAATGTATATTTCCCATGATATGAAGCCATTCAAACATGAGGACCGGTGAAACCCTTTGGAAATGAACAAAGGTGTCGTCAGAGCCAGTTCTCTTAACAACGAAAAGGAGTTCCGATGTGGAAGTTGTTATGAAATCTTAAAAGTGTTGCCCAAATTTAATCCAATTTATATGTTTAAATTTCTTAATCTTAATAGAAAACTTTAAAAGCGAGATTTACATTTATCAAACAAAAGTGCAATTACATTAAACCACAATTCAATAAAACTCAGAGTACATTAAAGGAGTTAACATCTCAAACTAACTATTTCCAAAGATATACTCCCTATGCCCGTTTGATCCTCCAAAACTCACCAAACTTGAGTCCGAGAAGGTGGTGAGAGATGCTTGAAATGGGTGAAATGTCAAGTGGTTGTTGGGGTATAAATTGCAGACACTAAATGCATCCATATTTACGCTCAAAGACCAAGAGTAAATACCGTGGGGCATGAAACCCGATAGGAGTCTAGAAACAAATATTCATCATCTCCCCGTCTCCTCCTCAAGTAGCCTGCTCATACATGAGTTCTTCCACTAAATTTGAGTGTAATGACCGATTTCTAAACTGACGACTTCCAATAGACTTCTTATATCATACTTGCCATGGGACATGCCATCACGACCCTAAACTCATTTGAAAACTTGTTTTTACGTAAGTATCGGGCATTTCAAAAAGTCAAATTCTCCTCTCGCATCTCTCAAGTGAAATTTACGCGGAATCCATCAAGAAGATGCGTTAAAGTGTTCAACTGGTTCGATACTCTTTTTGGTGATGCCACGATACCGCAATATGGATACTTTCTTGGAGACCTTCAACACTAAGTGAAACGGAATAATATCTCCAATCTGGGTGATGAAGTGTGGACTTCCCCAAGATATTTGAGGGGCATATTTGATGAACCCATTTGACTCGCTAGGATACGTATATCTTGCTTCGTCGGTGGTTGAGGTAGGGATGGAAGACGCAGAAGTGACAAATTGTCGCTGCCGAAAATCAAACACTACCCAAGTTATGGATGAACATCAATATTTAGCTTGCATTTTTGGTGCCAACTATAATAATCAAAGTCATCATCTAGGGTTTGGATTAAATCTTTTCAAATTCTTCCCAAGATTGTCCATTATTTATAACGTTGTTCAATCATCGTGTGAAATTCTATCAAGCCGAAATCTGCTGATTGCTTTTACCTTTCTCGCTCAGAATCAAACATATGCCTTTCTCCGTAGTACCAAATACCATGACCCATAATAGAACTCGTAAAACACACCTAAAACTGAGGCTTAACTCTAACATGCTTTGTCTTCGTTCATTGTACTCATCAATCGAAGTATACATCATTGAGTTAATGTTGATAATAGTTACGGCATAATTCTTTAGCATTCTCTAAGTAACAACGACATTTTGACCATCATTTTTTTGCATACCCAATTGCTCGGCTTTGTACTTGTGCACGATTGGGAAAACTAATCGGTTTTCATGAAGATCAGATTCAGACCAAGTAAGTATACTACAAAAATCTTGAAAATAACATTTGCAAACATTGTTGTGTTAATGAATCACCCGGTTAACAATTAACTCGATAATGAATTAAATAATAGAAAGGGATTGTGGTTCTTACCTCCAAATGACCCAAAATCCATTCAAGCTATCTTTATTCCTACACGAGCATTCACCGAGACTTAAGTATAACTCAACTAAAATTGTAAAACCCCAATCATAATTTGGCGCTTTGGTTAAATTTTCTAAAGTTTCGAGAAAATCAATTAATGCCACCGAGCTAGCATTGGGGCACATAATCCTTGGCCTAACACCTATAAATATGCGTTTAGCCGCGGATAACTGCCTAGTCTCGCTATTATCCTTTTTTGCGATAACGGTTCAAAAATCCTTAAACTCATAAACTTTTAATCCATATGAGTGTAATATTCTAGACCGCCTTCCTTCGGTATCATTTGCGCACAAAGGAAGTAGTTGTTTCCATCTTTCTTATGATGTCCACTTTAATTGTAAAATTATAGTACACCTTTCACATTTTATTCCCCATGAACATATACAAATCCAATCTGTGTGAACCTAAACAACATGGTCATTAAATTAAAAGTCTCAGTATCTAAACTAAAAATTGAATCAAACTAAATTTGAATCTTTAAAAATTAAAGTTTGTACCCTAAACTAAAATTAAACTATTGAATAAGAAAATAGAACTTACCACTCGAAATCCTTGAAAAATAACGTATTTGCGGTGTTCTTACCAACCTTCTATTATAACTCGCATAACATGAGTCATGTGGTTTTTTTTCCTTTCATGAAATATAAACTCGCCAAGGATATTTTCGTAAGGACTTTTGAACGACTTTCTGGTGAGGATCCCAAACACTTCGGTTATCTCATACCACCCTTAGGTAAATTAACTCGCTCGGGATGGTTAGATGAATGCGCAGGTAATACACCAAGTTCAACCCAGTTGCCTAACATTTGCAAACTTTTTTCTTTATCCTCGGACCTGCATTTATTAATACTGTCACATAGATTTTCCTTGTCTTTTCTCGTTTCTTTTTATTTGTCTATTTGTTTTGGGACTCATTTTTAAAGAAATTAAGCAAAATATCGCTTTGGTTTGCTCCCTTGAGAAGGGAAGAAGAAATTGCATGAATGAAAAACTAAAGAGAATGGTGATATTTTATATACGGTGAGAGCACCGACCGTGATCGCGGAGTCTCGATTCGCCGACGTCGAAACTAGACTTAGCATTTTATAAAGCGATCACTAGCGGTCGAAATCTACCACTCGATGAGACTCGGTCGCTTATTAATTTCACCATAGTGGCTCGACAGTTTGCTAGGCCACATAACATGGCATATGAGTGGGTTAGTCACCCCCCATAGGAACCGGCCTTAGCTGGTGCCCAATGGCTATACATGTTACTCCACATACCCGACTAACTCCAAGGTTAAGGTTTGACTTGCTTGATGCGATGGTTGCGTGATTAGGCATCAGAAATAAAACGGAAGCTGTTGAATTGAGAGATGATAGACTGACCGACACATTCCCGAGGAAAATCCCGACTTGAGCTCTAACAGGTGAGAGCATTGATGCGTGTCGTAGGTGCAATCAAATTAATCAATATTTCCACTCAATTAAAAATAATATAATGGAAGTCTTCGTTCCCCAGGAGCAAGAGATTCTAGTTGTAAAAATTGTCACGGGAAGGGGTGTAAAAGCAAAAGAAAATAAACAAAGCAATTAAAAGATAAAATTGAAAGCAATAAGAGAGACAAGATCAAGGAATCCTTCTTCGCTCCGAAACAATGAATCAAGTTATGTTCTTTCTACTTGTTATTAGTCACAGATTATCACCAACCGTAGGATAGCAGGTCCGCTTAGCTAGCCCCAAAATCCCTAATTAACCGAGTAACAGTCCGCTTAGTTATCAGATTCTGTCCAAAAGAACCACCTTTGAGGTTCGCTTGCAAGATGTAATTCTCGAATGCATTAAGATCTATGAATTTAGGTTTAGTACTAGTAGTTAAACTCGGTTAAACTTGGTTCACTTTCTAGCGTTGTTTCTACACACAATTGCTCCACGGAATCCCTCCGCAAGGTCTCGTGTTTGCTACTTATGTAAAGAGTCAAGAAAACGATTACTTATCCCCTAACTTTCACTAGCCTTAGATTAAATCGACAAATCAATTTAGTTGGCCACCCAAACAATCTATCAATCAATCATGAATGTCTTTAAGATCATTCCTATTAGTAAAAACAAACGATAATCATGTGAAAAACTTCAAGATAGAATTGCAAACAAAACTCAAAACATATATTAAGAACTAGGAATTCATCCTCAATCAATAATAAAATTAGCTACTCATGTTAAAAGTTCACACAAAGAATAAGAAAAGAAAAGTGTTGTGTGTGTAAAAATGTGTAGAGAGGTGTGTAAAAGATGTAGAAAACTTCTCACATTTATAGGCTTTAATATTCTCCAAATCTTCCAAGGAATAGAATCCTTTCCTTTAGCAATTCAATTTCCAAAACCAAGCCTTTCTCAACTCTTCCATCTTCTTCCAAATTTGAGTCCAATTCTCCATCCAATTCTAATCCAAGTCTTCACACCCATGAGAGAAATCCGTAGAAAATTCCGGAATTTTGCCTCGCCGGAAAACTTGGTATTATGGCCGAATCCGACCTAATAGTCGCCCGAAAGTTGTCAATGGTGATGGAATATTCAGATCCAAGACTGCTACTGCTAGGTCAAACTACCAGTCAACCGTTAGTCACGGTCAAAGGGGGAAGGAGAGTCGACTGAGTTAGCTTCCCGACTCAGCTAACTGGGCTTACTCACTGAGTCGCCATCGAGTCACCTGCCCTCGCCGACTTGATCTAATTCACGAACCGGAATCGGTCATCGAACTCGGGACGGGCTCTTCGGCGGGTCATGAAGCCGACTCGCGGGAATGAGAATCCGGCCGAGTTCGGCTATTTCTTGGGATTTCGGTGCCAAGTTCTAGCCTCTTTCTTCCCGTAATGCTTCCAAATACATCTATTGCTCAAGCATTCATTGACATCAACACCAAATTGTAATGCTTCACAACCCATATCATTCTATCTCATCAATACCAGGATCGGCCACCATCAGCTCAGCACCACCACCTTGTCTCGACCCCATCTATTCACAGATTCATCCCATTTCCAGCAAACCCCTACTTTCTTGAACCTCGACGCCACTCCATCTCTTTTATTTGTTCATCGATTCAAGGTCCATAGAAGGAACGAGCTTCGCTTACATCTCCAATTCACTTCCTTCTCTCTAACCCATTCGATCTTTGATTTCTTGAACTCATTTCTCACCAATGCCTTAACCCATCCTTGTTCTTCATTGACCTTCGGTTGCTAATCCTGAATCGAACAACTCTTTCTCAAACCCTATCCGCTCTTCTCTCGAATCAATTGTAGCATCGATTCTTCTCGCGTTTCGATCTACCGCAGCAACACCCATTCCATTTGAACTCTAATTGACCACCAAAGATCATCGATCTCATCTTCAAGAACCACGACGATCGATCTGTGGCGACTCTTCTTCAATCCTCGGATTCAAACACCCATCGTTACTCGGCAACTCTATCAATTCTTCTTCATCTTCCGTTTCCACCAAACACCGACTCGAGTTTAGTCTTTCTTTCTCTATCGATTTCACCCTTCAATTTCATCTCTAAATCGTCGGACAAATTCAATAGTTAAAGAAAGCTCTCTCTTGATTTCGGGAAGGTGAAAATGATTTGGGAGAAGATAGCCTTCTCGATCGAGTTTTGTGTGGCTTGGGTTGGATGGTTACACCCACGATAAATGCACTTAATTGGTAGGTGATAAGGGGCACCACCGATATCCAACCCCCTTAACCATGAGCGGGCACGGATTTAGTACTCCTCCAAAAGAGAGTTGCCCCTTAACCTTGACTGGGCTCCAGGATAGTGTTCGCCCATGAAATGACTATTTTGCCCTTTGGCTCAATAGAGTAATTTCTTCTTCTTTTCCTCCGCTGCGACTCCATAGTAGCTATAAAACTCAAAACAAGCGTAAAATACATAATTTACAAGAAAAATAGCAAAGAAAGCATAAACAACATATAGTAAATAGGATGTATTCTACACCCTATCAAATTCCCCACACTTAGACTTTGCTAGTCCTCATAAATCAAACTAAACTCACAACTTCAAAAGCTGCTCAAGCGTCCAAGCATCCTGCTAAAAGAGCTATGAGGACATAGAGTTTCTCGCATACTAGTAATAAGAAGTTAGAAATACTAAAGAACATATTCTCATTCTTAAATGTTGAGTGAGAAATAACCACACCATAATGAGAGAACGCGTTTTTTGAGAAACGATCAATAAGCATTTCCGCTCACTTACGCCCTCACCAAAAAGGATTTTATGATAATTGCACTCAAAAAGACGGCTTTATGGTTCTCGCATGTGTGCTGGTAGAAATGAAGAAGAATTCTGAACACTTGAATGGTGGGAAGGATAACTTCCAAATATTTTTAAAAACCCACATCTTTTAATATTTTGAAAAACCATTTTTCTTTACGATCTCTACGAAAAGAAATCAAACCACTATCGAGGACGAGATTACTTACTCACCTTCACATCCGATCGCCAATTATGATAACACCACTCTCCACGGCATCCAATAGAAACGTCTTCCGCTCCTCGTCTTTAGCTTCTTAGTCTTCGTCTTCGGTTTAACTATTGATGATAAACCCTCGAATTTCATAAATCATAACAATTTGTAACTCTTGTACCTTAAAAATCCTTGTCGTTTCAAACTTCCTATAGATTTTCCTTCCCCACGGCTTATTAACAAAAATAAGAACAAATATTTCTCTTGTTTTTTTTTTTTTTTTATTTCCTTTTCTTTTCTTTTTTCAATTTTTTTTTTTTTTTTTTTTTTTTTTTTGAACAAGAGAAATTAAATACAAAATAAATCATGGCCGTGGGGATATTTTACCGCTGATTCTTCACAACTTGTATCGTCTGAAATCATAAACTTCAAAAATTCTCACCTTTAATTTTCTTCGCTCTTATAAATAAGTCTTCATACTTGGATATAAAATTACCTCATTATATTGTAAGTCCCTCAACATATATGTAAAATCAAGACTTTGTATGTTGCTTTACTTTGCCGAAATTTGCTCTTTTTCTCGTTCGCCTGCTTGTAAACCCAAACTTTTCCAACTTTCCTTGTAGAGATTTTGATGTCGCTCCTTGTTGATGATGAGAGTGTTTCTATGGATCGTTGTTGTCGCGAGAGAGAATGGTGCCTAACTAAATCGAACTACAAGTAGCGGAGGCTTTCATCTAAACGTCGCCCTCATGATTGACAAAATTAGCACTCAAAGATCAAGAGTAGTGCTTCTATTGGTGGAGGTTGGGTAGCTCACCGTTACCTCTAATTAACGTCTGGTGACACACACTCAAAAGAAGCTCTTTTAGTAGATGGAAAATTTCCGATCTCGGTGCCTCACATGATATGAATACGGGTAGTCTCCACTAATGATTGACGAAGAACTCTATCAACGCATTTCTCCCCGCACCAAATTCCGCATCACCGGCATGATTAAATCCATTATTTAACACTCAAACAAGCAAGAAATCCGGGAATGTAATTCTCTAACATTTCCAAGTTCAATTATGTCGGTCAAAATTTATGTAAACATACCTAGGGCATGCTAGTGACTCTAAAATCTTTAAAAGTCAAGTTTTTATGTAAAACTTTTTTTTATAAATTTTTTTAATTTTTGTAATTTTTTTAAAATACATGCTTAACCACTCCCCCACACTTAAACCTTACATTGTCCTCAATGTAATTGAATCAAGTCCTAGTAAAGTCAAGGTGGGAAATTTTAACATGATAAGGAACAGAGAAAAAAGACAAAAATACAAAAGGATAAGAAATACAAAACCTATGGGTTGCCTCCATTAAGCGCTTGTTTTAAAGTCGACGGCCCGACTTAGCTCTTGCAAGATCTCCCATATACTAACAATCGGAAAATTTGGGGATCCACCCATAATACCCGTTTTGCAAACAATAACTCCATACAAATGTTAGCACAAGAAAATAATAGTGAAATTATCGTTTGATTGAAATTTCCCCCACACTTATTCTCGTCCACACTCGGAAGTGTATAAAGAACATAGAATTTGGGAACTTCCATGTATTCCTCTTGGCAAACCTGCATGGTGTTAGCATCAAGTGTTTCCAATGGTGAATATTTAAAAACAAAATCATCCAAAAATACTGGGCTTATTCATTCAAACCAATAAGAGGTAAAGGAAGAATCAATATGCAAAAGGGTTAGACAAACCTCGTACTGTTCTTGTATTATAGAATCCTCTTTCATCCTTAAAAAATTCAAGTGAATTACTTACCTCTTGTATATCGTGGTCCTCTATTAAACCTTGCAACCATTCTTCGTCGTTTTCTACCTTAACCAAAGTCTTGGCATCATTAAAATCATTGCAAGTTCAATTGGGTCTTCCACAAAATCAATAAATGTGGTTTCATCCTCTAGCATCATCTCTTCAACATTCTCATCATCGGAATCGGGCCATTCTTCTCTCAAATAATCTTCCTCGGTATAAATTGTAAGATCTTCTTGTGAGGGGTGTTACTGTTTACAACAATAGGCAAGTGATATCCAAACTCCTCCTTTTGAATAGGTGAAGGATCTTTATTATGATCCGGAGTTGGAATAACTTCCTCATTGTTGCAACGTTCATACACTTCCCGCTGACTCATTATCTTTCCTAAAATTTTTTCCAAGAAATAAATGCATCTTCCTCAAGCTCTTCCTTTTGAATAGGTGATTGATCATTATTAAGATCCAAGGCTCAAGTAATCTACACTAGCGCCATCAAAAGTCTCCAAAGGTTGTTAATTTGTTCGTATAATTTCTCCGAATTCCTTTTGAATTTCTCGATGTGATTCTTGCAACTTTTGTTGAAGATCCCAATCATAATGGACATCTTATCTGCAGAAATCCAGAATTTACGATCATAAAAACAAAACTATCCTCCCATCCTTGTGATTGTCCACTTACATGCAGATCATAAGGTTGTTGATATGTATGAGAATATCCATAATGTTCTCAGAGGAATTTGATAATAGCCAAAAGATTGGTTTTGATTGTATCCTGCTGGATGGTTGGAAGTTGTCATAATGTTGAGGTTGAAAACCGTATTGATTGTTGTAATATGCTTGTTTTGTCCACCATACATGGAAAACCGATTACGAAATAAGATTCAAAAACTTAAGTTAGATACAAAATAATCCAACAAAGCAAGATTAAAGCAAAAAGAAAAATAAAAATAACTAAATTCATCCGTCGGCTCCCTACATCTGCGCCAAAATTTGATGCGTGTCGTGGTGCAATCAAATTAATCAATATTTCCACTCAATTAAAAATAATATAATGGAAGTCAAGTTAAGTTCCCACGAGGAGCAAGAGATTCTAGTTGTAAAATTGTCACTGCCCAGGTGTAAAAAGCAAAAGAAAATAAACAAAGCAATTAAAAGATAAAATCGAAAGCACAAGAGAGACAAGATCAAGGAATCCTAGGTTCCAAACAATGAATCAAGTTATGTTCTTTTCTACTTGTTATTAGTCACAGACATCACCAACCGTAGGATACGATTCCGCTTAGCTAGCCCCAAAATCCCTAATTTCAGTAGATAATGCAGTCCGCTTAGTTATCGTTTCTATCCAAAAGAACCACCTTGAGGTTCGCTTACAAGATGTAATTCCCCGAATGCATTAAGATCTATGAATTTAGGTTTAGTACTAGTAGTTAAACCTTCGGTTAAACTTAGTTCACTTTCTAGCGTTGTTTCTACACACAATTGCTCCACTAATCCGCAAGGTCTCGTGTTTGCTACTTATGTAAAGAGTCGTTAAACGATTACTTATCCCCTCTAACTTTCACTAGCCTTAGATTAAAATCGACAAATCAAATTTAGTTGGCCACCCAAATAATCTATCAATCAATCATGAATGTCTTTAAGATCATTCTATTAGTAAAAACAAACGATAATCATGTGAAAACTTCAAGATAGAATTGAAAACAAAAACTCAAAACATAAATTAACTAGGAATTCATCCTCAATCAATAATAAAATTAGCTACTCATGTTAAAAAAGTTCACACAAAGAATAAGAAAAGAAAAAGTGTTGTGTGTAGAGAGTGTAAAAGATGTAGAAACTTTCATTTATAGGCTTCAATATTCTCCAAATCTTCCAAGGAATAGAATCCTTTTCCTTAAAGAATTCAATTTCCAAACCAAGCCTTTTCTCAACTCTTCCATCTTCTCTTTCCAAATTTGAGTCCATCTCCATCAATTCCTAATCCAAGTCTTCACACCCATGAGAGAAATCCATAGAAAATTTTGGATTTTGGCTGTGAAACCTTGAGCCATTATGGCCTAACTGACCGAATAGTCGTCCGAAAGTTGTCGCAGTGATGGAATATTCCGTCCAAGATTCTCAAGTTCATAGGGTCAAATCTTAATGGTCAACCGTTAGTCAATGGTCAAATGGAAGGAGAGTCGGGCTCGAGTTAGCCGACTCGGCTAACCGGGCTTACTCGTGAGTGCTTACCGAGTCACTGCCACTCGGCCGACTGATCTAATCTCGCCTAACCGAATCTGGCCATTGAACCCGGTTGGGATCGGTTCTGCGCCGCGAGTTGATCGCCGAGAATGGAGAACTCAGGCAGTTTCGGCTATTTACTGATTTCCAGCCAAGTTCAGACTCTCTTCTTTCCCCTAATGCCTAACATACATCTATTGCGGCCAAGCATTCATTGACATCAACACCAAATTGTAAACGTTCACAACCCATATCATTCTATCTCATCAACACTGTGATCGGCCACCATCGGCTCGACACCACCACCTTGTCTCGACCCCATCCGTTCATGCGCATTCATCCCATTTCCAAAGAACCCCCTACTTTCTTGAACCTCAGACGCCACCCATCTCTTTTTATTTGTTCATCGATTCACAATCCTATGTAACGAAATCGAGCTTCAGTTATCTCCAATTCACTTCCTTCTTCTCTAACCCATTCGATCTTTGATTTCTTCGAACCCATTTCTCACCAAATGGCCTTGAACCCATCCGTTGTTCTTCATCGACCTTCGCTTGCCTTACCGCGAACGAACAACTCTTTCTCAAACCCTAATCAGCAACTTCTCTCGAATCAATTGTAGCATCGATTCTTCTCTCGTTTCGATCTACCGCAAAGAACACCCATTCCATTTGAACTCTAATTGATCCACTCAAAGATCATCGATCTCATCTTCAAGAACCAAAGATCGATCCGTGGCGCTCTTCTTCAATCCTCGTATTCAAACACCCATCAAGTTACTCAAGAACTCTATCAATTCTTCTTCATCTTCCGTTTCATTTCATTTGCGGCTCGAGTTTAGGTCTTCTTGCTCTATCGTTCACCCTTCAATTTCATCTCTAAATCTCTCGGACAAATTCAATAGCAAAGAAACTGCTCTCTTGATTTCTAGGGAAGGTGAAAATGATTTGGGGGAGAAGATAGCCTTCTCGATCCGAGGTTTGTGTGGCTTGGGTTGGATGGTTAGCACCTGAATAAATGCACTCCACCTGGGTAGGTGACAGGGCACCCCGATATCAACCCCCCTAACCATATTTGGGCTTTGGATTTAAATACTCCTCCAAAAAGAGAGTTGCCCTTAACCTTGACCTGGCTCCGAATAGTGTTAAACCCATGAAATGACTATTTTGCCCTTTTGGCTCAATAGAGTAATTTCTTCTTCTTTCCTCCGTGCGACTCCATAGTAAATTTATAAAACTCAAAACAAGCGTAAATACATAATTTACAAGAAAATATAAAGAAAGCATAAACAATAGATAGTAAATAGGATGTATTCTACACACCCTATCAAGCATCCTTCTCAACATTTGGATATGTGCATGGAAGAGTAGACCCCATTGCCTGTTCTTAGTCGGAAGACGTGAGGTTAGGTGTCGTTTACTATCATTTTCGTATTGAATGCCTAACTTTTATTTTTTAAGTTTCTTGATACAGAATACGCAACGTAATGGGTGAGTATATCCTCACACTATCTCACAATTTGGGTGTTATTTATGTAATTAAAAATTAGCGATAACATGATTTGAAACTAATATTATAGGGTATGTTCCTCTTACAAAGATCTACGTTCCTACTAGAAATGAACGTATTCCGAGATGTATAACACTACCGAAAAGACGAGGGTACCCAAATATACCTCAATCTAAAACTTTTCCACCTATAAGTCCTTTCCTAAAGTGATTGTCTATGGACTGAGTCGAGACAATACAACTAATCGGTTCACACTTTGTGTGATCGTCTATGGATACGAGATCGAGACAATACGACAACAAGATAACTTGTGTGATTGACTATGGATACAAGATCGAGATAATACAACAATGAAGTATGTTTACTTGATAAATGGTTCGAGGACTTAACCAAACACAATAGGATTGCTATCAAGTAAATAGGAATTAACGTTGTTTATTTACTTAATTATAATAAAAACAATTATAATTGCGGAAATAGAAAAGTAAAAGACACGGAAAAGAGTTTGTTAACGAGGAAACCACAAATGCATAAAAACCCCTGGACCTTGTCCATAATTGAATACTCTCAGATTAAGCCACTATACAACATCAAACCAACTTCGTATAGTTGAGACCAAGCAACTAAACCTATAGTTCACCTAGTTCCGTCTGTATTCCCACGCCTCCAACTTGTAATAAGTCACGTACTTGGAATAATTCCTTTGGTTCGTATTCCAAACAAAAAAGGAACAACAAATATGTTTGGTAACAACTCTTTTCAACCAAGTGATGTGAGTTCGACAAAAGGCTCTTCCGTTTATCCCAATAAACTCTTTTCTCAGGTCCTTAGATCTATCTAATAACAACTTGTTTGTAGGTGAAAAAGGTTTCTCTCTGATTTCAGTAATTTTGGGTGTACGGGTGAGAAACAATTTAAACCCTAAACAATGTACTCGCAAGGGAGTACTTTAGATTCGAGAGATCAATCTGTACAAGTTCGGCCTAAACCAAAAAATGGTCGTTCCAGACTTGCTTCGGTCACAAAGTGAAGGAGAATGGGTTGGTTTTGGGGAGGGAAGCAAGGAAAGTGATGAGACCCGAATAGTTGATTACGGAAGAGTAGTTGTGTTACTACGACTTGTATCGAGAAAAGTGGGAAGTCTAACAAATGGTAAGCTAGCAAGTATTTTCTGAGTGTTGTGTATTCCCGAATGAACTTGTTGTTCTGTGGAAATAGGTAAGACCTATTTATACAAGTTGAAGTGAAACGTACCCTGGTCTCATTAAGGAATGGAAAAATGGGTAAGTAAATGGGAGGAGGTGGTAACCGTATGCATGGTATTGATGTTCCATAAAATCGTTAACGTATGGAATTGATGTCCCATGAATGTTTCACCTTTAACTCTCTATATTTACTAACCGCCTCACCCTTATGACACTTCCTTATGATGGGCGTAATGTATGCCGCACGCTGTAAATCGCCAAACCAATACCCAAAGAGGATCCCCCAGTTTGTGATATGTGTTGATGTCTCGAATGTTTTTGTGGAAAACATGTAGCATGTTGTTCTTGCCTGGAAAGTCGTACTTGGGAGACTTTCTAGCTAGGTGACCTTCGACGGTCGAGATTTTGCATCTCAAGAGGAAAGATAGCCGTCGATCGTTGCACGCATTCGTTTTGGTAGCCGCATAGGGAAGGCCAGCATAGTGGCGCGGCTAGGTTGGCATGCCGTTGGCATGGCATGGTTTGGCATGGACAAGCTTAGGTTTCGGGCCAAAGGTTACCATGCGTTGTCACGGTAACCTTAGATGGCTAGGATTTGCTCAGGATTGAAGGGCGAACGTTGATTGTCGCACGCCTTCGTTATTGGTAGCCGCATAGGGCGAGCCGGCGTGGTGGCGCGACTATGTTGGTTAGGGCCAAGGCGAGGTGTAGTTTGGCTTGGCATGGCGAGGCCACGGGTTTGCCATGGGCACATAGTGCGGCTAGCTTGGCTAGGGCCAAGGCAAGCGTGTTTGGCTTGGCATGTGGGGCGAGGGCTTGCCATGGGCGCATGGCGTGGCTAGCTTGGCTAGGGCCAAGGCAAGGCGTGTTTGGCTTGGCATGCGGGGGCAAGGGTTTGCCATGGGCGCATGGCGTGGCTAGCTTGGCTAGGGCCAAGGCAAGGCGTGTTTGGCTTGGCATGTGGGGGCAAGGGTTTTCCATGGGTGCATGGCGTGGCTAGCTTGGCTAGGGCCAAGGCAAGGCGTGTTTGGCTTGGCATGTGGGGCCAGGGTTTGCCATGGGCGCATGGTGTGGCTAGCTTGGCTAGGTGCGGTTTGGTTTGGCATGTGGAGCCAAGGTTTTTCCATGGGCGCATGGCGTGGCTAGCTTGGCTAGGGCCAAGGCAAGGCGTGTTTGGCTTGGCATGTGGGGCCAAGGGTTTGTCATGGGCGCATGGCGTGGCTAGCTTGGCTAGGGTCAAGGCAAGGCGTGTTTGGCTTGGCATGTGGGGCGGGGTTTTCCATGGGCGCATGGCATGGCTAGCTTGGCTGGGTTCGTGACCAAGCTAGGGTTTTGGGCCAAAGGTCGTTTGGTAACCTCGGACGGCTAGGATTTGCTCCACGGGATTGAAGGGCGACCGTTGATTGTCGCACGCCTTCGTTTTGTGGTAGCCAGCGTAGGGAAGGCCAGCAAGGTGGTGCGGCTAGGTTGGCATGGGGCCATGGCAAGGTGCGTTTGGCAAGGCGCGGTAGGTGTGGTTAGCATGGTTTGCCATTGACACCGGGGTGTGGTTTGGCTTGTCATGGCGGGGCCAAGGGTTTTCCATGGGCACATGGTGCGGCTAGCTTGGCTAGGGACAAGGCAAGGCGTGTTTGGCTTGGCATGTGGGGGCGAGGGTTTGCCATGGGCGCATGGCTTGGATAGCTTGGCTGGGGCCAAGGCAAGGCGTGTTTTGGCTTGGCATGTGGGGCCAAGGGTTTTCCATGGGCGCATGGCATGGCTAGATTGGCTAGGTGCGGTTTGGCTTGTCATGTGGGGCCAAGGTTTGTCACGGGCGCATGACGTGGCTAGCTTGGCTATGTGCGGTTTGGCTTGGCATGTGGGGCCAAGGGTTTGCCATGGGCGCATGGCGTGGCTAGCTTGGCTAGGGTGTGGTTTGGCTTGGCATGTGGGGCCAAGGGTTTGCCATGGGCGCATGACGTGGCTAGCAGCTAGGTGCGGTTTGGCTTGGCATGTGGGGCCAAGGGTTTGCCATGGGCGCATGGCGTGGCTAGCTTGGCTTGGCTTGGCATATGGGCCAAGGTTTTGCCATGGGCGCATGGCGTGGCTAGCTTGGCTAGGTGCGGTTTGGCTTGGCATGTGGGGCCAAGGGTTTTCCATGGGCGCATGGCGTGGCTAGCTTGGCTAGGTGCGGTTTGGCTTGGCATGTGGGGCCAAGGGTTTGCCATGAGCGCATGGCGTGGCTAGCTTAGCTAGGTTCGTGACCAAGCTAGGGTTTTGGGCCAAAGGTCGTTTGGTAACCTCGGACGGCTAGGATTTGCTCCCGGGATTGAAGGGCGGCCGTTGATTATCGCACGCCTTCGTTTTTGGTAACGGCGTAGGAAGGCCCGGCAAGGTGACGCGGCTAGGTTGGCATGGGGCCATGACAAGGTGCGTTTGGCAAGGCGCGGTAGGTGTGGGCGGCATGGTTTGCCATTGGCAGCCTTTGGGTGCGGCTAGCATGGTTGGCATGCCTTGGCGCGGTAGGTGTGGGCTGGCATGGTTTGCCATTGGCACGAGGGGTAAGGCTAGCATGGTTGACATGCTTTGGCGCGAGAGGTGTGGCTGGCATGGTTAGTCATTGGCACATGCGGTGTGAGAATTAGGGTTTTGGCCTGTCGAAACCCTAATCAGCATTTAAAAAAGGTACCCTGGTAATTTTCTCGCAGACAAATTAAATGGTTCAATAAATGTGCTTGGTTTGGACATTATTACTCAAGTTACGTGACGTCACCTGTCGACTAGGGTTTTACGATTTTACCCCTAAGATAAAAAAACACCATCAAGATTAAGTCCCCTGCTTAGCTCGGAACAGGTGCCTTGTTGCGAGGTAAGCATATGATGGTGACACACAAGGACATAATCAAGATTTAAATCATTGCAAAGATGGTCAGGAAAATCCGACTAACCTTTTTGAGGGGTGAAGAGAGTTCTTGCTTCCGGTGTTGGAGGCCCCTGTAAGTTGTACCGGGGATGCGAGACCAGGTGGAGTGGTGAGACGAAAGTTCTTTGGCTTGGTCTGGCCGTACATCACCAAGGCAAAGTGGTGTGATTTTAATTGTTATAGAAAGTGGTAGTAAAAGTTCGTTCAACTCGGGCTTGAAAAGATTTGATTTAAGAAATACTAAAAACAAAGAAAATATATTCACAAGTTTGTCACAAATATCGAGAGGTACTAGGATTCAGGATTCCACCATAAAATTCATTCATGCGATTCGTATATTTATTCTAGACAATTATAGCTCAAATAATAATTAAATATTGACTCTGTTTCTTTGCCAAGGTAGATTTTTGAAAAGCAACGAATGTATATCTAAAGCATGGGATATCAAAAGACTTAACCTAAGTATAACCCATCAATTGAAATCACAACCATTCAATAAAAACCATAACACAATTAACAATCCATGCAAAAAGTCATGAAAGAATTAAATATAATTACCACACGCATGAAATATGGCTTCCTCCGTCATCCCAGTGTTGGGGTTTAGCTCCTCATATTATTCACGTGCTCAAAATAATTGTTCATAACTCAAATAGGTGAAAAACAAGAGAAAACTAATAAAGCGAGACGGTTTGCAACGCTCGTAGCAAACGTTACAAAAATACTCTTATAACGGGTGGTGAACTGTTACAGAGAAAAGATGACAAGCTTATGATGTATGTGATCTAATATTGATGAACAACGATACTTCTTTTGTGTTGTTTAAATAAGACTGCCTCTGTCAGTCCGTTCTTCGTGTTCTTGAGAACGACACTTTTTAGTGTCGTCTGCAACCCTTCTCCTTCTTCTTCACCTGCTGCTGCTACTTCTCCTCTCAGCCTTCTCTCGCTTTGATTCTCATGACCTCCAATCGACCCCAAAACTCCCGACTCCTCTTCTCTGAACTCCCATAACTCTATATATACACCACAGACCGAGTATCTTCACGAGAAAATCTCTTTTCTTTCACCTAAAGCTACGAAAAAATATTTCCTTTTTCTTCTTCTTACGCCGTGTCCTGGGTTCATCCAAATTCCCTAAACTCTCTCAAGGATGGTATAAAATTGAGCAAAAGATATTCTTTCCTTACCTCGCACGTACCTTCCACATATCTTACCATGAACCCGAGAATCCGAGATATCCTTCATTCCCTGTTTTGACGAGAATTCTTTCCTATTTTAACGAGTACCGGATCAACTAACTTCCCTGTTTTGATGTACCGGACAAATACCATTCATATCCAATAATAATTCCGCATAAATCTCGTCATGAATCGATCCAACAAAACACGCAGCTGACAAAATAATCTTCCCGCCAAATTCGAATTTTCAAAAGCTAGGGGATGAGTGCCCCTTATCCAGCCCAGGGGTGCGAATAGCAAGTGGTCGCCCCTTAGTAATTGAGGTGCCCCTTATCCAAATGAGGGGTCCGAATAGTAATTTTCTCCCACGAGCGTAAATACCACTTTTCGAGCCAATTTTTCCGCAAAAGTTTATTTCTCCAAAACACCTACAAAGACATAAAATACTAAAATAAGCGCGAAATCGAGTACTAACATTACGAGAGAATTGAGACTAATATAGACACATAAATGCGTCCTATCACAAAGAGGACGCAGATCTTAGAAGGAAAAGCGTAGCGATGGCTTGGCACGTGGGGCCAAGAGGTGGCGTGGTCTTAGGAAGGCAAGCATGGTGGATGGCTTGACACGGTTCTTTATTTGTGGCAAGGAGAGTTCATGATCCCACGTTTGGCGGCCTTGCATAGATCTTATTTATGTAGACCGTGAAGCGGTGAGGTGAGAGGCGTGACTTAATCTAGCTTCTCATCATCTTGGTCAAGTTAAGGAACATCACAATGTTGGCTCGACGAGTTGTTGGTGTCGCATGGCAAGCCATGGCATGGACACTGGCATGATAGGGCTGCGATAATGGAGTGGAAGGCTTGGCATGGTGCGGCCATGGCAAGGCGTGGTCCCAGTAAGGCGAGGTGTGCACGGCTTGGGAGGCAAAGCATAGCGGACGGCTTGGCGTGTGGGGCCAAGGCACGGCGTGAGCGATCTTGGGCGTGGAAATTGGTCTTTGCGGGACCTGGTTTCCTCTTTTCCTTTCTTGGCTCAAAATAGGAAATCCTTTCCTTGTTCAAATTCCCACGTACCATGTATTTATAAAAGGAGGGTCGGCTTCTCTTTCGTTCCACGCCTATTTTTTTTATCCTAGCCGTGTGGTAGCAGTAAAGCAAAGCGGACAAGCAAATCCCAGGTATGCCTTCCAATACTTCTTCTTTAACTTGTTTTCTCTTTTCTTTGTGTTGGTGTAAACCTTAGTTGTAGGCGTACCTTTTCATGACCTTGTGGAAAATATTGGTGTGAATCCTAGCCGTAGGTATGTTTTGCACAAGCTTGTAGTAGTACTTAGGCATGAATACCATAGTAATGTTGACCGCCTCAACTCACTATGCAAAGTAAGCACGCGATAGTAATTGCCATCCCTTCCCCACGAAAACCTAGTTTTTTAGGGTTTACTCCTTTTTTTGGTGTGGCCGTGTGCATGGTTCCCATGGTGGGGCGCACCTCCTCGGTCGGACAAGAATTTTATGCTGCAGGGTATGGCTTTGAAACAAATCGCCTTGCGTCTTGGGTGGAAAAATAATTTCCGTGCACTTTCGGTAATAATTTCTCTTCGTATTGTTCCATTGTAGTTGTTTGGAAGGTGAAAGTAGCGTAGGAGAGTCTTCATTATGATGTCACTTGGGAAAAGTTCTGCCGTACCGAAAGATGTTGGCAATTCCAAGCCAAACGTAGATGATGAGTTCTTCACGACATCGGTACGGTTAAGAGAAATCACCCCAAGTATGTGTCGATTCTTCCGACGATTCTAAAGTGAGGAGAAGACCAATCGATTCGGCCAGGAGGCGTAATAAGGTTTTGCCTTTAGAGGAAAGAATATCATGCCTCTCCTATTGACTTTAAAATCTCTGTGAGTCCGTTGCGTCCCTTCGAGAAATGGATGCGGTTTATGATGAGCCAGGAGCATGTAAAAACCAATTTGACCAAGGCGCAGACCGTTGGTGCTGTTACGGCTTCCGCGGTGCTCCATATTAGGAAAGATATTCCAGGCCTAGTTGCATTTGTTTCCAGATGGTGTCCGGACACCCACACGGCCGTATGCAGGTGGGGTGAAATGACCATCTCCTTGGAGAGCGTGGATGTGTTGCTAAATCTTCCTATAATTGGAAACCTCGACGTTAGGTTGTCTGCAGATGAAGAAGAAATGCGCGCCGCCCTAGTTGCGAAGTCAAATGGATTCGTTCGGAAATAAAACGAGACGAAGTGCTTCTATGACTGGTGGGTGTCTCAGTGGTTTCCTGACGAGTTAGAGTCGAACCAGAAGAATAGCATACTTCATGTCGCGGCGTTCTTGGCTCTTTGGTTATCCGAGAGATATTTTTGATGATCATTGAAGAAGGAGATAAGGCGAGAACTTATCAAGTTTGCTATAAACCGGCAAAAGGCGTCGTTCTCCCTATTGGCGGTTTGTTTCTTGGTTCTCTGTACGCACACTTGGATCACTGGTCTCGGATATGTGTGCTTCAAACGGCTATATGAAAGTGGATTCGTACATTCATGCCGCCTTTCTTCGAGCGTGGTCTGGGGAGCACTTCGAGAAGTACGCCCCAAAACCGTTGGCTGTACTTCCCGAGTCTTGGGGTGGCTCCAGGATACTGCGCTGGTCGAATAGGCGTCCAAAGATTGGCTCAAACCTGGTCGGATTTCTTGACAACTCGTACACGGTTAATTTTCGTCCATGGGCTCCGGTGCATGCGTCTATAACTCAGATCAGTACCTTTGCTCCTGTTCCGAACATGTCTTTGTCTTCTGATAAAGAGGATGTGAGTGCTGGAGATGGTGTTCATGCGGCCGCACGCCCGGTCATGTACCGTCTTTCTTTTGAGGATCTTGCAAAGCAATCTCTTACAATATTGATAGGGCGGCTCGGCATATGGGTTTTGACCAAGGGATCCCACTCGTTCGTCAGCCGGTTTTTCCAGAAATCCCGTTGTCCACTGTTCTCGATGCTAGTGCTCTTGTGTCGGGTCAAAGTCTCCCTTTACTGCTTGTGGAACGAAATCCATCAACAACCTCCAAATATAACATATTTTGGCAGGATGATTTTTTTGATATCCATGGATTCGTGAATGATGTGGTAGCAAATCGTCGCGGTAAGCCTTCTCCTGATTTTAGCGGAATATCCACCTCTTGAGGGATCCCAAGCGAAAATCCATTAGCCCGAATGCGGAGATAGTCCCCAAGTGAAGGAGCGAAGATCTAAAAGCCGTGGCTTGAGTGGTTTTCATCGGATCCGATGGCTCTCTCGACTTTTAGCTCTTCCAATATGCGAGTACGTATAATTTTCTTCCTGATTCATTCGGATTGCGTATATCTTTGTCTCATTTCTGAGTGTCTCTGTTCTTGTGCCTTGCCTAGGGTCTTAGCAGCGTGAACGCCTTCACTAAACTTGCACGCAAATGTAAAATCACCTCTTGAGACGGAAGGCGGCGGTGCGAGCCTACCCCTGGAGAAGGGGAATCCGAGAAGGATGAAAGCTCGTAGTCCAGAGATGGCGAGAGTAATTCTTTCGATAGCGTCTTTGAATCTTCCTCTAGTCTGGTGCGAAAGCGAATCAAGTGAGTCTTCCATGCTCTTCCTTCTTCTTCTTTTTCCTTTCTTCTTCTCTCCCTTTTTTTTTTAAATGAGTGTCTAAGCCATGATATCACGGAGCGGTTCTCCGTTCTCAAGACGAACTTGAGATGGAACGGGTGAAGACACGGCTTTGTCTCTAGCCATGTCGGCCAAGCCCGGTGGCTTTGAAACAGAGGCCGATCAAGATGGAAACGTTGTTGTGACTCGAGACACGGAGATTGCTCACGTGAATGTTGGCGCAATTGTTGTTAGAATCCTTCGCCGTTACTAATGCGAGTGGACCTTTGTTCCTCCATACCGGGTTCCTTATCCGGATCACGTGTTGATTGGGGGATTTAGCGTGCCCGCTAAACATAAGGCGTTATATACCAAGATATGGGAAAGCTACGGTCATATTGCCACGACCAAGAAAATTACTAGATACGCGCTGGTCAAGCGTGTGGAGGAAGCCTTGTGTTCGATTGACGACATGCGCAACGTGGACTGGTCACTTTCGAGGACGTAATATCGAAATGAGGTTTCAACCGTGACATGTGCATAAAGTTCGAGTTCACTGCCTTGGTTCGTCGACGGTTTCTCCGAGGTTGAAAAGTTCTTTGGCCCAAACAGTCGAAGGTCCTTCCGCAGACATGGTGAAGAAGCGAGGAAGCGGAATTCAAAAGATTGTACAGCAGCGAAGTTAAAAAGGGGCGGCTCTTGAGCACGAGGAGGCCTTTGCTAAGAGGAGCAAGCCTCGTTTGAAAACTTTCCTTGAATACATTTCTGTCTTCTTAACTTCTTTATTATTAATTTTTTATGAAAGGCAAATGGAAGCGCCTGGTTTATGGTTTTGATTTTCTGGATTTTTTTTTGGGGTTGATAGATAAATGTTACCTTGACGGTTTTGGATTATTCTTTTGGAATGAATCATTTAGGATTGAATTGTTTTTTTTTTTTTTGGAAATGATGTTGTCTTGGTTGAAAGTGTTGCCGGCATCCCAGAAACCATGGAACCGTGTGTTTGGTAGATGACATGGGGTGGAACAAACATGGCTATTGTGTTTTTTTATTCCCGTGAAAACTTGAAAAGGTAAACCACGTATTTTGTTTGGGTATGACTTACTTGGTTTTTAGGTCTCCTGATGAAAAAGGAAACTTTTCGGGTGTAAGACCAGGTTTTACGGGAAGCACCGTCGTGATTGTGGAAATTCCCCAGTCTTTACTGAGTTGCACGATAACCAGTCAATTCTCGGCGGATCGTTTGCTTCATCCTCCAGAAGTCCCAGTCATCCCTTGCCGTGTCATGAATGATAGTCGGTCGTCACAGTAACCGAGTCGTCGATCCCCGAATGGGTCGCCCGCTTCGCCATCTTGATGTCCGGGTCAAGCATGAGATCGATGGTAGAAAATTGACATTGTAACCGAAAGATCAACCTCCCACTGTGGTCGCCAATTGTTTGTAGGTAAAAATGGTTTCTGCTGATTTCAGTAATTTTGGGTATACGGGTGAGAAATAATTTAAACCCTAAATAATGTACTGCAAGGGAGTACTTTAGATTCAAGAGATCAATCTGTACAAGTCCGGCCTAAACCAAGAAATGGTCGTTCCAGACTTGCTTCGTTCACAAAGTGAAGGAGAATGGGTTGGCTTTGGGGAGAGAAGCAAGGAAAGTGATGAGACCAGAATAATTGATTCTGGAAGAGTAGTTGTGTTACTACGACTTTATCAGAAAAGTGGGAAGGCTAACAAATGGTAAGCTAGCAAGTATTTTCTGAGTGTTATGTATTCCCGAATGAACTTGTTGTTCTGTGGAAATAGGTAAGACCTATTTATACAAGTCGAAGTGAAACGTACCCTAGTCTCATTAAGGAATGAAAAAATGGGTAAGTAAATGGGAGGAGGTGGTAACCGTATGCATGGTATTGATGTTCCATAAAATCGTTAACGTATGGAATTGATGTCCCATGAACGTTTCACCTTTAACTCCCTGTATTTACTAACCGCCTCACCCTTATGACACTTCCTTATAATGGGCGTAGTGTACGCCGCACGCCGTAAACCGCCAAACCAATACCCAAAGAGGATCCCGATTTGTGATATGTGTTGATGTCTCGAATGTTTTTGTGGAAAACATGTAGCATGTTGTTCTTGCCTCGGCAAGTCGTACTTGGGAGACTTGATAGCTTGGTGACCTTCGATACGAGATTTTGCATCTCAAGAGGAAAGATAGCCGTTGATCGCTGCACGCTTTCGTTTTGGTAGTCAGCGTAGGGAAGGCCAAAGATAGTGGCGCGGCTAGGTTGGCATGCCGTTGGCATGGCATGGTTTGGCGTGGCCAAACTTAGGTTTTCGGGCCAAAGGTTACCATGCGTTGTCTGGTAACCTTGGATGGCTAGGATTTGCTCCGGGGATTGAAGGGCGACCGTTGATTGTCGCACGCCTTCGTTTTTGGTAGCCGCATAGGGAAGGCCAGCGTGGTGGCTCGGGTATGTTGGTTAGGGCCAAGTGTTTATGGGTGAAAACTACTCCTGCAGAATTTGGTAATTTGGGGTGTGGATGAGGAATGAATTTAAACCTTAAACAAATGCACTGCGCGGTGAGTGCTTGTAGATTCGATTGATCAGATAGTACAAGTCCTACGAAACCAAGAAATGGCTGCCTGACTTGTTTCGGTCACAAAGTGAAGGAGATGGGGTTGATCTTAGGGAGGGTAAGAAGGTGTTGAGATTGTGAAGGTGTTGGCTTGCTTATGACTTGTAAATGAAAGGTGAGCAGGGCTTGTGATTGATGCAAGCAAGCTGCGGGTGTTGGAATACGTTTTTTGTATTAACACTTGGTTTTTTGTCTCGTCGGACTTGTGTTGTTGTTTGAAATAGGCGGAGAACCCATTTATACAAGTCATTGAGCCTTATTCACGTCTCTCGTGGGAAGTGGAGGAAGTGGAGTGATGGAGTATTGGAGTTGTGTGTCGGTGCCACACGACCGCCTTGCCCACTTCTCCCCGTTCTATCTCTAACCGTCCATGACTTCCCGACACGTTCTTGTGATGGCGCGTTGCACGCCGCACGCCGTAAACCGCCGCACCAATACCCCAGTATGTATCCCCCGCTTGTGACATGATTGATGTCCGGAATGTGTGGATCGTGGATCCACGAAAGATAGCATGTAATGCTTTGAATTGAATAACTCAGTGTTATTCAGAAGTCGATACTTGTGAAGTATCGTGTGTATTTTATGTGTGTGCGCATTATGGTGTGGTAAAGTGATGGGTAATGACGCCTCACCGACCAAATAACTCCCACCGTGGTTGTATAACCAAGCCGGTGAAGTTGGACGGATGAGATGATCTTTGAGACACTTTCATCTCGCAACCGTTAATGAATATTAGGGTTTTTAAAGAGGTGCGCAAGCATCACTTTCACTTTTGGTCGAAACCAAGCATGGAAAGGATTTGGAGAGGGCCACCGGGCATGTGTGTAGACGGCATGCCGGTGTGCACGCCCATACCTCACCGTCCCATGAAGGCGATCTAGGCCACTCAATTTGACCTAAAGTTGAGTGGTCGAGATCGGCTTGCGCAGAAATTGATGCGCAAAGGCCGCGCATCATGCTTTTCCGTCGCGCCGTTCCAAGACGACCTAATTTGGTCTGGTCTTGGTCGATGGGTTTGACGTGAAGATGGCAAATTGGTGTTCATGCCTATACCGAATATCCCATGAAAACGTGATCTAAGCCATTCAAATCATCCGGTGAAGTTGAGTGGTCGAGATCGACTTGCCAATTTGGGAAGTATAACCACGCATGTTTGGGCGGGCATTTTGGATTAGCCTGGGCATGATATGCCTTGGCCGATCACATGAGGAGGTAGATGGGCCCACGGTGGTCATGCTGGTATGATCGGCCCTTGTTTAATCTAATCGTGACCCTCCATTTGTGCCTGAGAAGATGGACGCGTGATGGCTTGAAACCCTAATTTTGGCTTTCAAAGCCGTGCGCCATCTCTTGTTTGGGTGACGATTTCATCACTACCAAACATTGCTGGTCTTGACCGATTGGTCAAGTGTGTGGCGGGCCCACCGTGATCGTATTGACATGCTCGCCCTTTGAATCTACATCTACACCCTCCATCTATACCTGCGAAGATGGATGGTTGAGATTGTTTTGCGACACATGTAATATGCCGCAAACCCTTATTTAGGGTTTTCCATCCATAATGCTTGGTATGCGAACGTCTTTGGCAAGCAAAGGCCAATGGCCAACCATGCGGGGTCGGCCGTGGGTATTCCATACCTGCTTGAGGGTGATGGAATTGATCTGGGGTCATCCAATCATGCTTATGGAGTTGGATGACTGCGATCATATCATATCCGGACCGATACTGGTCACCGATGCTCAATCGGGCTAGTATAACACACCGAGAGGGCTCAATCGGGTTAGTATAACACACCGAGAGGGGCTCGGGCTAGTATAACACACCGAGAATCGGGCCTGCACGGGTATTTCGTACATGGTTTCATTATAGTGCTTGGAGGTTCGTGTTATTCGCAAGAGTAACACTTTCGGTCGTCATGCCACACCGATAATGAGTACCGAAATACAAGGCCGATATGAAATTCACAGAAGGGATTGTTGCCACATGCTCCAACCTCGGAGGAATTTCATGTATTCACGAATGGGATTGTTGCTACATGCTCCATTCTTGGTGAATTAAGTGAGGGAGTATCCAACACTTATAAATGGCTTTATCTTTTACAAGATGTCAGCGCATGATTTTTCTGGTTTTTTACAAATTTAACCTTGAACGAAAATCCACCATCAACACCAAGGCAGGGTGTAGTTTGGCTTGGCATGGCGGGGCCAAGGGTTTGCCATGGGCACATGGTGCGGCTAGCTTGGCTAGGGCCAAGGCAAGGTGTGTTTGGCTTGGCATGTGGGGCCAAGGGATTGCCATGGGCGCATGGCGTGGCTAGCTTATCTAGGTCCAAGGCAAGGCGTGTTTGGCTTGGCATGCGGGGCCAAGGGTTTTCCATGGGCGCATGGCGTGGCTAGCTTGGCTAGGGCCAATGCAAGGCGTGTTTAGCTTGGCATGTGGGGGCAAGGGTTTTCCATGGGTGCATGGCGTACTGGCTTGGCTAGGGCCAAGGCAAGGCGTGTTTGGCTTGGCATGTGGGGCCAAGGGTTTGCCATGGGCGCATGGTGTGGCTAGCTTGGCTAGGTGCGGTTTGGTTTGGCATGTGGAGCCAAGGGTTTGCTATGGGCGCATGGCGTGTCTAGCTTGGCTAGGGCCAAGGCAAGGCGTGTTTGGCTTGGCATATGGGGCCAAGGGTTTGCCATGGGCGCATGGCGTGGCTAGCTTGGCTAGGGCCAAGGCAAGGCGTGTTTGGCTTAGCATGCGGGGCCAAGGGTTTGCCATGGGCGCATGGCGTGGCTAGCTTGGCTGGGTTCGTGACCAAGCTAGGGTTTTGGGCCAAAGGTCGTTTGGTAACCTCGGACGGCTAGGATTTGCTCCCACGGGATTGAAGGGCGGCCGTTGATTGTCGCACGCCTTCGTTTTGGTAGCTCGTAAGGAAGGCCGCCAAGGTGGCGCGACTAGGTTGGCATGGGGCCATGGCAAGGTGCGTTTGGCAAGGCTTTGTAGGTGTGGTCGGCAGGTTGCCGTTGACACCGGGGTGTGGTTTGGCTTGGCATGGCGGGCCGAGGGTTTTCCATGGGCACATGGTGCGCCAGCTTTGGCTAGGGCAAGGCGTGTTTGGCTTGGCATGTGGGGCCAAGGGTTTGCCATGGGCGCATGACGGGCTGGATTGGCTAGGGCCAAGGCAAGGCGTGTTTTGGCTTGGCATGTGGGGCAAGGGTTTGCCATGGGCGCATGGCGTGGCTAGCTTGGCTAGGTGCGATTTGGCTTGGCATGTGTGGCCAAGGGTTTGTCATGGGCGCATGGCGTGGCTAGCAAGCTGGGTGCCGTTTTGGCTTGGCATGTGGGGCTAAGGGTTTGCCATGGCGCGACGGCGTGGCTAGCTTGGTTAGGTGCGGTTTGGCTTGGCATGTGGGGCCAAGGTTTGCCATGGCGCATGGCGTGGCTAGTCGGGCTAGGTGCGGTTTGGCTTGGCATGTGGGGCCAAGGGTTTGCCATGGGCGCATGGCGTGGCTAGCTTGGCTTGGCTTTGCATATGAGGCCAAGGGTTTACCATGGGCGCATGGCGTGGCTAGCTTGGCTAGGTGCGATTTGGCTTGGCATGTGGGTCCAAGGGTTTGCCATGGGCGCATGGCGTGGCTAGCTTGGCTAGGTGCGGTTTGGCTTGGCATGTGGGGCCAAGGGTTTTCCATGGGCGCATGGCGTGGATAGCTTAGCTAGGTTCGTGACCAAGCTTAGGGTTTTGGGCCAAAGGTCGCTTGGTAACCTCGGACCGGCTAGGATTTGCTCCTGGATTGGAAGGGCGACCATTAATTGTCGCACGCCTTGTTTTTGGTAACCGCATAGGGAAGGCCAGCAAGGTGGCGCGGCTAGGTTGGCATGGGGCCATGGCAAGGTGCGTTTGGCAAGGCGCGGTAGGTTTGGCTGGCATGGTTTGCCATTGGCACTGGGTGCGGCTAGCATGGTTGGCATGCCTTGGCGGTAGGTGTGGGCCGCATGGTTTGCCATTGGCACAAGGGTGCGGCTAGCATGGTTGGCATGCTTTGGCGCTGATGAGGTGTGGTTTGGCATGGTTAGCCATTGGCACACGCGGTGTGAGAATTAGGGTTTTGGCCTGGTCGAAACCCTAATCGGCATGATAAAAAGGTACCCCTGGTAATTTTCTCGCGTACAAATTAAAGGGTTCAATAAATGTGCTTGGTTTGGACATTATTACTCGTGTTACGTGACGTCACTGTTCGACTAGGGTTTTATGATTTTACCCCTAAGCTAAAAACCACCGTCAACATTAAGTCCCCTGCTTATCTCGGAACAGGTGCCTTGTTGCGAGGTAAGCATATGATGGTGACATACAAGGGCGGAATCAAGATGTAAATCATTGCAAAGATGGTCAGGAAAATCCGACTAACCTTTTTGAGGGGGAAGAGAGTTCTTGCTTTCGTGTTGGCGCCCTGCGTAAGTTGTACTGGGGATGCGGACGGGAGTGGTGAGACGAAAGTTGCCGGCTTGGTCTGGCCGTACATCACCGAGGCAAAGCGGGCGCAGTCTTAGAAGGCAAAGCGTAGCGGATGGCTTGGCACGTGGGGCCAAGAGGTGGCGTGGTCTTAGGAAAGCAATCATGGTGGATGGCTTGACACGGTTGCTATTTGTGGCAAGAAGAGTTCATGATCCCACGTTTGGCGTACTTTGCATAGATCTTATTCATGTAGACCGTTGCGCGGTAAGGTGAGAGGCGTGACTTAATCAAGCTCATCATCTTGGTTGGGTTAAGGAACATCATAATGTTGGCTCGACGAGTTGTTGGTGTCGGCGTGGCAAGCTATGGCATGGACAACCTGGCATGATAGGGCCTGCGATAGTTGAGTGGACGGCTTGGCATGGTGCGGCCATGGCAAGGCGTGGTCCGGTGAGGCGAGGTGTGCACAGCTTGGGAGGCAAAGCATAGCGGACGGCTTGGCGTATGGGGCCAAGGCACGGCGTGAGCGGTCTTGGGCGTGGAAATTGGTCTTTGCGGGACCGGTTTCCTCTTTTCTTTCTTGGCTCAAAATAGGAAATCCTTTCCTTGTTCAAACTCCCACGTACCATGTATATAAAAAGGAGGGCCGCTTCTCTTTCGTTTCACGCCTATTTTTTTATCCCGGTGCCCGTGTGGTAGCAGTAGAAGCAAAGCGGACAAGCAAATCTGTGTATGCCTTCCAATACTTCTTCTTTAACTTGTTTTCTTTTTCTTTTGTGTTGGTGTAAACCTTAGTTGTAGGCGTACCTTTTCATGACCTTGTGGAAAATGTTGGTGTGAATCCTAGCCGTAGGTATGTTTTGCACGAGCTTGTAGTAGTACTTAGGCATGAATACCATAGTAATGTTGACCGCCTCAACTCACTGTGCAAATTAAGCACGCGATAGTAATTGCCACCCCTTCCCCACGAAAACCTAGTTTTTTAGGGGTTACTCCTTGTTTTGGTGTGGCCGTGTGCATGGTTCCCATGGTGGGGCGCACCTTCTCGGTCGGACAAGAATTTTATGCTGCATGGTACGGGTTTGAAACAAACTGGCTTGCGTCTTGGGTGGAAAAATATTTTTCGTGCACTTTCGGTAATAATTTCTCTTCGTATTGTTCCATTGTAGTTGTTTTTGGAAGGTGAAAGTAGCGTGGGAGAGTCTTCATTATGATGTCACTTGGGAAAAGTTCTGCCGTACCGAAAGATGTTGGCAATTCCAAGCCAAACGTAGATGATGAGTTCTTCACGACATCGGCCACGGTTAAGAGAAATCACCCCAAGTATGTGTCGATTCTTCTGACTGATTCGGATTCGGAAAGTGAGGAGAAGACCGATCGGTTCGGCCAGGAGGCGTAATAAGGTTTTGCCTTCAGAGTAAAGAATATCATGCCTCTCCTATTGACTTTAAAATCTCTCAGAGTCCGCTGGTCCCTTCGAGAAATGGATGCGGTTTATGATGAGCCGGGAGCATGTAAAAACCAATTTGACCAAGGCGCGGATCGTTGGTGTTTACATTACGGCTTCCCGTAAAGGTTCCGATTAGGGAAAGATATTCCGTGCCTAGTTGCATTTGTTTCCAGATGGTGTCCTGGACACCCGACGGGCCGTATGCAGGTGGGGTGAAATGACCATCTCCCCTGGAGAGCGTGGCCGTGTTGCTAAATCTTCCCGTAATTGAAACCTCGACGTTAGGTTGTCTCGCAGATGAAGAAGAAATACGCGCCGCCTCGTTGCGAAGTCAAATGGATTCGTTCGGAAGAAAACGAGACGAAGTGCTTCTATGACTGGTGGGTGTCTCGGTGGTTTCCGACGAGTTGGAGTCAAACCGAAGAATAGCATACTTCATGTCGCGGCGTTCTTGGCTCTTTGGTTATCCAGAGATATTTTTGATGACGGTCTCGATAAGAAGGAGATAAGGCGAGAACTTATCAAGTTTGCTATAAACCTAAAAGACGCGTTCTCCCTATTGTAGGTTTGTTTCTTGGTTCTCAGTACGCACACTTGGATCACCGGTCTCGGATATGTGTGCTTCAAACGGCTATATGAAAGTGGATTCGTACATTCATGCCGCCTTTCTTCAGCGTGGCCGTGGGAGCACTTCGAGAAGTACGCCCCCAAACCGTTGGCTATACTTCCCGATTCTTGGGGTGGCTCCGTGATATCTTTGCGCTGGTCTAATAGGCGTCCAAAGATTGGCTCGAACCTCGGTCGGATTTCTTGACAACTCGTACACGGTTAATTTTCGTCCATGGGCTCCGGTGCATGCGTCTATAACCTCGATCGCACTTTGCTCCCTGCTCCGAACATGTTTTTGTCTTGATAAAGAGGATGTGAGTGTTGGAGAGATGGTGTTCATGCGAAGCTGCACGCCCGATCATGTACCGTCTTTCTTTTGAGGATCTTGCAAAGCGATCTCTTACAATATTGATAGGGCAGCTCGGTATATGGGTTTTGACCAAGGGGTCCCACTCGTTCGTCGGCCGGTTTTTCCAGAAATCCCGTTGTCCACTGTTCTCGATGCTAGTGCTCTTGTGTCGGGTCAAAGTCTCCCTTTTCGCATGAACGAAATCCATCAACAACCTCCAAATATAACATATTTTGGCAGGATGAGTTTCTTGCTATCCATGGATTCGTGAATGATGTGGTAGAAAATCTTCGCGGTAAGCCTTCTCATGTGATTTTAGCGGAACATCCACTGCTGAGGGATTCCAAGCGAAAATCCGTTAGCCCGAATGCAGATAGTCCCCTAGTGAAGGAGCGAATATCTAAAAGCCGTCTTTGGTGGTTTTCGATCGGATCCGATGGCTCTCCGACTTTTAGCTCTTCCAATATGCGAGTACGTATAATTTTCTTCCGATTCACTGATTATGATATCTTTATCTCATTTCGAGTGTCTGCTCTCGTGCCTTGCCTAGGGTCTTAGCAAATAAGTGAACGCCTTCTACTAAAATTGCACGTAGTCGAAAAACCGCACCTCTTGAGACGGAAGGCAGCTGGTCGAGCCTACCCATGGAGAAGGGGAATCCGAGAAGGATGAAAGCTCGGAGTCCGAGAGATCGCGAGAGTAATTCTTCCGATAAAAGGTCAATCTTCCTCTAGTCTGGCCCCAAAGCGAATCGCTGAGTCTTCTCCATGCTCTTCTTCTTCTTATTCTTCCTATCTTCTTCCTCTCCCTTTTTTTTTTTAAAAGAGTGTCTAAGCCATGATATCACAGCGAAGCCTGCTCAAGACGAACTTGAGATGGAACGGGTGAAGACACGGCTTTGTCTCTAGCCGTGTCAGCCAAGCCCGGTGGCTTTGAAACATAGGTTGATGAAGATGGAAGCGTTGTTGTGACTCAGACAACGGAGATTGCTCACATGAATGTTGGCGCAATTGTTGTTAGGAATCCTTCGCCGATTCATCGATGCGAGCTGGGGCGCCACCTTTGTTCCTCCATACCTGTTTCCTTATCCGGATCACGTGTTGATTGGGGTATTTAGTGTGCCAGCTAAACATGAGGCGTTATATACCAATATATGGGAAAGCTACGGTCATATTTCCACGACCAAGAAAATCACTAGCCGATACGAGCTGGTCAAGCGTGTGGAGGAAGCCTTGTCTTCGATTGACGACATGCGCAACGTGACTCGGTCATGATTTTCGAGGACGTAATCTTGAGCCGGAGGTTCCACCGTGACATGTGCATAAAGTTCGAGTTCAATGCTCCTTGGTTTGTCGACGGTTTCTCCGAGGTTGAAAAGTTCTTTAGGCCCAAACATGTCAAGGTCCTTCCAGACATGGTGAAGAAAGCGAAGCGGAATTCAAAAGATTGTACGTGCAAACAAGTTGAAAAGGGTGGCTCTCCGAGCACGAGCGAGGCCTTTGCTAAGAGGAGCAAGCCGGGCCGTTGAAAAACTTTCCTTGAATACATTTCTGTCTTCTTAACTTCTTTATTATTATTTTTTTTTGAAAGGCAAACGGAAGCGCATATGGTTTTGATTTTCTGGATTTTTTTTTTGGGATGATAGATAAATGTTACCTTGACGGTTTTGGATTATTCTTTTGGAATGAATCATTTAGGATTGAATCGTTTTTTTTTTTGGAAATGATGTTGTCTTGGTTGAAAGTGTTGCTTAGGATCCCGTAAAAACCATGGAACCGTGTGTTTGGTAGATGACATGGGGTGGAACGGAACATGGCTATTGTGTTTTTTTTTATTCCCGTGAAAACTTGAAAAGGTAAACCACACATTTTGTCCGGTAAGACTTACTTGGTTTTTAGGTCTCCCCGATGAAAAAGGAAACTTTCCTGGGTGTAAGACCAGGTTTCACGAAGCACCGCGTGATTGTGGAAAGTCCCGATCAAATATCGTTCGAAGTTGTTCGATAACCGAAGTCGTCAATTCTCGGGCGGATCGCTTGCTTCTATCCTCTAGAAGTCCTCACTATCCCTTGTCGTGTCATGAATGATAGTCGGGTCGTCCATTAACCGAGTCGTCGATCCTCGAATGGGTCGCTTTGTATCATCTTGATGTCCGGGTCGAAGCATGAGATCGATGGAAATTGACATTGTAATCGGAAAGATCAACCTCCCACCGTGGTCGCCAATTGTTTGTAGGTGAAAATGGATTCTCATGATTTCGGTAATTTTGGGTGTACTGGTGAGAAACAATTTAAACCCTAAACAATGTACCGCAAGGGAGTACTTTAGATTCGAGAGATCAATCTGCACAAGTCCGTCCTAAACCAAGAAATGACCTGTTCTCAGACTTGCTTTGGCCACAAAGTGAAGGAGAATGGGTTGGTTTTGGGGAGAAGCACGGAAAGTGATGAGACGGAATAATTGATTCTAGAAGAGTAGTTGTGTTACTATGACTTGTATCAGAAAAGTGGGAAGGCTAACCAATGGTAAGCTAGCAAGTATTTTCTGAGTGTTGTCTTGGCATGTGAGGCCAAGGGTTTGCCATGGGCGCATGGCGTGGCTAGCTTGGCTAGGTGCGGTTTGGCTTGGCATGTGGGGCCGTGGCTAGCTTGGCTAGGTGCGGTTTGGCTTGGCATGTGGGGCCAAGGGTTTGCCATGGGCGCATGGCGTGGCTAGCTTGGTCGGGTGCGGTTTGGCTTTGGCATGTGAGGCCAAGGGTTTGCCATGGGCGCATGGCATGGCTAGCTTACTGGGTGCGGTTTGGCTTGGCATGTGGGGCCAAGGGTTTGCCATGGGCGCATGGCGTGGCTAGGTTGGCTAGGTGCGGTTTGGCTTGGCATGTGGGGCCAAGGGTTTGCCATGGGCGCATGGCGTGGCTAGCTTCGCTAGGTTCGTGACCAAGCTAGGGTTTTGGGCCAAAGGTCGTTTGGTAACCTCGGACAACTAGGATTTGCTCCTGGGATTGAAGGGCGACCGTTGATTGTCGCACGCCTTCGTTTTTGGTAGCCGCGTAGGGAAAGCCATCAAGGTGGCGCGGCTAGGTTGGCATGGGGCCATGGCAAGGTGCGTTTGGCAAGGCGCGGTAGGTGTGGCTGGAATGGTTTGCCATTGGCACTGGGGTGCGGCTATCATGGTTGGCATGCCTTGGCGCGGTAGGTGTGGCTGGCATGGTTTGCCATTGGCACTGGGGGTGCGGCTAGCATGGTTGGCATGCTTGGCACGGTGGGTGTGGATGGCATGGTTAGCCATTGGCACATGCAGTGTGAGAATTAGGGTTTTGGCCTATCGAAACCCTAATCTGCATTAAAAAAAGGTACCTTGGTAATTTTCATCGCCACAAATTAAAGGGTTCAATAAATGTGCTTGGTTTGGGCATTATTACTCAAGTTCGTGGACGTCACCGTTCGACTAGGGTTTTACGATTTTACCCTAAGCTAAAAACCACCATCAACACAACTACCAAAGTAATTGTCAAGATTTTGCAATCAATACTTTGAATCACAAAGAATTGTATTGATGCCGATCTACTCAACTAATCAATCCAATCTATCCCAAGGATAAACCGATTATAGTTGGATCCTCTTTAACCGAAATAATTGTATTGTGCACACCAAAGATTATGAACCCAAATTAGAAATAATCTGAGTTTTCAAATCTTCTTAGATCTTCAATAAACACCTGCACACAATCAACTTGAATCTCTTGTGATCAATCACGCACAGAACGGAGTCTGTTAACAATGGATTATCACAAGACATCTTTAGATCTACAAACAATCTAAAGATCCCTGTCAAACTTCGATCTTGTTTGAGTGAATCTTATATCAGAAGAGAAGATTCTCAAGCATAAACAAACTAGGTGCAATCAAAGTTCAACAACCGTTAGTCAATCAAATAAATCGAAAACTAATAATAAACCGCAATTATCTAGTTTTCCACCAACGGTACTAATAGAGCTTCACAATCCCAAAGAAGTCTTTAAACCGAAGCCGTCAGAAGAGATTTGGCCTAATTAGGTTACTTTCCTCTCCGAATAGGCGGCTCCACTCAAAGAATAACACAACTAGGCGCTTTTTGCCTGAGGATTAGTTTTCTCGAAAAGCAAACTTTGATATTCATAGACCAAGGAAGTTTGAACACCAAAGAATTTCCAAAACCGAAAATATTCTCAAGATATGCAATATATTTCCAAATTCTAAGTTTCCATAATCCTGAAATGCTTTGTCCAAACATTTACCGAAAATCTCTTAGAAAATCTCCAACTAGTAAATGCACATTACTAATTTTCATTTTCCAAAAATAAAATTAGAAACCTTAATTAAAAGATTCTCAATTTATTTTTCGATCCGGGATTTTCCTTTAGCTATTAAGGAATATCTTTGAATAATAAAAGATAGGCGTTGTAGGATCCAAATATCGCAACAACAACACACTTGCGGAATCTTCTAAGATCGGTTTCACTAATAAAAGTCATACCAATACAAAAGTCGCCTTGTGAATAGTTTTACCAAGAACATAAACAAGTCATGAGCGGTTATACTAATCACATATATTGGTAGTTCAAAAGATATGCAATTGATAATAACAATAAGCCTAGCGATTTCCCTTTCGATTCACTTGAAACAAGTTCAGTGAATTTACTTCCTTTAAACGAATGTAAAACATTATTTCCTATGATGAAATATTCACCTCATACCCATACATAATCACAATATCATTCAAACGACAATTTCGATGTCTTATATACTAAGTTCAAAATATAAGCGTTATACTTTGTATTGTATTTCTTAATACTACGTCTAACTAGAGTATACTCATTCATGCTTCATAGTTATGTTTTCAATATGCACCGATTTGGAAAGTATACGCAGTAGGGAATGAAACAGCTCAAGTCAAATATCACTAACCTCAAGTGGAAGGATGATGTTGTCATTGTAGCTCCTTACTTCTTCAAGTCTTCATGTAATACTTGTAATGTCTCATATCCTAATACTTTCAAGATAACCTATACGTAAGTCAATTTGTACATAATCAAGCGACTTCTTTAAATGAAGTTTTGTCTCACTAAAATATGACAACCAAACTTGACATACCAACGCTTGGTGGGTTCAACCGAGCCATGCTCTAAGCAAGTACCATCTACTAATTTGAAAACGAATAGTTGAAAATTAACGGATTTTTAATCATTGAAATTGAAACAAGTAGATTGTGAGGTTTAGTATTTCGGAATACCCTCGTTGTTGATAGGTATATACATCTTTGTACTAAGAATATTTCCCAAAATATTAGGTTCAAATTCGATATCATTTGGATTTTTGTTCACAAAAAGCGCTCCAAAGTGTGAGAATAAAATGTAAAAGGATCATCCCTCGACATAATTTTCTAAGCAAAATTTAGTAATTCCAAAGGATTTTATTTTAATAGGAAAAATAAAATTATTGATTAAATAATAGACAAAGTTAGGTGTTTAGCTAGACATTACGATTTAGGGATATAAAATCACTATATTTCTGCATACTACTTGAACTCTTCCTAATCACTTAAAAATGGCGTTACCCACTTGATTATGACAAAGGAAAATTGAAAAAACTAGACTTAAATGTTTTATTTCATATATAATATTTTATCTTTCTAATGAATGAGAACTGCTTATGTAATTGATCTAGTCATCAACTTAGCATCAACTTCCATATGAATTCTAGTATACTTATTTTTCCCGGCCTAACTTACACTTTCAATGCACTGGCCATGCATTCTTCCTTTACCTCCAATCGCAAATGTTCTTGATGCTCTCCACATACCTATGCATGATCAAGATACTGCACTGCAGCTGCAGAAATCCCACACTACACCCTCACAAGATTCCACACAATCAAATCATTTTTAAGATGAACAATTATAAGTTTTTATTGATCAAATTTCTAGAAATATTACAAGATGAACAAGAGATAACCAAAGAATTACAACCACTCTAAACTTTCTCTCCCCAATGACTTTCTCAACACCAAAAAAGATCTCTCTCTTCCTTAAGCCTATTCGGCTCTTTTTATCTAGGACATTACATGGATGACAAATAAGTCGCCCTTTATTTTCGGTATGCCTTGCTAAGTATCGAAATGGACAAATGTCAAATCTGCGACACTCCTCGATCTCGCTCATTCTCACATCTTTCTCTGTGGTTTTAGCCGCGTCATCCATTACGCTCGTTTTTACTTCCAACCTCGGGATATCTTCTAATGTGTCGTTTATGGATTTCGCGAGAATCTTGGTGTTGCAATATTCGATCCTACATCTTGCCTCTTCTCATGTCTTCTTCCGTAAGAAGAGAACGTCATGAGAACTAGTCTTTTCAAAATGTCGTGGTCGTTCATTTCTTTCCTTTATTTTTCTGCTGACAAGCTTCCTCGTGAATCTAGTAAACTGCTTGCACGTGTTACATATTCTTTACCGAGACATTAAATGCTAACCGGTCATCCTTTTCTTGTCTATTTAAGAAGAGATTTATCGAGAATATCTTTCTTTTCTTTTTACTTCATCTTCTTTCATCTCGCATTCTTGTGAATCCTTTATCGTCTCTAACTTTTGTTGTTGTTCATCTTGTTGTAAATCTTCTCTCGCTACCGTTCTTATGGAGCCATCAAGGTTTGTAGATCATACCGCATGTGATCCATTTGAACTCTTCTACCGAGATTACTTTATTTGATTTTGTTCATCTCTCGATTAATTCCCTTATTGTTTCGTTAGTAAGAACGCCTCATCACCAAATTCACAATCCAAAATCCTAAAACATCCAAGGGTTCGCAACCAAAATCCGTTGCACACAAGAGAAAGCCTCGAATAGCAAGGTATTAAGAAACATTTACTCTTCTAATAACAATATTGTTGCCTATGTTTCTTATTTAACTTGTGATTCGCGCAGATGACAAAAACGGGCCGATAGATCCCCCAAAAGATCTCGTCGTTCTAAAAATGTTGAAACCTCTATTCCTTTTCCTACATTTAAGCTTACAACCTCCCCGCGATATCGCCGCAAGATAAATCTACCCAAACCGGGCTCCCGCGAAAATGTCGGGGCCGATTTTCCTCCTATGTCTGAGTTTTCCATAGATGAAGTTCCTCATGATAGTCCTATTGTGAATGAACCATTTTCTTTCTCCTACTATCGATGCCCTCTCGCCTTTCCCCTACTCATTAACCTTCACCGATTCCATCTTCTCATGACATTCCCCGCGACTAAAGATGATTCAACTCTCCCCTCTTCTCTGGTCGTCACTTCTTCTTCATCCAAGTCTATCCCTCTTACTAAGGAAAACTTGGAGGAATGGACGTATTTTCAAAGTTTTATCGATATTATGAATGACACCAAGAAGACCTCCGCTGATCCTATCAAGTCTAATGTCTTAGATTTTGAGTAAATACTTGGTTCGGTTAGTAATTTCGCAAACATCTTTAGAGCAAGAAGTTAAAATCTTGAAGAACAATCTCCAATCCCATGACTCTAAAGTGTGACACTCTCCATCTTGAGAATCAAAAATTTCAAAATGTCTCACCGGATCGTGGACAATCTTCGTAAGAAGAACGAATTAAAAGGTACAACTCCCCTTTCTTTCTTAAAGGTATATATATATATATATTTATATTTATTTTTTAATATAACTTTTAAATAACAAGAATCCCTTGTTTGCCTCTTTAAGCTTTGAACCGTGGTTAAAAATGGAGATATATCACTTGAATCATGGTCAAGAAACTGAATGGACAAGAGACGCTTTTGATGGAGCAATATAACCAATTAGATAATCTTCATACATATTCTCGTTGATCAAATAGAAAATCTTTCTAAAGAAAATGCCGACTTAGTTCATGCAAAAATTCATTAAGTAGCTTAATTATCTCGCTCTCTCTTACTCTTTGACTACAACTAATTTGGAGTTGGAAACTTTATCGATGAAAATGGAACTCTTCTCAAGAGAAGCTTAGCTCATAAATAAGGTGGTGATTTCGTAACAACTTGATGTCTCACAAAAATGTGTAAAGAACAAGAACGATCTCTCTGCTCACCGAGAAGTAAACTCAAGAAGTTATCATGGAGAGGGATAAACTTATCCAAGGTAGAACAACTTAAGTGTAAAAACAAGCCAACTCAAGGATCAATATTCCAAGTTAGAAGAATCCCACTCTTCTCTTGCGAAGGAAAACGTCCTTACTTGTTTCTAACGAAAAGAGCTTGCGATCTCGACCGAAAGGTTTAGTTGGAGATAATTTTTGACAAGTATGAATCATTTGAGAATAGTTCTTTGGCTTTAACCCAATATCTTTATCTCGCAAAGGAAGATAGTCATGATATTTGACTACCTTAATCAATTTGCTTTCTTTAATTTATGGTATTTTTTTCTTGCGAAAAACTCAATTATTTTCTACATTCTTTATTTTTGCGTAATCTCGAGAAAATCTTCATTCCTCCATTTCCACTTTGAAATCGACTATGCCAAAATTCGCAAAGAAAATGGACTCGCCGCCGCTTCTCTTGCTCGCTCTCGCGATCTAGGAAAAAGAAGACTCGACTATCTCACTTACTCTAAAGATATAGAGAGTAGGAATCATCGTAAAGCACTCCTTCGCCAATTTCACCTCAAAGTCAAGTTCTTGTGAATGATGTCTTATTGTCCAAATCTCTTGATCTTATATCTCGGCGAACCTCTCGGAAGTAGGTGATGATGAAGTTCCTAACCCTCCCGATAGTGATTATGATTATGAAAGTGGCGAAGACTCCGCGGATGAAGAGATAATTCCACCCGATGAAGCCGTTAAGAAGAATTTAATTGAAGGAGGGTCTCAAGAGAATGCAATAATCGGCGAAAGTGTGGTAGTTGATGAAGCTAATAAAATTGTTAAGAACATCCAGATCTCCTTCTCGTGAAAAAATCGATATTGAGAATTGAACTTCTCTTGTAATTCTACTTCTTGCATTGTTACTTCTTTATGCACTTTAATCACCTTTGAGATGTATTTTATTATTCTTCCTTCTTGTATGGAAGACAATCTTTGATGTTTAACAATTCCCATTTTGTTTATGTGAATTTTATCATCATGCGACAAGATCGCAGGACGTCCTTACATTTTCATGTGATGACCCATTGATCTTGCCTTATCATTTTCTTGTGTGGTCTTATTTTGCCTTCCTAGTTAAAGGTCTTATTTTTCCACCTCTCATTTTTGCGATTAAAATCGCAGGACGTCTTTACACTTTCATGTAATGACCCATTGATCTTGTCTTATCATTTCTTTAGTATTATTGCCTCTGCAGATATTTTTCTTGCGACAATATGACAGGCCTAAATATCCTTACGAACATAAAGCCCCATGACATTGCCTTTTGCGACGAAATCGCAGGACGCCTTTTACACTTGCATGCAATGACCCATTGATCTCTTCTCTTATCTACTCTTTTTGTATTTTTGCCTCTTCAGATTGTTGCATAAATATGATGAAGCCTTGATACTCCCTTGAGTAAGAAGCCCTCATGACATTTACGTCTTTTTTGACACTATCACCTCCCTAATGGAGGGTGCCGCCTTATCTTCCCCCGGTTGCCCCTTCAAGAGGCGTATTCACCATACAAGGCTAGCTCCTCCCATCCTGGTCTTAACAACAACTGCTTGTTTTTCGCAGCCTCTTATCCCTTTTGCCTATAGGGCTTATGGTTACGAGACTCCACCCTAAGTGGAGTTTTCTTTGGGCCGAAAAGATAAGCCGAGACTTGCCAAGAATGGCCGAGACACTTCAAATGCCCTGCACCTTGGCTTTACCGTACCTACCTCGCCTTGGTCAAACATGCCGACTCCTTAGAAGAGACCTCCCGCCGTCCAATCTAAGTCACTAGCTTAGATTGAAAATCCAAGGTACTCTCCCGGATGGGTGTTATTACCCCAATATCCATGACTCAGGTTTCCGGGGGCGTGTAACCTTTTCCCCGAGCCACGTTTACAGATACCCCCTTACATGACGCACTTTAGGTACATTGCCTCTTCTGAAATTTTATTCGCGAACTAGGTGTACGCCATGAAGGTTCGTCCCATTCGTTTTTTTTTTTTATTTTTTTTTTTTTTTGTAATAGGTACCCTTACTATGACGCACTTTAGGTTCTTTTGCCTCTTGCGAAATTTGTTCTGCGAACTAGGTGTACGCTATAGTAAGTTCGCCATTTATGATTATTTTATTGATTCCTCTCAGTATATAAGCACTTTTGTAATTTCGCGATGTTTGATAATTTTTCGTCATTTTCTTGTGCGAAACATTCGCTCTGCTTTTCGAGAATAAAATGAAACATTTAATTTTTTTTGTCTCAATCAAAAATTCATTCCGCAGCCCTACCTCTTCACCATAATTTTTTATGGGTAATATCTCTTTAAGTATAATCTATTCCATGGTCTATCGAGTCTCATGCCCCACATCTTTACCCCTCAGGGTCCATCAATCTATATGCTCTATCCCAACTATTTCCTTGATGATATAAGGTCCATCCCATTTTTTCGCAAGCTTTCCACCACTTTCTCGCGATATATTGGTGTTTCTCGCAAAGACCAAATCGCCCGGTTGAAATTGACGTGTTTTAACACGTTTATTATATTCTCGTGCTAATCTTCGCTGGTAATTTTCCATATGGTGCAAGGGCCTTTTCCCTTTTTCTTCTAATTCATCCAATTTAGTTAAAATAATACCCGCACTAAGATTTTTCTCCCAAGCTTCTCTTTTGTTGTTGGGATAATAACTTTTGTTGGTAGTACAACCAACCCCATATGTTAAACAGAAGGTGACATTCCAGTGGCTTCTCGTCTGGTTGTGTTGTAAGCTCCATACCGCATTATGTACCATTGGCACCATGCTTTATTGTACCCTTCTAATTTCTTCTTTAATATATCTCGCGATTGTCTTATTTGTTGCTTTTGCCCACCCATTTGCTCGAGGGTATAATGGAGTTGACTTTCCACATTTTATCTTAAATGCATTAAGTAACAATTCTATATTCTGTCCCTCGAACTGCTTCCCATTATCGATACCAATTGTGCGGGAATTCCAAATCTACATATGATATTCTCAAATATGAATGTAAAAATATCTTTGTCGTGAATGTGTTGTACGCCTTTACTTCTTCCCATTTTGTGAAATAGTTTAGTAGCGACAATCGATATCTTCTTTGTCCAGCACTCGGTAAAAATGGTCCCACAATATCTAAACCCCATTTTCCAAAAGGCCATACACTTGTTGAAGAAGTTAATGGTGCTCCCTGGTGCATGTATTTTCTTTCCGTGCCTTTGACAATCTTCGCAACGCCTTGATATTTGTTTCAGATCTTCATGCATATATGGCCGCATAGCCTTGCATTTTCGCCTTGTATGCCAAAGATCTTCCACCACCGTGATTGCCAAGATCCCCACTATGTAACATTTTTAATACTCGTCCTTCTTTTTTCGTTTAAACACCCGAGTGAAGGTCCATTAAAGGATCTCCGATACACAAGACTCCATCCTCATTTCATAATTTGTCGCCGACTTTTTAATTTGTGCGCTCCACCTATTTCTTGGTGTTTCTCCTCTCATCAAATATGCATGAAGTTCGGCTCTCCAATCTTCAATAACAGTTGTTTGCTCCTCATCTTCTATGATCATTACGTCTTCCTCTCCTTCTTCTTCCTTATTGATCGACGGTGATAAAAGTGTCTGTATCTTTATGCATCTCAGCTTGGATCTCATTATCATACTTGAGATAAAAGCAAAAGCATCTTATGAGTCTATTATCTTTTCTTGATATGTGTCTCCATTTTATTTTTGGGATTTTCACGACAGCTTCTCCAACAAGTTTCTTGTATTTCTTTAAAGATGGTTCATTTGTAGTGTATTCTCCTTTTTTATTTGTCGAATGACTAGTCATGCGAGTCATGGTGATTCTCACATTTTCCAACCGCATTTCTATTACGAATTTCAAAGCATGTATGACAAACATCATATTCCGTTTCATTATTGGTGGATGTAAACTCCAATCAAGGAAAAAGCCATTTTAGTGCCCTCTCTCGAAATCAAAACAATTCCAATTCCGTTACCTTCTCCATTTGATGATCCATCTACCAACACTTCCCATCTATCTGGTTCTCGCAGGGTCCTTTTGTTTCCATATTCTTCTTCTATATCCATCATTTCTTCCACTCGCTTCATCATCTTCTAAAGGAAATTCTCTAAAAATTCCGCACAACTTGTGATTTGGTGAAGATAGTACTTCGTACTTAATTTTGAAGTGTGCTATTTTTGCATTCCATCTCTCAACTCGGCTGATCTTTTTGAATTCTTCATTACTGATTCAATGGGTACCTTTGTCAATACATTTACCGTATGTGCTTTGAAAATATATGCGAAGTTTGAACGGGGCGTAAACTAGCGCCAAAATTAACTTTTCGATTTTTGAATAATTTTTCTCTCATGGCATCAAGGTTTTACCTGATGTAATAGATTGGTTTCTCAATTCTCGCATCTACTCGCAACAACACAAAGACTTAATGCGTAAGATGTTGTCGCAAGATATAGTAATAGTTCTTCTCCCGGTTCTCGCTTTTTGCAAAATAGATATATTCATCGGATAATCTTTTATTCCTTGTGGCTTTCTCGCATTCATCCGTCCATTTAAATTTTGTCCCCTTTTGAGTATGTTGAAAAAGTGTTTGCATTTATCCGATGATCGCGAAACAAATCTCCCTAGTGAAGTTAAGAGTCCGTTTAACTTTTGTACATCTTTTATTGTTCTTTGGGGTTGGCATGTCGCGAACTGCTTTGCACCTTCGCCGGATCAACTTGTATACCCTCTTTTGATACAATGTAGCCTAAAAATTTCCTGACTCAACCCCAAAAATACACTTCTCTCGATTTACTTTGATGTTAAACCTGTCTCATTTGTTCAAAAATTTCTCTCGGATCTTGACATGATATTTTGCTTCTTTACTTTTTATTAACATGTCATCCACATACACCTCTAGTGTCTTATGTATCCAATTCGCAAACACTTTCTCTACCATTCTTTGGTATGTTGTCTCAAAGATTTCGCAAACCAAATGGCATTTTTGTATAACAATATAATCCTCTTGGGGTGAAAAAAGCAAAGATGTTCTTGATCTTCTTTCAGCGAGAGGGGATTTGATTATATCCTTTGTATCCATCTAAAGAAGATATTCTATCATTCCCCGCTGCCGATTCTACCAATCAGGGATATCCTCGTAATGGAAAACTATCTTTTGGGCAAGCTTTATTTAGATCTGAAATCTATATATATTCTTATCCCTTTATTCTTCTTTGGAACTACTACTATGTTTGCTATCCACTCGGATATTTTGCTTGTTTTATAATTCCCGCATCAAGCATCTTCTGTAACTCTTCTTCTATTTGAGGATGATATGTTGTTGCGATTTTTCCGATTCTTTGTTTGAATGGCCTTACATTTTTTATCAATCTCCAATTATGACATGCCATGATGGATCTATTCTCTACTTCATCCATATCCCATGCGAAAATGTCTTTATATTCTCGGGCAGCAGATTAATAGTTCTTTCTTCCTCATCCTCCTCCATCTTAGTTCCAATTTTTAGTATTTTGGGTGCTTCTTTGGTCCCAACATTCACTTCCTGTTGGTTCTCGCCGCGGTAACCGGCCTCTGTTTCTCGCATAGTGTTGGTTCTTTTATCTCCTTCGCAGTCCATTCCTTCTTCCGAGATTTCGCTTGTATGCCATTTCCTTCCTCTCTTTTATCATGTAAATTCTAAATTCTTCTTCTTTCTTTGCTTCCTTCGCCATTTTCCCGCGATTTTTCCGCTCCTCTGCACGTCCTTCATATTGTTTCACTTCAATTTGATAACATAATCTCGCTTTATCCACATCTCCTTTAATTTCACCGATCCCACTTGGCATAGGAAATTTAATGCATTGATGTAATGTCGACGCTACGGCTTTAATCGCATGTATCCATGGTCTTCCCAACAACATGTTGTATGGTGATTCCATATCCACTACAGAATATTACTCGTGTTTCGATTTCTCCTAAAAAATTCGCAACTCTATTTCTCCTTTTGGTTTTGTTACTGATTTGCCAAAGCCATGAATATGATAGGTTGAAGGAGACATTTCTTCATTTTTGTACCCCATTTCTTTGTATGTATGGTAGAACATTATATCCACCAACTCCCCGTATCCACCAAAGTTCTACTTTATTGTCCATTCTTCCATAATTTTTCCGTGTTCACCTTTTTTTTCAAGACTACGATTACCAAAGGAGATGTATGTCCCAAATTTTCTTTTGATATTTCTCACAGAAACGTAATTTTCTCTTTTTCCCAATCTCTCAAAGGTGATGTCTTTCAATCGCTATAATTTTCTTCCTTCAAAGTCTCGCTTATGTATTCTCCTCCTCCGACGTTCTCATGGAATTCATTGATCATTGTTTTTGTGATCGATTTACACTCCAACCTTTTGGTAAACTTCTATCTTTATTGATTTATCCACTTGTTTTATCATTTTCTTTGATTTGAACAACCTTGATAACAATCTTCAATCTGTTCCTTCAATCACCCTCGCTTTCTAGCGCCATTATGTAGTTGCAGGGAAATCCCACACTACACCCCTCACAAGATTCCATACAATTAAATCATTTTTAAGATGAACAATTATAAGTTTTATTGATCAAACTCAGAAATGTTACAAGATGAACAGAGATAAACCAAAGAATTACAACCACTCTAAACTTTCTCTAATGACTTGCTCAACACTGTGCAAAAGATCTCTCTTTCCTTAAGCCTATTCGGCTCTTTATATAGGACATTACATAGCGGATGACAACTAAGTTCGCCCTTTATTTTCGGGCATGTCTTGCGAAGTATCGCAAATGTACAAATGTCAAATATCGCGACACTCCTCAATCTCGCTACCTTTGTCCATCTTTCTCGTTGTTTTAGCCGTCGTCATCCATTACGCCGTTTTTACTTCCAACCCGCTGATATCTTGCGAGTGTGTCGTTTATGGATTTGCGAGAATCTTGGTGTTGCGATATTCGATCCTACAAGACCAATACCACTTTTCATTAGAATCCCAGCTTACAAGAGACATCAATATTTATTTTAGTAATACCCTCTTTTTAGAAGTTTCTAATTAGACTTAGCGAGGAAAGTGTATAACATCAACATGATTATTATTATCCTGATGCATCAATACGAACATTGAGTGAGAACGTAATTTATTTGCACATACACAAAGTTATAAGGGTTGAGAGTTTTCCTTTGGAAGACTAAATTCAATCATTAGGTAGTCCATTGTAATTCATCTTTAGCTCTTTTCCATTTTATCATCATAACCAAGGAATTAATGAATTCATTGAATGATTCATTTCAAGGCCAACAGCGGGATGGTTGAGGGTGCAACAGAAACATGAAGCAAAAACGGTATGATTCAACATTTCGTGAAACAAAAAACATGCCCATAAAAAAAGATACCAAACAATAAGCCAAATATATTGACACGGGGTTTTTCTTAACCGTTAAACCATCGGCCATACACACACAGCCGTTCACAATAATGGAACATATTTTTTTCGATTTTGTCCGAAAAGCTCAACTAGTTTTCTTATTGATTAGTAAGAAATTTGAATCGGATATGATTGATGTATTTTTCCCCGTGAAGATTGTTAAAAGTAAAATAAGAATGGTAATTTGTTTTCTCATACCATACCATATAAACAATCAATTACCATCGAAAGTTTTTCGGTTTTGTTATGTTAAACACAACTCATGTAAACATAAATTGATTCCACATATTGTGACTTTTCACATATGAGTTTCAATCGAACACCTTATGATCCTTTGATAAAGCCTACCAACATGGTCTAGAACTTAATCCCGCTAAATAAAAGCCACACAAATCATAAGAGTTACACCATATAAGGTTGAATATTAAAGTTAATAAAACCGAAATCGACATCTCATAAATCGAAAACACATAGCAAAAATATAGATATTCATTCACAGGATATGTAATCGATAACTATCACATGGAAAAAAATTATATTTTTGTAATATTCATAATAATAATAATGATAGTTTTATTCAAAATAGACCTTATACAAAAATATCGAGATAAATCATTACATTGATGTCTATTTTTCTTTTCTAATCGCGTGTCTTGTGAAGATCACTTTGAAATCTAGATTCAAATTCTTATGAGCACTTTCCTTTCCAATAGAAAGTTTGTTCATCTCGAACAATTGATATTGAAGATCATCAAGTACTTTTGAATCCTTTATCATTAGCTTATGATGATGCTTAATACAACTTTTAACAAGAAGAATCTGCTTTTCTCAAAGAATCTTGAAGATTATCGGGTTGTAGAACATCTTGAGTTTAAGTCATAACCGATGCACATAGTGCCAAATCATCTAGAGATGATCCTTCTTTCACCAATTTCTCCATTAATGTCAAGATAGTCTTCTTTCGAACAAGAAGAATATATAATATAAGATTAGAGAAAATCAAGGGGCTTATATAATTTGGTTTAAGGAAACCGAATATATTTATCCCAAAGTTAAAAGATATCGATCATGAGATTATTGTTACCTAATAAAAAGAACAGACTTACAAATTCTTCCCAAGTTTATGCCTCCTCACAAAAGATTTTGGGCAACAAGTGAGGATGCATTTTTTCAACACAATTAATGTGTGTTGAGGTGAGAATTAATCACCATATATAACAAAAACATCCTTAGGATGATTTATGAACACAATAGGTTGTGCCTTTTTATTTATTTCTCTTGTAATTACAAGATTCTCGCAACTTCTTTCCCGGATCTAATAAAACTCATTAGCCTTTCAAATATTTTATGCCCTTACAAAGTGCCTTGATGAATTTATTTTTTGAATATTCCAATAGAAGTTTGCAGAGTGACTATCTCTTTTACATAAAGAACTCAAATATTATTTCGAAGAATTTGAAAAAATTACCTTTTCCTTTGTTAACTTTTTGACAACTTTGGTTGATTAATATCAACCAATTCCTCTTGCTCGACTTTGCCTCTTGAGTTTTATCGGCAAGGTTTTTCTAAGGTTATCAAGTTCCCCGCATAACTTTAGATTTTCCTTAGTCTCCAAATCAAGTTTTCCCAAAAATTCTTTAGGAGTTGATTAGACTTGCTAGATAGATAATCGATAGTTTTGGAAAAAGTGCATTGCAACTTGATATTCCTTCATAGGGTTTCTCCTTTGGAATATCATCATGGGTAGTAACATAAGCCTTTTGTTGCACTTCTAAGTCTTTTTTTCTAGAACATTTTTGGCCATATGTCCAAATCCACGACACTTGAAACATTGATTTTCCATTACCTTTTTTTCATGACAAAAGATAATGCATCGTAGTCCTGATTTATTTTTCAATAAACATCCTTAATCCGTCAGGTGTTAGGAGTATAATTGTTGAGTCAAGATATTTTTGCAACAAAGCATTTTATCCTCTGACAATGTACCTCAACCCGACAGATACTTACTTCTTTCGAAGAATGATGAATATTATTTGAGGCATTAAATCCAACATTTATGTTCTTCAGCAAAAATTCTTTATCAAAGATCTTTTAACTTTCAAGAGAGCTTCAAGAAAGTATAAAAGATCATTAGCTTCTATTATAGCATGTTTCTTAGAATCGTATCTGGATGGTAACGATCTGAGAATCTTGCATACTATTTTCTTTTCAGGAATAGTCTTTCCAAGTGAGAAAGAAGCATTGACAATCTCAGAAAGTTTATTGTTAGACTCCCCGAAGGTATCGTTATCATCCATTCTAAGTGTTGATGGTGATTTTCATTTAAGGTTAAAATTGTAAAAGCCGTAAATTATGCGCTAACATCTTGTAAAAGATAAAGCCATTAATAAGGGTCAATACTTCTTCACTTTTACTAATCCACCAGAATGGAGCATGTGACAACAATCCCATTCGGAATTAAATATACAAATTCATCCAGGTTGGAGCATGTAGCAACAATCCCATATACCCCGAATTTATAGCATTATTAATTAATGCGTAGCGCTTTGTATTTCATGTACTATTATCACCACAAGATGACGAAAGTGTTGCTCAGCAGAAAGCAACACGAACCTCCAAGCATTATAATGAAAGTATGCATTTAAATACCCGCATGTGCCGCAACTCCTGTGTGTTATACTAGCCCGATTGAGCATCCGATCGTCCAGATTACCAAATGATCTCGATCATCCAACTTCACCAAGATGATTGATGGCTCAGATCAATTCCATAAACTTCTGCTGGTGTATGGAATATTCGGGCTGCCGAACCAACGACCTCCGTATGGTCGCTTCCCCAAAAGATTGGCATAGTTTTCCAAAACGCCCAAAACCAGAGCGGTGTATGGGCGAAAACTCCTAACTAGGGTTTGGCATGACATTACATGTGTCACAAAATAGTCTCAACCATCCATCTTCGCAGGTAGATGGAGGGGGTAGATGTAGATTCAAAAGGCCTGCAGGATGTCAACACAATCACCGGGGCCCGCCACATACCCGACCAATCGGCAAAAAGAACAACCATGGTTGGTCATCCCACCTCGTATGCCCGAATGGAGCATGACGACGGCCGTGAAACCCAAAATTATGGTTTTACGAGCATCACGCAGCGTCCATCTTCTCCTACACGAACGGGAGGGTCCAAGATTAGATTAAGAGGTCCGGCCATACCAACATGACCACCGTGGGACCCATCTATCCCCTCACTCCGGTCGGCCAAGGCATACCATGCTCGGGTTATCCCAAATCTTCCGCCCAAACTAGCGTGCTACACTTCCCAATTGCAACTAATCTCGACCGCCAACTTCATCGCTTGACGATTTGAGTGGCTTAGATCACGTTTTCATGGGACAGCCATGTACAGGCGTGAACACCATCCTATCACCTATACGCCAGACCGATCGGCTAAGACCGACCAAGATTGGTCATCTGGAATGCGCCCCTCGTCGAACGATGCGCCGCTTGTGTTGCACTGCTTTTCCTCAATAAAAACCGATCTCGACCACCGATTTCCTGGACAACTGAGTGGTCCGCATCACACTTTCGTGCGATAATGGGGTATGCCACACCGCTGCCGTCTTCACACGCATGTACGATCGTTCCTGCCAAAATCGTATCCCAAGCTTGATTCGACCAGCCAAGAGGGATGCTTGCACACCTCTTCTAAAACCCTAATTCCATCAACCTGGCCGCAGATGAGGTCTCAAAGATCATCTCGTCTCATTCAACTTCACCGCTTTTGGTTATACAACCTCGTCGAGTTAATTGGCTAGCATAAGCCTTTGTGATCACCACCACTTACTTTACCACACCATGATGCAAGATCAGATAGAATACACACGATACTTCACAAGATTCGACTCCCGAATAACGCAGAAGATTCAATTTAGCATTACATGCTACCTTTGTGGGTCCCACGACTCCACACATTCTAAATCATGTCACAAATCGGGGATACATACCGGGCATTGGTCTCAAGTTTATAGCAAGTAAGCAACAGACAACGCGCCATCACAAGAGCGTGTCATGAAGTCATGGACGGCTATGATGATGGGAGAAGGGCAAGCTCCGGTCGTGATGACACTAACACATTACTCCACTACTCCATCACTCCACTTTCTACACTTCCTACGAGATACGAAGGTTAGGCTAAAAGACTTGTATAAATAGGTTCTACATCCTATTTTTTTAAAAAGGAACAAGTCCAGACAACAGAGGCAAGTGTTGATACAATCGTATTCAAACACCAGAACGGATAGCTTACACCCTGCAAGTCAGTTCAGCTTTCTAATACAAGTCATTCATAGCCAACACCTTCACATTCTCAATACCTTCTTCGCTTCCCCTCCCTAAGATCAACCCCATCTCCTTCACTTTGTGACCGAAACAAGTCTGGAACGGCTATTTCTTGGTTTAGGCCGGACTTGCACAGATTGATTTCTCGAATCTACAAGCACTCACCGCGCAGTGCATTTGTTTAAGGTTTAAACTCATTTCTCATCCACACATCCCAAATTACCAAAACCGGCGAAATAGTTTTCACCCATAAACAATTGGCGATCACGGTGGGACGTTAATTTTTCTTGTAAAGTCAAATTCTTCGAAATCCGATTCAATTTCATCAATTTCAAAAAAAGGGTAGATCTTAGAACCAATTCAATCATCAATCCATTTCAAGATGGTAGAACTCGTGTCTGGATCGGAATCAATTTCCGATGGATCTAGTGTGGATAACACTCCCCTCGTGTCGATGTACCGTCTCATGGAGCTACCGTGGTCAATACATCTTATGGAGCCGTCACTTCTACCACTAGTGCCAGCCAGAAAGAGAGATGTTCCAAAGAAGTGTAACACCTCCCATCACCAGAGCCAAAGCGTAGCAAATCCCGACATCTCATCAAGTGTAACACCTGCGGTAGTCACCAGAGCAACAACTTCCGCTCCTTCATCAGACGAGGAGCCTTTAAGACGAGAGGAGGACCATCCCCCATTACCATTGCAGACTTGATGGAGAAGCAGAAGTTCTTGCTAAGACTCAAACAGATATGGCCGCAACTCGTAAAGAGGTACTCACTTTTATTAAGATATTAACGATCGATTGCCACAAGAGCCGCTGCACCCGGAGCAAAAAAAGGAACACACTCAACACAGGAGAAGGTACTTCAACGGCGCGGACCTCCATGGACTGATCAAAGAAGCGACATCGTATATGAGCGGTCCCTTGCCATGGAGACTCCTACACTGGGACTGATCCTCACAACGATCTTCCTCAAGTCAATAGTTTCACTATGAACCCGAGGCCGGTGGATCGGGAAGCGGTTTCTGTAGTGGAAAGTTTATGCGAACTTTCACACCTCTCGACGAATCGGCGCGGAGACGTTTTGCTGCAATCAACCAGAGGAAGGTCACGACCGTGCCCTACATGTCACCGCACGCATCAAGGATTCGGGAGTTCAAGACTCGCCGCTTATCTACACAGAGCGTCTTCGAATGTGATTACTCTCAAGACTCTCAGACATCCAAGGTTCTCCTGCAAGGTCGCATGGAAGCCTACCACAATGACGGACTTCGAGGAAACCAAACCAAAGACATACGGGAGAAGCTCCGCGAAAGAATCGCACAAGTTCGTTGCGTCCCACTCCCACGGGGGCGTCAATTCAGAAGAAGACCGGCTTGCATCATTGAGGCCTAAACCCATGATGCATCTTTTTGCCGACGAAGCATTCTTATCCATCCTGTGAAACTACGACCCACGTTCACGAAGAGGGAAACGAACTTTTGTGGCGAAGTCGCGACTGTAATGGGAAAACGGCATAAATGACACCGCCATTATCACTTAGCAGGGGAGACTGCTACCCAGTCTCTCCACCCAATGGAATGCTACAACAAAGAACGAACCACAAGAACAAGTGCTAGATGCTCCACAATAGCTGCAAGATGGCACCAACTCCACAACTGATGAGATTGAAATCGCTGAGGAATCTCCTAGGCCTATCTCCATCACTCAACCTTATGTACGGATAAACGCACGAAGTTCGTGGAACTTCTCAAAGAGTACCAGACATATTCGCTTGGAGATATGAAGAAATGTGGGATTTAGATGAAAATTTGTCACCCATCATCTACATGTCATACCCGGATCAAAGCTCGGTTAAACAATTGTAGTTCGGACACGAGGAAAATGGATAGATCGAGGTGCTGCATAGACTTCAGAGACTTGAACAGTCTTTGCTCAAAACGACCCTCCTCTACCTAACATCGACATGTTAGTAGATGCAACCTGCAGCGAACACGGAATGTTCTCCTCCATGGATGGATGTAGCAATACAACCAGATAAGAATGTACGAGCATGATGCAAGTAAGATAGCTTTTCGAACTCCTCTCGGAAATTTTTATTATACCATACTTTCCATTTGGTTTAAAGAATGCCGGTGCAACGTATCAACGCTCTATGACGGCAATCTTCCACTGGAGCCGATACCTCAAGGGAGCAACCTCAAGAAGATAACGATGTCCACGCGTCATATCGAAAGATCCTCAGGCAAGTCACTTCCATCGCATGAGTGGGTCGAACAAGATCCGGGCGAGTCACTTTATCAGATAATGGTACATGTCGATCATGCTATGTTGGAGAATCCGCGCTTTTGGTCATCCTCTGGAGCTGTTGAACGCTCATCTACAACAACATATGCCCTGATAGAAAGAACCAAAGCCCGGCCAATGAAGAGCCTCATAATGTTTGTAGGGGCATATATCTCACCAACGGGGCGTTACAACCTTCACCTTCTCCTGTAAGGGTTCAAGAAGAAGAGGAAAACCACCGAGATACAACATCCGCGCGTGGTAGGCCCGGGAAGATGGTTTATTTTATAGCCTACGAGTGATACCGCAGAAGTGCACGGCGCTATCGGAGACGCGGCAAGTACGGGCGAACCACGAGAGACTTGTGGTGCCTAAGATGATCTTATGGCTTCCTAAACTGACTTCAAGTGAGTAACAAAGTAACAACAGATGTTTTGTGCCGATACGGCTAAGATTGTTATGACTCGAACTAAGGAAAAGAAATAAAAGGTGACAATATGGGAAATACCGTAGTCTTCAAATCCACCTTTAACATACATTATATTCTCAACTGATGATATTATTTTAGTCTTTATGACAAATAGGGAGAGGTGTCAACTCGCTCTATGTCTAGGATGTTTCTCCAATTGATAGATTAATCACAACTAATGTATCTTTCCCAAGCATTACCCGTCTGTTTAGAGTACAACTAACTGAGATTGATAACAATCTAATTAGGCTTGAGTTGCAGATAATTATCACGGGGTATTCTAACTACAATGTATCCATGGCATTGGCATACACCGTGAGAGCAATGTGTTGATATGCTAAGATTAGACTCTATCTTGGGAAGTATTCAAGCATTCAAGAATCACATTTAAAGTATGAGAAACACAATAGCAAGTTAGGGTTTCATATCCACCCTAGCAATTTGAACTAAAACATGATTAGAGTAATAACTACAAATTAAAACTAAAGTGATGTCGGCTATCCTGCATGGACTATCACACACACAACTCCCTTCAATTTATACATGCAAAGAACCCCAAACCCTAATTCCCAAAATCGAAATAAAATAGAAAATAAATTAAACACTCTCACCCATACTCTGAATTGTGTTCTCCTTGCTTGTGCGGCTCTCGCACCTCCGAATTGACCATGCATAGGGTTTGGTGAAAAACCCTAGCTTCAATCGTCTCAATATTAGCTTCTAGGTTATGGTAGAAGCTATGGATGGAGAAGTTTGATGCTAGGATGGCTGAGCAGTAACCGGGGTGATGGTATTGACAGGAGATAGGGTGATGGTGGAAGCGACTGGCGGGAGAGGGAAGGAGGTGGCGGAATGGGTTCTGCAGAAGGGAAGAAGAAAGAGAAGATGAATATGAAGTGAGGTGTAGTCGATGGGGTATAGGTATAGGTCAAGCTTTGTGAGGCAAATGACAAAGAAGAATTGATGGAAACGTAGGAGCGAGCGTTGATTTGGCTGGGACGATCTCGAACGATCGAGGGAGATTCAAGCTAATTTGGTGTGGAGCGGGAGCATCGAGTAATGATATGCAAGGTTGAGCGACCGTAGGATGTAGGCGAGGGAGATCTCAACGGCTCGAAATGACGGGCTTGATCCGGTCGTGGGTCGGAGACGGATAGCTCGAGCCCATGTCTTGTAGATGAGTTGCTACTTGTTGGGTTGCAACGATTCTCGATAGGTGTAGAATACACCGTATTTAATATCTAGTATTTATGCTTTCTTTGCAGTTTTCTTGTAAATTATGTATCTTATGTGTGCTTTTGAGTTTATTAGGTGCAATGGAGTCATTTGGAGCAAAAAGAAGTGGAACTCAAATATTGGATTTCTTCTCATCATGGTGACAAGAGCGGAAAGGTGAAGCTATCGGCGAAAGAACGAGGCCAATCCGGTTACGTACGAAGGTTACGAGCAAAAGCAACACTTAAGCTTCGGCTTCCTCAAGGATCGACGGTCTCAAAACGAGTTTTGTTCAAGTGATTGTCACCGTGGTGGCCTGTATCCATCTGCTGGGTGCCTATAGAAATTAATTTCTTACCAGCCCAGATTTCGTGAGAAGATGATTATCTCAATCATTCTTCACAAACTCAGAGACGAGCCGAGCTATGGCGACCGCTTTATCGGAGAGATTGAGAGTGAAGAAGGAGTGCTTTGCCGAGTTCAAGGAAGAATTGAGAGAGAGGGACATTGGGTACAAACCAATTGGTAAGAAGACCACAGAGTCTCAGATAGAAGTTGAAGGTTTTGGCTAAGGAAAATCCATTGTAAAAGAAGGTCGCCACCGTCATCGATGTTTGGTCTGTTCAACCTGAGATGAAGAGTATCGAAGCTAAGAGTTGTGGGAATGATGGGTTTGAATTGAGGAGCACAAGGTGAAGTTCAATTTCGAGAAAGACAGAGGATGAAGACAAGCTCACCGCCATTGTTCGATTGTAGACCAAATGGAGATTAAAGCAGATTTAAGTCAAAATCGAAGGAAAGTGGGTTTGTCTTCAATTCGATTTTACGAGGTTGAATGAGAGCTCGGCCAATAGCGAGAATGGCCGATTTTGAATTGTCGGCTTCATGGCACATTATGTGTTTGATAGATTGTGAACCGGGTTACCGCTTTTCTTGTCACTCAACCAAAGACTTTTTGTAATTGGTTTGCAAGTCAAGCAAGAATATGCAGAATAGTGGCATTGAGGAGAGCTATTGAGGTTGTGTATAGGCAACCACAAGAGAAGGCACCCGGCACAGGAATGAGACAAGGCATTAATGGAAGGTTAAGCTGCTGCAGTGAGCTGAAATAGCAGGGAGAATGAAGCTGAATTGTGCTGGGAGTTGGCAGTGAACTAACGGTAAATGAGCCAAGTGAGGCACCGTGGTTCAACGCAAGTCGTGTGGATGGTAGCCGTGATGGTGGAAGATGCTCATTCTGTTGTCACGCAGCCTGGTGGTAGTTGCACCGAAGTGAATACAAGTGCAATGGAGTTGGAGGAATCCGAGCCAATGATTGAAGCCGGAGAAGCACCGAGAATTACGGTGGAGAAGCCAAGATAGCTACAACTAGAATTGGTGGTTATGAACATTGCAGGCTAAAGCTGAAAGTCAAAGGCTGTTGTCTTGGTAATCGAGTACTGACTAACAGAGTTGCTGTGGCTACAATGGAAATGGAATAGCAGTGCGGTAACAGGCTTTGGCAGGTGGGTTTTTATTATGTTACACCGGAGTGCAAGGTGAATGCACTGTATGAAAACTGGAGTTTGAGAAGAACAAGGAAATGGGTCTGTAATTGATTTGGTTGTGTGTTGCCGCTAAGGGTGCACAAGGAGGAAGATGTGAAATGCCAAGCTTAATGCTCGGTTGTCGCAATTTGATAATGCGAATGGAGAAGAACCGATGCTGTACCGCAAGGATTGGAGGATTGGCTCAAGTGTGTTGCCTGAGCTAAATTGCAGGTGAATCAGAGGAATTGCATTTGTGAAAACAAGCCAATGGGAATCACAGAAAGTTAATGAAAGTTCGCTTGAGAATGGATTTTGAAGTTGGTAAAGTGTGCGAAAAACTAGCGAGAATGGCGCACCTATGAGCATAGTTCCCAGAAATGGATTTCGAAGGTTAAAGTGTCGATCGCAATATTTCAGTGAATCGCGAGGGGGGTAAGAGTCGGATGCAAGAGTCGACGGCCGTGGACATATGGGCTACGAGTCACGCTTTTGGGTGTCGCAAGGAATGAGAAGTTGGGTTTGGTGGTATTTTTGTGAATGTTTGAATTGCAGAGAGGCGAGTTGAGATACTGGAAGTGTAAAATGTCTTGTGACAGCTTCAGTAGCTCGGAGGCAAGTTCGTGGTCGGAGACAAATTTTCAAGGATTTATTCTGGCGACTGGGCGGCACCGGATTCCTACGATGACGTCAGCAATCCGTGACTCCAGCGCTTTAACCCAGAATTTCCAGAGACCTATTTTCACTCATGGGCTTGGTGGACCAACTTGGAGACGGGTTTTGAGAAGAATCAACCTAATTTTGGGAAAGTATCCTTATGGGGAGAAAAGCATATAAATAGAAAATTCTTTTCTAAACCTAGATATATCTCCATTAGGGAGACTTCTACTTGTTGTCTAGGGTTTCACATGATAGGTTCTTCTAAACTTTCTATGATGATTTCCAAAAACACAAGTAACTAAGTTTTTATTATTGGTTAAAGACGTAGTTGGATTTTGCAACCAAGTTATGATTTTTATGAATTAGTTTTCTCTCAATATTATCGTTCACTTTCTACGGGTTATAATAATTGCATGATTGAGGGATTGCAATATGATTGAATGTTTGTTTAGTCTAGTCTAGAATTGATTGAACTCACATCCATATCTATAGCTATTTTAGGGTTTTCATCGAAGCGATAACCTTGAATACTAGTAGCATGATATGATTCTAGGTTGTAGTGATACATCCTTGTATTCATATGTAGAAATTGACCTTTGTTCGAATTGTTTGCGTAATGTATTTCAATTGCATTGATTAGCCTATTTCCGAAACTTAATGCTCCTAGAATTGAACTTGATTAGCGCAAGGCGTTAGGGTTATTCTTTAGGTAGATTTCACATCTGTGACCCTAATGTGTGTGTTGATAACTTTGGAAATTTTATGGAGTATTCTTGCAATAAGGTATTCCATGGCTTTTGATGATAGCGAGATTAAATACTTAATTCTATTCATATATTCATAAACTTGTTTACAATTGAAGATGAAACCTTTACCCAATATTTTCACATCCTTGATTTGCGTACTTTATTTGCTTTTTGTTTATTTTTATTTACACAATCAGAAATTCTTCCGGGTGTTTTTATATAGGAAACCATAACAATTTGACAACCTAGACCTCTCTGTGGGATCGATCCTTTCTTGCCCTTGCTATATTTATATTTTGAGTAGTGAGAAAGTGTAATTATATTTGTGTCGCTTTACGGTCAAATGGTCAAATTTTTGTAGCCGCTGCTTGGGAGGCAACGGTTGTTAATTGTTTTTGGTTTCTTATTTTTGTATTTAGTTTTGTTTTACTTTTTCTTATTCTTTGGTTTCTAACCGAGTTTTGAGAATCTTATTTCAGGTGCTTATTTCTATGGAAGGAGCATATTGGAGCAATCAATACGGCTTTCAACCTCAACAACATGACAACTATCACCCTTATGGGGAGTATAATCAAAACCAATCCTTTGGCTATGATCAATACTCCACGTACCTATGAGTTATTCTCATACATATCAACCTTCTTATGGTGGTTATGTAAGTGAGCAACCACAAGGAGGGGAGAATAGTTGTTTTCCTTATAATTTTTCCTCTAGTTTGGTAGATGAGATGCAGCAATTTATGGACAGCATGGAGTCAATTTGTGGACAACCAAGCGTGGAACCGATTTCATCGACCGAATGTGCTCATAGTATGTTTGGCCCAATTTCTGATCGTAGTTATGATCATTCACCCATTCAAAGGAATATAATTGGCCTAACATTACTGAAGTAAGTAATTCTACTTTTTCTTTGTCGGAATGAGTCTACCAACAAATGGAACACTATATTCAGAATTTGGATGGAACACTCCAAGAGCTTCAAAAAAGGTGTTTCCACTTTAAGACAAGGCATTGAAGAATACAAGGAGGAAATGAATAATTATGTTGAAAAAGGCGAACCTTCGGGGAATTTTGTTGATATTTGTGTAGTTAACTCAACTCTTGATCGTAATAATGATCATTCACCTATTCAAAAGGATGAGTTAGAGATAAGTAACACTAAATTCAGCAAGGACCAATGTTATGATGACTATGACAGTGATGATGATTATTATGAAAATACATCGCTTGAACCAACTCATGGTGACATCCCAGGAGTGTACAATGGAGTCTTTTTGGGATCAAGATGAAGATGAAGAGGAATATGTCGACACTTGTGTAGATTACTCAAGCATTGATCTTAATAATGATCAAGAGCCTATTCAAAGGGTGGAGCTTGAGGATGATGCATTTTCGAGTGTTCTAAAAAGTTTCTTATTATAAAATTTGGATCCGCAAAAGAGTATGTGCCTTACAACAAAAAGGAGGAATATGTTGAGAATGAGACCGTTATGACCAATATTGTGGAAGACCCAATTGAACTTGTGAATGTTTATAATGATGATGTTTATGTCGAGACTTTGGTTAAGGCAGAAACGGATGAAGAATGGTTGCAAGGTTTAATAGAGGACCATGATATACAAGAGGTGAATAATTCGCTTGAGTTTTTCAAGGATGAAGAGGATTCCGTGATACAAGAGATTGTGCAAGGTTTATCTAACCCTTGCCTATTGTTTCTTCTCCTTTACCTCTTATTGGTTTGAATGTATGTGCTTCGAGAATATTGTTGAATGACTTTGTTTCTCGTTTTCCGCCATTAGAGAAACTTGATTCTCATACTATGCGAGTTATGGAACCAGAAACCGTGGAAGTACCCGACTATATTCTTTATACACTTCCAAGTGTGGACAAGAATAAGTGTGGGGGAAGCTTTTCTCGGTTCATAGCTTCACTTTGTTTTATATTACTAATATTTGCGTGAAGTTAGTGTTTCCAAAACAGGTTCTATGGAAGGATCCTCAACTTTTCAGATTATTGGTGTATGGGAATGAATCTTACAAGAAGCTAAGTCGGGCGCTTTAACTATAAAACAAGCGCTTAGTGGGAGGCAACCCCACCGGTTTTGTATCTCTTATCCTTTTCTTTTTATTTTTGTTTTCGTTTATTTATTTTTTTACTGTTTCATATCATATTTGCATCCCTATGTTTAATTTCATTGAGTCCGTAATCTATCTTAGAAGAGAATTATGACTAATACCTTTTCGTCAGAAAATTTCAGATTGCGCGTAGTTCAGTCCAGAGACCATAACTGTCAGACCGTTTATCGAAACACTGTGAAATTTTGACACTGTGTAGAAAACACGTAGGTGAACAACTTTTGAAATGGAGTTTTTCCAAATTCCTTACCAATTTGCACAGTTTTTATGTTTTATCTGTGTTGCGTCAGAATTCGAAATTTCGGTTTTACACATTGAGGACAATGTGAAGTTTAAGTGTGGGGGAGCATTATATGTTTGTATAGTTTGTTTTTGACACCATTAGTGGATGGAACCATTTTGAATGCAGGAGTTGAGAACCAATTAACTAAAAGGGACGAATATAGCTTAAATCACAAATTAACATGATAGTTGTTACCATATCTCAATATCACTATATCACATTCTATTTTTATTTTTCCATATTTATCTATTATTCTCTAAGTGCTTTGGTGGGTCACTAAACATCGACGTGTTATTACTGCTAGGATGAAATAGAGTGGTTGAGTTACTAGAAAAAAGAAAAAAAAATTGAAAAAAAAAAGAAGAAAAAAAAAAAATGAAAAATTGAAAAGAAAAAAATAAAAAAGGACCGACCAATTAGACCAAAACGGAATAAAAAGACACTTGGGAATAGCAGTATGTGTGAAACGTAGTCCCTGTCTCCGTCGCCTAAACAAGCGTGGAATGCAGGATCCAAGGCAACTATCATGTACTTGCTGACAAGAAGCATGCGCTTGGATCCAAAAGATCTAATCATGCATTTAAAAAAAAAAGAGAAATTGGATCCAGTTTGATCCAATCATATAAAAAAAAAAAAAAAAGAATAAATTATTATTGTGTTGAATAAAGTCACTCTTGGTTCCCCTTGTATATGCCAATTGATTTGATGTAGCATTCAAAGATTTAAGTAGCTCAATCCAATAGGATTAGGTTCATCTTAGCAAGTGACCTTCTTGACAGATATGGGAAACATCAACACTTGTGAATATTCGCCAACATCTACATCTATATCCATCTTCTTAATCTTTTCATTGTGATTGTGGTTTGTTAGTTTCTATTATTGTGGCTTGTTCGACTATCTAATTAGAGTTTATTTACTAATATATGAATTGAATTTGCAAGGTACCTCCTCCTGTAGTCATTTTGGATTCATTCATTGATTTGTCACAAATAGACGGAGTTTGAAATATAGGTTTTGTAGGTAGACCTCTTGTAAACCTTCACGAGACTATAACTCGTCCACTAGGGACACCTAGGGGTTTAAAGGCTTGTTATTTATGCTAAAAGTGACCGTAGCCTCGACGACACGCGGAGTTGTTGTATTTTATTGTTTTGTTTGATTTGCTCGAGGACAAGCAAAGTCTAAGTGTGGGGGAATTTGATAGGTGTAGAATACACCGTATTTAATATCTAGTATTTATGCTTTCTTTATAGTTTTCTTGTAAATTATGTATCTTATGTGTGCTTTTGAGTTTATTAGGTGCAATGGAGTCATTTGGAGCAAAAAGAAGTGGAACTCAACTCAAATATTGGATTTCTTCTCATCATGGTGACAAGAGCGGAAAGGTGAAGCTATCGAGAAAGAACGAGGCCAATCCTATTCAGACGTAGAAGGTTACGAGCAAAAGCAACACTTAAGCTTGCCGCCTCCAAGGATCGACAAGAAAACGAGTTTTGTTCAAGTGATTGTCACTGTGGTGGCCTGTATCCATCTGGGCCGGGTGCCTATAGAAATTCGTTCTTACCTAGCCCAGATTTCGAGAAGATGATTATCTCAATCATTCTTCAAAACTCGAGACGAGTTGAGCTATGGCGGCACCGTTTTATCGTAGAGATTGAGAGTGAAGAAGGGAGGAGTCTTTGCTGAGTTCAAGGAAGAATTGAGAGAGAGGACATTGGGTACAAACCAATTGGTAAGAAGACCACAGAGTCTGTGATAGAAGTTGAAGGTTTTGGCTAAGGAAAATCCATTGTAAAAGAAGGTCGTCCCTGTCATCGATGTTTGGCCGTTTCAACCGAGATGAAGAGTATCAGAAGCTAAGAGTTGTGGGAATGATGGGTTTCGAATTGAGGAGCACAAGGTGAAGTTCAACTTGAGAAAGACAGTGGATGAAGACAAGCTCACTGCCATTGTTCGATCAGAGACCAAATGGAGATTAAAGCAGAGATTTAAGTATTTAAATCAAAGCAAGGAAAGTGGGTTTGTCTTCAATTCGATTTTGCAGGTTGAATGAGAGCTCGGCCAATAGCGAGAATGGCCGATTTTGAATTATTGTCGCTTCATGGCACATTATGTGTTTGATAGACGGGGTGAACCACCGGGCCTTTCTTGTCACTCAACCAAAGACTTTGTTGTAATTGGTTTGCAAAGGAAACAAGAATATGCAGAATAGGGTCAGTTGAGGAGAGCTATTGAGGTTGTGTATAGGCAACCACAAGAGAAGGCACCTGCCGTGTCTGTGGAATGAGACAAGGCATTAATGGAAGGTTAAGTCAGCTGAAAGTGAGTGAATAGCAGGAGAATGAAGCCGAATTGTCTTGCGGGAGTTGGCAATGGAACTAACGGTGCAAATGAGTCGCAGAGAGGCACCGTGGTTCGATGCGCAAGTCAGTGGGATGCAGTGTGATGGTGGAAGATGCTCACAAGGCTGCCGGGCTGGGGCCTGTGGTAGTTGCACTGAAGTGAATACAAGTGCAATGGAGTTGGAGGAATCTGAGCCAATGATTGAAGCCGAGAAGCAATGGAGAATTACAGAGAAGCCAAAGATAGCTACAATTGGTGGTTATGAAACATTGCAGGCTAAAAGCCGAAAGTCAAAATCATAGCAGTGGTAATCGAAAGTACCAGATCACAGAAAGTTACAGGCTACAATGGAAATGGAATAGCAAAAAGGTGTAAACAGTTTTGCAGGTGGTTTTTATTATGTTGCACTGGAGGTGTGGAATGCACTGGGTATGAAAACTGAGTTTGAGAAGAACAAGGAAATGGGTCTCGAATTCGTGATTTGGTTGTGTGTTGCCGCTAAGGGTGCACAAGGAGGAAGATGTGTGCTGCCAAGCTTAATGCTCGAAGTTGTCGCAGCCGCAATGTCAGAATTGGAGAAGGAACTGATGCTGTACCGCAAGGATTGGAGGATTGGCTCAAGTGTGTTGCCTGAGCTAAATTGCAGGTGAATCAGAGGAATTGCTGCCACTGAAACAAGCCAATGGGAATCACAGGGAAAGTTAATGAAAGTTCAGTTGAGAATGGATTTTGAAGTTGCGGAAAGTGTGCGAAAACGAGCGAGAATGGCGACCGGTGAGCATAGTTCCTGTGAGCCGGATTTCGAGGTTAAAGTGTCGATCGCAATATTTCAAGAATCGCGAGGGGGGGTATGAGTCGGATGCAAGAGTCGGCCAATGGACATATGGGCTACGAGTCACGCTTTTGGGTGCGTTTCGCAAGGAATGAAGTTGGGTTTGGTGGTATTTTGTGAATGTTTGAATTGCGAGAAGCTAGAGTTGAGATACTGAAGTGTAAAATGTCTTGTGACAGCTTCCGTGAGTCGGAGGCAAGTTCGGTGGTCGGAGACAAATTTTCCGCTGACGATTCTATGACGGGAACCGATTCCGCGATGACGCCAACGCAATCCGGCGACCCGTTTTTAACCCCGGAACTTTCAAGAGACCTATTTTCACTCATGGGCTTGGTGGACCAACTTGGAGACGGGTTTTGAGAAGAATCAACCTAATTTTGGGAAAGTATCCTTATGGGGAGAAAGCATGTAAATAGAAAATTCTTTTCTAAACCTAGATAGATCTCCATTAGGGAGACTTCTACTTGTTGTCTAGGGTTTCACATGATAGGTTCTTCTAAACTTTCTATGATGATTTCCAAAACACAAGTAACTAAGTTTTATTATTGGTTAAAGATGTAGTTGGATTTTGCAACCAAGTTATGATTTTTATGAATTAGTTTTCTCTCAATATTATCGCTCACTTTCTACTGGGTTATAATAATTGCATGATTGAGGGATTGCAATATGATTGAATGTTTGTTTAGTCGAGTCTAGAATTGATTGAACTCACATCCATATCTATAGCTATTTTAGGTTTTCATCGAAATTATAACCTTGAATACTAGTAGCATGATATGATTCTAGGTTGTAGTGATACATCCTTGTATTCATATGTAGAAATTGACCTTTGTTCAATTGTTTGCGCAATGTATTTCAATTGCATTGATTAGCCTATTTCAAACTTAATGCTCCTAGAATTGAACTTGATTAGCGCAAGGCGTTAGGGTTATTCTTTAGGTAGATTTCACATACGCAATTTTAATGTGTGTGTTGATAACTTTGGAAATTTTATGGAGTATTCTTGCAATAAGGTATTCCATGGCTTTTGATGATAGCGAGATTAAATACGAATTCTATTCATATATTCATAAACTTGTTTACAATTGAAGATGAAACCTTTACCCAATATTTTCACATCCTTGATTTGCGTACTTTATTTGCTTTTGTTTATTTTTATTTACACAATCGAAAATTCTTCCGGTGTTTTTATATAGGAAACCATAACAATTTGACAACCTAGACCTCTCTGTGGGATCGATCCTTTCTTGCCCTTGCTATATTTATATTTTGAGTAGTGAGAAAGTGTAATTATATTTGTGTCGCTTACGACAGCGGTCAGTTGCGCGCGCGGGCTTTGGCTTTCTGCTCCATAGACGCTTGACTCCAATTCTTTGCTCCTTTGGCTCCTTAGTTTCTCCGAGCTTTATTTATTACCTAAAAACACAAAATTAATTAATACAAATATTTATTCTTGAAAACAAAGAAAACACAGAATCTGGGATAATATCTGATTTCTAAGCGCAAAAGATGAGTAAAAAGCCAATAAAAGGTGTATAAATATGCACTATTTGGCACTCATCAAATACCCCCAAACCTGAATTTTACTTGTCCTCAAGTGAAACAGAAATTAGGAAATCCTAACTATACCCCTGTCGCAGGTCTCTCGAATGCATTTAGCGTATGCACTAAGCCTTTAAACCCCTAGGTGTCCCTAGTGGACGAGTTATAGTCTCGTGAGGGTTTACAAGAGGTGTACCCACAAAACCTTCTCCAACTTCAGAGTGTAAAAGAGTCTCAAGCATCCAAGAAGCTATGAGTACATAGAGTTTCTGCGTGCTAGTAACATGAAGTTAGAACTACCAAAGAACGCATTCCCATCCTTAAGTGCTGAGCGAGAAGTAACCATACCATATGAAAGAATTCGGATTCGATCGTGATCATAAGCCTCGACTTATGCCTCACCATTAGGGTTTTATGATAATTGCACTCAAAAAGATCGCTTTTTAGTCTCTCATGTGCAAAAGCAGGAATAAAGAGAGAAATCCCGCACACGTTGTAGGTAAGAAGGATAACCTTCCGAAATAAAATCGGAGACTCCACAAAATGTGTGGACAAAAAGAATCTTTTTTCTGATGATCTCTAAGAAAGGAAATCAACCATTAGCAAGGGTGGGAGTACTCACTCACTTCTCACCCGATCGGCAATTAATATCACTCTCTCATAAGAACCATAGAAACGTCTTCAATCTTCGGTCTTCGGTCTTCAAATGTTGATGACGAACTTCTAAACTTCACAAAAAACTTGAATTTTTTTTTTTTTTTTTTTTTTTTTTTTTTTTTAAAACTTACAATAAAACAATAAAACTTAATTTTTCACAAACTTCATTAATTCTCATCCTATTTTCTTTTCTTTTTCTTTGTTGCACGTAAACCTTGGACTATATCAATTTTTCTTTCAATATTCTGATGATGCTCCGTTTGTTGACGATGATGTGTTTCTATGGGTCTTGATGAGAGAGAGAGTGATGCTAATCAGAAATCGATATTTAGAAGGAGTTTTCATCTTTAGACGTCACCCTCATGATTGACAAAAACTAGCACTCAAGAGATCAAAAGTAGTCTTTGAAATTGGTGCGAAGTTGGGTAGCTCACCATTCCTACCCTAATTGACGTGCGGTGACACACACTCTAACAAACTTTTCTAGAAAGTTGCAAAAAATTGAAGGTTGGTGCCTCACTTGATGTAAAATGGGTAGTCTCCACTATGGGTGATTACAATTCTACTACCGAATATCTAAACAAAGACCTAATTTGCTCTCCGGTATGGTTAAATCCAACTTTAACGCTCTAATCAACTAAGGAGCCCGATTGCGTTTTCCAGTACTTCCAAATTCTGTTATTTCGGTCAGACTCTCTATGTAAACATAGCTAGAAGCATGCTAGTGACTCTAAAATCTCTAAAAGTTGGCGGTTTTTACAAAAAGAGTTTTTTTTTTTTTTTTTTTTTTTTTTTTTGAAAATACAAGATAAACTAAAAGACTAAAAACTCTATATGCAAATGCACCCCCAAACCTAAATCAAACATTGTCCTTAATGTGTCAACAGATAGGAAAAATTTAAACAGTCACATACCACGAGAACTATGTTGAGTAGAGAAAAGGGAAGAGATTACCGGATGTCGGCGGAGCACGGTTAGAGCTTCATTTGTTAAGGCTAGAATCCAACATTCTCAGTGGAGATCATATCGGATTAGCACAATATATGCACAAGAATACTCAACCGATTCAAGAAAAGAAAAATTAACAAGTCCTACTGGATTATATACAATGAAAAGTCACCATATACTAACAATCTAAAGAGTTGAGGATCAACCCAATAGAAAATATATACAAACATCAACAGCCTTACACAAATATAAAATGAAAGTGAAAGTAAGACTGCAAATGTGAAAGAGTTTCCCCCAAACCTAAACTTGTGAACGGGTGTGTTTTTGAGCACAAAATCTTGCAATTTTAAAGGTACATCATGCAAAAGGTCTAACTCAAAATGAGTTTTGCTAAGAATGATGACATACACTTTCCAACTGTGGCTCCCTAAAAGTGTTATATTTTGATGCAAAATGGTCCAAGAGGACTTGGGAAGCACAAAGCTCTAGGCCTAAATTAGGCATTCTTAGAAAAGTTGGTTTTGTAATTTTGTGACAAACTACACCTAGGTTTGGTGGAGGAGTTTCAATTTGTGACTTATGAGAGAAAGTAGGTACATCTAAGTTGTTTTCATGCATAAGATCATTTGCACCATTACACACTTTCCTAAAGTCGACACAGGTAAATCATGCTCACCAAAGATATAACAATTCATCAATCACCATGTCATGATCATCAGAGCAGGCAACATATTGTGATATGGGCATGGAATCAGACACAACAATAAAATCATGATCCAAAAGAACATTAGTGTCAACAGAAGATTCATCCTTTCCTAAGTCACAAACAAGTTGTGTAGCATGCTCACATTCACTGAAGAATTTTACAAACCCAAGCTCAGAATTAACATCACATATATGAATGTTAGAAGAAGTATCATTCATAGGGTTCACAGAAGAGACGGTTAACGTCTCTGAACCAAAAGATTCCATCATATTTTCTGCATGCACATGCTCTTCTAACATCTCATATTCATCATCATCATCATCATAACAAAAATGCATTTCCCTATTAGCATTTCTAGTATACTCATTTACCTCTAGATTAGGTTCATATTCAATGTTAGTTGCATGAGTAGGAATAGAAACACTATTTTCAAGATTTACTTTATTAGGGACAATAATCATCCTATCATGAACTGCCTTCCATTCTTCCTTTTCTAAATGAATAAGGTTCATCTTTAAGAACATGTGACATTGTTCAATGGAGGGAGAGTCTTCAATAGTGGGTATGCATGTTTCATATGAATCATCATTACATGGTTGTGCACATGGTTCACAAGAGAAGGGAAATTCAGACATGTTGCTATATGGATGATCATGCATTGCATTCAATTCAAGCCTAGCATTTTGCTCCATGAGCGTTTCCATTAGTGATTGTAAACAAGGAGTCTGGGAGTATAAAATTGTTCATCTCCCCACCTGTGGTGACTGATACATGTGCTCATGATGGTTAGGGTATGAGTACTCAATGTCGTGGCCCCGAGAAGGCTCATAATACTCCCTAAAATCATTATGGTCTCATGTGGGTTTCATATGGTGAAGCATGCCCGTAAGCAAGCTCTCTAATGGATTTGTTTCCATCCCAGATGCGGACAAAATCCTGACATGATTTAACAACTCAAATTGAACTCAAAGCCCAGTTGTAGTGGACTCAGTTTGGTTTATTGGGTTTCATTTGGTTTAAATGGGCTGGTTTGGTTTAAGTGGGATTTGGTTTATTTGGGCTGATTGGTTTTGTGGGATTCTTTGGTTTATTGGGATTAGTTTGGTTTAAATGGGCTGATTTGGTTTAAGAGGGCTTTGGTTTGGTTGGGATTTGGTTTTGTGGGCTGTAGGCTTGGTTATGTGCAAAGCCCAGGTTGTGTGTAAATGCACAGCCCAGTTACACAAGCTTATGTGGGCTTAGTTGGTTGCAGCCCAGCTTGATTGAAAAGGAGCAGAGCCCAGGTGCTGCTAAATGGGCTTCAGTTTTGGTTTGCCGGCCCAGGTTGGGTGAAAATGTAAAGCCCAGGTTGTTTTGCAAAGCCTAGTTGGGTTTGGGCTCAGTTGTTGTGTACAGCCCAGTTTGTGGCTTCTGTGGGCTGAAAGTTGGCAGAACAGCCCAGTTTTGATTCAGTCAGCCCAACTTTGGGTGGGTTTCAGTTAAGAAAGGTTTTTTATGGCCAGGCAAACACAGAGCAAGGCAAACTCAGCTTGGACAAATCAAAGCAAATGCACTGGCAGCTGATGCATAGGTCCCATGCACAAGACAGACAGAGGCGGAGTTTCAGGCAGCTCAAGTACAACTTGGCTAGTTTGCACAACACAGCTTAGGCATACTCATACTCAATGACAAGCTCACACTCAATGACAACTGATTTTTCAAAACTCAGCACACAGAAGTGCTGGATATTTGCACAGCACAGATTTAAGCACACTCACACAAGTGACATACCACTTCAAGCACACAGGAGTGCTTTTTGCTGCTATACAGCACAGGTTATATGAGTGCACCTCAAAGCACAAAGACAAAGTTATGTGAGTGCACAAGAAAACAGCAGACATACGGGGTTCATGGTCAATCAAGTGCGGACAACAACTAACAAATTCAATCAACCAATGCCTACTCACAGTCACAAGATTGTGACTTTGCACAAAAATGCAATGGTGCAGTGCTGGTCAGCCCAGACACAAACTGCACACTCAGAGAACTAGTGCTGATAAAGAAAAATGATGACCCTTGGTCTCAGGCAATACAGGTTGACAATTCTCAAGGGATTTGAAAGGCTAGCCCTATAATTTGTGTATACAGAGTCAGGCACTTATGGCAATTAGCCAAGGCAGAGCAACTAGATTTAATGGGTCAGCATGCGACTCAAATTTCACAAACCATGTGCGAAGATGCAGGCGATGCAGGGATGATATGATGCATGGATCAAAAAGCTACTCAGACATGACACAGAGTGCATAGGTCTTCATACATTAACATGGTTTCTCATTCGCAACATCATGTAGGTTAACAGATTAGCTCAATGTAGCTTTACAACTTCACAGATGCAACAAATTGACCATAAATTATTCAGACAAGTAGTTTTCAGCTCTCTTACAACACTCTTGTCATGAAACAAAGTGTCAACAGGGTGAGTTGAGGTTATAGTTTGCACAGATTGTGTTCAGGGATACATGGTAGAGTATAGCTCATTCACAGATTCAAGGCCTAGCATGCCATCATTAATTCGTGCAAGGTTTGAGATACAAACCGCCAGTATAACACTGGGTTTAGGCAAATTCACCAATGGCTTTGCTGCTCCCTTTTCTCCCCTTCATTGGTTTGCTTAGCAGCACCACAAGCACAGCAAGCACCTGTTACTCAAGATAGAGTTTCAGTTCACAGAAATGTACAGGTGAAGCAAAGGATTTGAATATTAACACTGGCACATTGAGAGTATCTTGGACTGTCAGGGAATAAGATTAACAAGTGACACTAAGCTACAGATACAGATGCTTATAACTCAGGTCAAAAAGCCAAGATGCAGAAAGAACAAAATTACATCTGAGTTATGCTACTAGTTATGATGACTACAAGTACACTACAAGTTACACTAAGCTAACCAAGAACAAAAGGAAAATTATGATGCAAATTACGAAAATTAACTAAGTTATACTAATCAAAGACTGAAATAACAATGTAAAATGGATATGTACAGGGATGAAATGAACTCAGTAAAGGCAGCAATTGATCACAGGGCACACGCCAAGTCCCCGGCAACGGCGCCAAAAACTTGGTAGGCCTGGAAGATGGTTTATTTTATAGCCTACGAGTGATACCGCAAGTGCATGGCGTCTATCGGAGACGCGGCAAGTACGGATCGAACCATAGAGACTTGTGGTGCCTAAGATGATCTTATGGCTTCCTAAACTGACTTCAAGTGAGTAACAAAGTAACAACAGATGTTTTGTGCCGATACGGCTAAGATTGTTATGACTCTGAACTAAGGAAAAGAAATAAAAGGTGACAATATGGGAAATACCAGGGTTTTCAAATCCACCTTTAACATACATTATGTTCTCAACTCATGATATTATTCTAGTCTCTATGACAAATAGGGGAGAGGTGTCAACTCTGCTCTATGTCTAGGATGTTTCTCCAATTGATAGATTAATCACAACTAATGTATCTTTCCCAAGCATTACCTGTCTGTTTAGAGTACAACTAATCTGAGGATTGATAACAATCTAATTAGGCTTGAGTTGCAGCATAATTATCACAGGGGTATTCTAACTACAATGTATCCATGGCATTGGCATACACTGTGAGAGCAATGTGTTGATATGCTAAGATTAGACTCTATCTTGGGAAGTATTCAAGCATTCAAGAATCACATTTAAAGTATGAGAAACACAATAGCAAGTTAGGGTTTCATATCCACCCTAGCAATTTGAACTAAAACATGATTAGAGTAACAGAACTACAAATTAAAACTAAAGTGATGCTGGCTATCCCAGGCATGGACTATCACACACACAACTCCCTTCAATTTATACATGCAAAGAACCCCAAACCCTAATTCCCAAAATCGAAATAAAATAGAAAATAAATTGCGAACACTCTCACCCATACTCTGAATCGTGTTCTCCCTTGCTTGTGCGGCTCTCAGACCTCTGAATTGACCATGCATAGGGTTTGGTGAAAAACCCTAGCTTCAATCGTCTCAATCTTAGCTTCTAGGTTATGGTAGAAGCTATGGATGGAGAAGGTTGATGCTAGGATGGCGGAGCAGGTAGCTGGGGTGATGGTATTGACAGGAGATAGGGTGGTGGTGGAAGCGACTCTGTCAGGGAGAGGGAAGGAGGTGGCGGAATGGGTTCTGCAGAAGGGAAGAAGAAAGAGAAGATGAAGATGAAGTGAGGTGTAGTCGATGGGGTATAGGTATAGGTCGTTTCGTTGTGAGGCAAATGACAAAGCAAGAATTGATGGAAACGTAGGAGCGAGCGTTGGATTTGGCTGGGGACGATCTGAACGACTGAGGGAGATTCAAGCTAATTTGGTGTGGAGCGGGAGCATCGAGTAATGATATGCAAGGTTGAGCGACCGTAGGATGTAGCTGAGGGAGATCTCAACGGTCAGAAATGACGGGCTTGGATCCGGGTCGTGGGTCGGAGACGGATAGCTCGAGCCCATGTCTTGTAGATGAGTTGCTACTTGTTGGGTTGCAACAGTTGCGCGCGCGGGCTTTGGCTTTCTGCTCCATAGACGCTTGACTCCAATTCTTTGCTCCTTTGGCTCCTTAGTTTCTCCGAGCTTTATTTATTACCTAAAAACACAAAATTAATTAATACAAATATTTATTCTTGAAAACAAAGAAAACACGAGAATGGGGATAATATCGATTTCTAAGCGCATAAGATGAGTAAAAAGCCAATAAAAAGGTGTATAAATATGCACTATTTGGCACTCATCAGCGCGTCCGTCAACTCTAACTCCAGTACCACATGCACGACTCCCACAATGATGAAACAATGTCCAAGATATTCCATATCTGGCTCGACAACAACCACTACGAACAAACCATGTAAACCACGCTTGGGGATCGAGGTTCAAAGATGAAGTTCCTTCACCGTCAGTCAAGGAATTCTTCAATATGAGAGAGATGGTCAGTCAAGAAGCATGGAATTCGCAAGGGTAAATCGAACTGAAGAGGGAAACACTTTAACGCTCCCTCTAGCAGAAGCTGCTTCAATGGTTTATTCAAGATCCGCCTCAACGCTCTCTCCGGGACCCATGCTCGCTTCAGAATCCTTCTTCAACACTCTCTCCAGGATCCACCTCAACGTTCGCACCTAAACCACTTTAACATCCTCTCAAGCCGTTTCAACACTCAAGCTGCATCAATAATCTGCGCTCTGGTCAAGTTATCTTTGATGTACTCATTTCTCAACATACGTCTCATCTTCATGAGGGCCCAGCGGAGCATGAAAAACCTTGAAGTCGATAGGAGAAGGGTTATCTTGTGGAACGAATATTTTGATATAGTTGAAAGGGTGCGGTGAACAACTCATCATCAATGTTCGGCATATCTTTGAAGCTGTCAACACCTCCTGACTTGGCACCAGCATTATCCCCAGAAGACATCTCAACAGGAGTTCTTTTCTTCATTCTACAATAAAAAAAACATGAGTCGGTACTTGTATAAAAATGCGTGAGATGTGTAGTCACACACGACAGAACACACATTCACGTTGTAGACAAGGCTGGTATTGGGTCCAAACACCGGTATTGCTCAAGTTTCAAGTCCGGTATTGCTCAAGTCTCAAGTCCGGTATTGATCAAGTCACAAGTACGGTATTGCTCAAGTTTCAAGTCCGGTGTTGATCAAGTCACAAGTCCGTATTGCTCAAGTCTCAAGTCCGGTATTACTCAAGTTTCAAGTCCTGTTGATCAAGTCACAAGTCCGGTATTGATCAAGTCACAAGTCCGGATTGCTTAAGTTTCAAGTCTGGTGTTGATCAAGTCACAAGTCCTAAGATTGATCAAGTCACAAGTCCTCAGATTGCTCAAGTTTCAAGTCCGGTATTGATCAAAGTCACAAGGCTGGTATTCGAATAAAACAGGTGCACGCAGCAGGGATGGTTTCGGTCGAAACACACGGGTCGACGTTCGATCGCACGCGGCGGGTCCCACTTGATCCCATCCCAGTTGGTCGAAGCGACACACGGCCGTCCCCAATCAAAGCTCTCTCTCCGTAGAAGGCGTTTCAGCTCCAACACTTCAACGCTCTCCCGGCCTGCTCCAGAAGCTGCTTCAATGCTTTCTACAAGACCCACATTTACATTTGAGCACACAAGGTTCATTTTTTAAAAGCAAGCTTGCTCACATCGGGTCCCACGTTCGAGCAAAGCAAACAGCAAGGCCGGTGTTTGGTCAAAGCATCAAGTCCGGTGTTTAGTCAAGCTAGCTGGGTCGGTGTTTGGTCGAAGTAGCAAGATGACACTTGAGCAATTATATCAACCGTACGGTCAAAGTAGGCGCAGGACATGGCCGATATTTGAAACATGTACACGGTGGTCCCGCGTTTGATCGAAGCATGCACATCTGCCCATGTTCGAATCAAGCATGCTCACATCGGGTCCCACGTTCGATCAAGCAGACGCAGCGGACCCACGATTAACCAAAACAGGCACATCAAGCCCACGTTCGATCAAGAAGGTGCAGTAGCCCCACGAACAAAACAGGCGTAACAGTCCATCGAAGCGAGCAAGACCGACATCATGCTAGGGTAACACTCGCACGGACGCCTCTTGAACGTGACATGCTCCAAGGACAGGATGACCCGTCTCTCCCGGTAACATCTAACTTTGTCTCATAAGCTTTGTCTTTAATCGTCACCATCTCATGCCTACCCCACAATAGTGTAACCATTACGTGCTAGGCAGGGGACTTAATGTTGATGGTGGATTTTCATTTAAGGTTAAAATTGTAAAAGCCAGAAAATTATGCGCTAACATCTTGTAAAAGATAAAACCATTAATAAGTGTTGAATACTTCTTCACTTTACTAATTCACCTAGAATGGAGCATGTGACAACAATCTCATTCTGTGAATTAAATACACGAAATTCATCCGAGGTTGGAGCATGTAGCAACAATCCCATATACCACCGTGAATTTATAGCATTATTAATTAATGCGTAAGCAGCCTTGTATTTCTTGTACTCATTATCGGTGTGGCATGACGGTAGTGTTGCTCTCGAGCAGAGCAACACGAACCTCCAAGCATTATAATGAAAGCATGTACGAAATACCCGTCTGGCTGCAACTCTCGGTGAGTTATACTAGCCCGATTGAGCAACTCTCGGTGTGTTATACTAGCCCGATTGAGCATCCGGACTGTCCGTATCAGTCTGGAAATGATCTCGATCATCCAACTTCACTAGCATGATTGGATGGCCCAGATCAATTCCATAACCCCCAAGCAGGTATGGAATATTTGCTGCCGAACCAACATGGACCCCGCATGGTCGGCCTCCCAAAAGATTGGCATAGCTTACCAAAACGTCCAAACCCCGGAGCGGTATGGGCGGAAAACCCTAAACTAGGGTTTGAGGCACATTACATGTGTCACAAAACAGTCTCAACCATCCATCTTCGCAGGTATAGATGGAGGGTGTAGATGTAGATTCAAAAGGCCCAGAGCATGTCAACACAATCACCGTGGGCCCCCTACATACCTGACCAATCGGTCAGGACCAACCATGGTTGGTCATCCCAATTCGTACGCCCGAATGGAGCATGACGCACGGCCGTGAAACCCAATATTATGGTTTTATGAGCATCACGAGCGTTCATCTTATCCGGCACGAATGGAGGGTCCAAGATTAGATTAAGCAGGTCCGGTCATACCAACATGACCACCGTGGACCCATCTATCCCCTCACCTGGTCGGCCAAGGCATACCATGCCCGGGTTATCCCAAATCGTCCGCCCAAACTAGCGTGGTTACACTTCCCAATTGCAAACTAATCTCGACCGCTCAACTTCGCCGGACGATTTGAGTGGCTTAGATCACGTTTTCATGGGATAGTCAGGTATAGGCGTGAACACCAGCCTATCACCTACACGCCAGACCGATCGGCCAAGACCGACCAAGATTGGTCGTCTTGGAACGCGCGCCCAAAGTTAGCACGATGCGCGGCTTTTATTTGCACTCGTTTTACTTTTGTAAACCGATCTCGACCACTCGACTTTGCTTGGACGAATTGAGTGGTCCAGATCACACTTTCGTGAGATAATGGGGTATTGGCGCCTACACCGTCATGCCGTCTACACGCATGTACGATCGGCCTGGCCAAAATCGTATCCCTAGCTTGGATTCGACCAGGCTGAAGAGGGATGCTTGTGCACCTCTTCTAAAACCCTAATTCCATCAACGGTCGCAGATGAGTGTCTCAAAGATCATCTCGTCCGTCCAACTTCACTGGCTTGGTTATACAACCCTAGTCAGGAGTTAATTGGTCGATGGCGTCTTGGTGATCACCACCCGTCACTTTACCACACCATGATGCGAAGACTGCATAGAATACACACGATACTTCACAAGTATCGACCTCTGAATAACGCAGTTATTCAATTTAGCAGTACATGCTACCTTTTGTGGGTCCCACGACCCACGCATTTTAGACATCAATCATGTCACAAACTGGGGGATACATACTGGGGTATTGGTCTGGCGGTTTACAGCGTGCAGCGCACAACGCGCCATCACAAGAGCGTGTCAGGAAGTCATTGACGGTTAAGTGATGATGGGAGAAGTGGGCAAGCCTGGTCGTGTAACACTAACACATTACTCCACTACTCCATCACTCCACTTTCTCCACTTCCCACGAGATACGAAGGTTAGGCTAAAAGACTTGTATAAATAGGTTCTACATCCTATTTTTTAAAAAAGGAACAAGTCCAGACAACAGAGGCAAGTGTTGATACAATCGTATTCAAACACTAGAACTGATAGCTTACACCCTGCAAGCCAGTTCAGCTTTCTGATACAAGTCATTCATAGCCAACACCTTCTTCGCTTCCCTCCCTAAGATCAACCCCATCTCCTTCACTTTGTGACCGAAACAAGTCTGGAACGACCATTTCTTGGTTTAGGCCGGACTTGCACAAATTGATCTCTCGAATCTACAAGCACTCACCGCGCAGTGCATTTGTTTAAGGTTTAGACTCATTTCTCATCCACACATCCCAAATTACCAAAACCGGCAGAAATAGTTTTCACCCATAAACACTAAGGAATTCTCATTCAGAAGAGAGTGATTGAAGATGAGCTTCTCTTTCTGAATCATTCCCTTCAAATACAGTCTCGAGAGTATCCCATACTTCCTTAGAAGTTTCACATGAAGAGATATGATGTAAAAGGTCATGACTCACTGCATGTATTATGGCATTTGAACCATCTCAATTCTGCTTTGCGAAAGCTCTTTTTTCATACGTATAGAATGATAAGCGTTTAAACTCAGTTTCCGAATATTCCACTTTCGGTCGTTCATATCCTTCTTCGATTAATAGACAAGTATTAAAATCTCGGGATTGAAGAAAATATCTCATAACAAATTTCCATAATGGGTAATTTGTCCCATTAAATCTTGGTGGTACGTTAACTAAATCAGCCATTTGATTCAATTCTTATAGGTTGGATCACACCAAACACAGATTGTTAGATTCTTTCATGTTTTTCTGCTCTGATACCAATTGAAAAGACGAGGGTACCCAAATACACCACAATATTTTTGTTTTCAACCTATAATTCCTCTTACCGAAAGTGATTGTCTATGGACAGAGTCGAGACAATGCAACAAATCGGTATTCACACTTTATGTGATTGTCTATGGATACGAGATCGAGACAATACGGCAACCAAAGTGTGATAATTGATAATAGGTTCGGACTTAACCAAACTCTATAGGATCACTATCAAGTATATTAGAGTTAACGTTTGTGTAATATACTTTAAATTATATAAACAGATATAATTGCGGAAAACAAAAGTAAAACACACAGAAGATTTTGTTAACGAGAAAAGCGCAAGTGCATAAAAACCGGGACCTAGTACGAGAATTGAATACTCTAAATTAAGCCGTTATAAAAATATACACCAACCAGTATAGTTGAAACCAAGCAACTACCCATAGTTCACTTAGTTTCCTCAATATCCATGCGCTTAGACTTCGATGAGTGCACGCATTGGTATAATTCCTTTGGATCGTATTCCAAACAGTAAAGGAACAATAAATCTGTTTTGGTAACAACTCTTTTGATTATTTCAAGATAAAGATATCTCAAGTCATACGCAAAGGCTCTTCCGTTTAATCTAATAAACTCATTTGCCTGGTTAGATCAATCTATCCAATAACTACAAAAGTAGTTTAGTTCAGATTCGCAATCAATCAATATAGATTCCAACAAGAAACTATAAGGTGATGCCGATCTCACGCAACTTATCAATCGAATAAATCTGATTCTAGTTGGATCCAAGCCGATCAAGGTTTGTGCACATAAATTCACAAGATGCGAAAGCCAATAGGAAATCTTCTTCTTCTTCAAATCTTCTTTAATCTTCAATAACCTGCACAACACCACTTGAATCTCTTGTGATCAATCACGCACAAAACGGAGTCTGTTAACAATGGATTATCACAAGATGTCTTTAGATCTACAAATAGTTCTAGAGATCATGTTGATACATCGATCTAGTTTGAGTGAATCTTATATCAGAAGAGAAGATTCTCAAGAATAAACAAACTAGGTGCAATCAAAGTTTCAACAACCGTTAGTCAATCAAATCAATCGAAAACTAATAATGCAGCAATTATCTAGTTTCCCACCAACGGTACTCGTAGAGCTTCTTTAAACGAGCGGTCGTAAGAGATTTCAGCTAATTAGGATTCTTTCCTCTCCGATCAGACGGCTCCACCAAAAACAACAAGAATGAAGTTTGTCTGGGTCTTAGGATAGTTTGCTAGAAATGCAAACTTAGGTATTTATAGATCAAGGATGTTTGGACACCAAGGAATTTCCAAAACCGAAAATATTCTTAAGATATGCAATGAATGCCAAAATCGGTTTTCCTAATTCCAATAAATGCTTGTCCTAAATTTTCGAAATCTCTCAATAGAAAATCTCCAATTAGTAAATGCACATTACTAATTTTTATTCTCTAGAGATATGCATTTAATTGATGGTAATTAAAGCATATAAAACCAAAAACCTTAATTAAAAGATTCCCAATTTATTTTGGCACATGATCTCCTTGAGTACTAAGGAATATCTTTGAACAATAAATGATAAGAGTTACTGTACGTGTTCAAAGTATGTTGACATCTCTTCACTGTAAATCCTTATTCATATTTATATGGATTTACATTCTTGGAATCGGTTATACCACACTTCCAAACAAGTTTAGAATTGGTTCACCTGTATTCCAAGATAACTATGTGATTGATCAAATATCAAATCACATACATGGGTTCAATCAATTCTACCAATCACTAGGATCAGTTATACCTCAATATGGAAATACTTGGGATCGGTCACACAAGTTACCAGGACAGGTTACCATTGTAGGATCAGAATATCGCAACACCAATACTTCGCGAGATTAATAAATGACTGCGTCGCGAAGGAGTCGCATGGAGGAAAATAAATGACGTAATAGATGACGACAGTCAGAACATGAGGAAAGTGTGAAGACTTGGCGAGATTTAGGGGTGTCGCGAGGACAAGCATTTACACATTCGCGAGGATTCGCGAGTCGATTCCAAAAATAAAGGACAGCTTAGGTGTCATCAACTATGTAATACCCTATATAAAGGGTCGAGTAAGTCTGTTGTAGGCGAGGTCTTTTTTAATTGTTAAGCAAGTCATTAGGAGAGAGAAAATCAAGAGTGATTGTAATTCCTTTAGCTCTGTTCTACATTTCTTTGTAAACCTTTCAAGAAAACAATTAATAAAACACATTATTATTCATCTTCAAATGGATTGATTAAGCAAATTCGAGTGAGGGGTGTAGTGTAGGTTTTCCTGCAACTACATATGCGCTAGAAACAAGGAGAATATAAGATTGAGGATCGAAGAGTACAATTAAAATCGTTTAAATCAAGAAAATGAGAAAGGAAAATGTTAAATCAGATGAGATAGAGGAGTTAAGAAGCAAAGAACATAATGAAGGTATGGAATACAATTCAATTACAAAAGCAATGGTTAATGAATTCCACGAAAATATTAGAGGAAGGATACATAAGCGAGATTTTGAAGGAAAGAAGATTATAGATGAGGAGAAGATATCGTCTTTGAAGGAATGGGAAAAGCAGAAAATAACATTCACAGCCGCAGAAGTACCTAGAGAAAATTTGAATCATGTATCTCCACTAGTGATCACGATAAATGCAAACAGAAAAAGAGAAGAATCGGCAAAAGCAAAATGGAAGAATGGGAAATAAATAGAACTTTGGTGGATACAGGGAGTTTGGTGAGTATCATGTTTTACCATACCTACAAAAAATTAGGATATAAAGATGAAGAAATGAGTTCTCCAAGATATTATATTCATGGTTTTGGAAAATCTATAACAATACCTAAAGGGGAGATAAAATTACTGAATTTTACTCGGAGAAATTGAAACACAAGTAACATTAAGTGTAGTGGATATGGAATCGCCGTACCACATATTGTTAGGGAGACCTTGGATACATGCAATTAAAGCGGTAGCGTCAACACTCCATCGTGTATCAAATTTCCTATGCCGAGTGGAATTGGTGAGATCAGAGGAGATATTGATAAAGGAAGAATATATCATCAAATCGAGGTAAAGCATTATGAAGGGCAAGTGAAGAAGCGAAAAGATCGCAGGAAGATGATAAAAGCATCTAAGAAAGAAGAAGAATTTAGAATTTACATGATAAGAGCAAAAGAGGGAAAAGGAATACCTGGCGAAATAGTGGGAAAAGAGAGTGAGTTCGCGAAGGAAATGAGAGGACCAACTCCTATGGGAGAACCGAAGTCTAGTTATGTCGCAGTAGAACAAACAAAAGAAGTGAATGTTGGAACCGAGGAGGAGCCTAAAATCTTAAAAATTGGAACTAAAATGGAAGCGGATGAAGAAAGAAGAACTGTTGAGTTGCTGCGAGATTACAAAGATATTTTCGCATGGGATATGGATGAAATGCCTGGAATAGATCCATCAGTGGCTTGCCATAAATTGGAAATTGATAAGAATGTAAAACCATTTAAACAAAGAATTAGAAAGATCGCGACAAAGATATCATCCTCAAATAGAAGAAGAATTGCAGAAAATGTTGGACGCGGGAATTATTAGACAAGCAAAATATCCCGAATGGATAGCAAATATGGTTATAGTCCCAAAGAAGAAAAAAAGGAATAAGAATTTGTATAGACTTTACCGATTTAAATAAAGCTTGTCCTAAAGATAGTTTCCCATTACCAGATATTCCGAATTGGTTGAAGCAACGGCAGAAACGAAAGGATATCATCTCTTGATGGATATAAGGGTTACAATCAAATTCCTCTCACGGAGAAGATCAAGAACATACTGCTTTCTTTGCTCCAAGAGGATTGTACTGTTATACAAAAATGTTTGTTTGGTCTGCGAAATGCCTACGCGACATACCAAAGGATGGTGGAGAAGGTGTTCGCGAGATGGATACACAAAACGTTGGAGGTATATGTAGATGATATGTTAATAAAAAGTAGAAAAGCAAAAGACCACGTACAGGATTTGAAAGAAATTTTTGAACAAATGAGGCAATTTAATATCAAAGTAAACTCAGAAAAATGCACCTTTGGAGTCGCCTCTGGAAAATTTTTAGGGTACATTGTATCCAAAGAAGGAATTCAAGTCGACCTAAAAAGTACAAGCAATTCGCGATATGCCAACACCGCGACAATAAAAGATGTTCAAAAGTTAAATGGGTTGTTAGCTTCGCTAGGGAGATTCATCTCGCGATCATCTGACAAATGCAAGCACTTTTTCAATATCCTTAGAAAGGGATCGAAGTTTAAATGGACAGATGAGTGCGAGAAAGCCTTGCAAGGAATAAAGGAACATTTAATGGATATATCAATTTTGCAAAAAGCAGAAGAAAGAGAAGAATTGTTGATCTATCTTGCGACAACCTCGCATGCATTAAGTGCAGTGTTACTGCGAGTGGACGCAGGAGTAGAAAAACCAATTTATTACATTAGCAAAACTTTCAACACTGCAGAAAGGAATTACTCAAAAATTGAAAAACTAATCTTGGCATTAGTTTATGCAACATTTAAGCTTCATATATATTTTCAAGCGCATGTTGTCAAGGTGGTGACAAAAGTACCAATAGAATCAGTGATGAAGAATTCAAAGAGGTCGGGAAGAGTTGAAAGATGGAATGCTCAAATAAGTCATTGCAAACTCAAATATGAAATATTATCTTCGCCAAAATCACAGGTTGTCGCAGACTTTCTAGCAGAATTTCCTTTGGAAGAGGATGAATCAGTAGAAGAAATGATGGATGTAGAGGAAGAACATGGAGATCCGAAAGATTTGTTAACGGAACCAAATAGATGGGAAATATTAGTAGATGGGTCATCGAATGGAGAAGGAAATGGAATTGGAATTGTTGTGATATCGCCAGAGGGTAATAAAATAGCTATTTCTTTTCGTGATTGGAGTTTGCATCAACAAATAATGAAACAGAATATGAAGCTATAATACATGCTTTGCGATTTGCAATAGAAATGAAGCTGGAGAATGTAAGGATTACTAGTGATTCACAATTGGCAATTCGCCAGATAAAAGAAGAATATGCCATAAACGAATTGTCTTTGCAAAAATATAAGAAACTTGTTGACGAGTTGTCGACGCAGATACCAAGAATAAAGTGGAGACATATATCAAGGAGAAATAACAGGCTCGCAGACGCTTTTGCCTTTATATCAAGTATGATGACAGATCCGGTTGCGAGAAATATTAAAATACAAACACTTTTGATGCCGTCAATTGACAAAGAAGAAGAACAAGAAACCGATGTAATGGTAGTAGAAGACGGAACACAAACACTCTGCGAAGAAGATTGGAGAGCAGAGCTTCATGCATATTTGCTGACAGGAGAAACACCAAGAAATAGATTGGAGACACACAAATTAAAAAGCCGTGCAACAAATTATGAATTAAGAGATGGAGTGCTATACCGACGATCTTTTAACGGGCCTTCACTTAGATGTTTAACAAGAAAGGAAGGGGAAATCATATTGAAGATGTTGCATAGTGGGGATGCTGGTAATCACAGCGGTGGAAGATCTTTAGCATACAAAGCAAAAATGCAAGGTTATTATTGGCCATATATGCATGAGGACGCGAAACAAGTGTCAAGGCGTTGCGATGATTGCCAAAGGCATGGGAAGAAAATACATGCACCAGGAGCTCCGTTAAATTCTTCAACAAGTGTCTGGCCATTTGGAAAATGGGGTTTAGACATTGTAGGACCATTTTTACCAGAACGGACAGAAAGATATTTAATCGTCAACTACATGATTATTTCACAAAATGGGCAGAGGTGAAAGCGGTACAACATATTCGCGATAAGGATGTTTTTACTTTCATATTTGAGAACATTATATGCAGATTTGGGATTCCAGCACAGTTGGTATCTGACAATGGGAAGCAGTTCGAAGGACAAAATATAGATTGCTGCTTAATGCATTTCAGATACGATGTGGGAAATCAACTCCTCTATACCCGCAGGCTAATGGTCAGGCAGAAGCGACAAATAAAACAATCATAGACATATTGAAGAAAAAGTTAGAAGGATACAATAAAGGATGGTGCGAACAAGTACCCAATGCGGTATGGGCTTATAATACAACTAGAAGAGAAGCTACAGGCATGTCCCCTTTTTGTTTAACATATGGAGTTGAAGCCGTACTCCAGGTGAAGTTAAGATTCCAACTACAAAGAAAGAAGCTTGGGAGAAAAATCTCGGTGCGGGTAACATCTTAATCAAGTTAGATGAACTAGAAGAAAAAAGAGAGAAAGCACTACAACATATGGAGAATTATCAAAGATTGGCCGAGAATATAACAAGCGTGTCAAGATACGTGAATTTCAGCTGTGTGATTTGGTGTCGAGAAACACCTATATATCAGCGAGAAAATGGTGGCAAGCTGGCAAGAAAATGGGATGGACCTTATATCATCAAGGAGATAGTTGGTACAGGGGCATATAGATTAATGGATCCTGAAGGAAAAATGTAGGGCAAAAACTAAATAGGCCATGGAATAGGTTATATCTTAAGAAATATTACCCATAGAAGATGGGAGAAATGGAATGAATCATGTGATATAATGTTTTTGCAACGAGATAGATTGCGAGATCAAAGGAAATAAAGCAAGATTATGCGATAGCTTCGCAAACATAATAAATGCTTGAATGAATTAACAAATATGAATGAGTGAGTGAATGGGACGAACCTTTATGGCGTACACCTTAGTTCGCGAATGATATTTCGCAAGAGGCAAATGTAAGACCTAAAGTGCGTCATATAAGGGGGTATCTCTTGACATGGCTCAGGGGAAAGGTTACACCGCTCCTGGAACCTGAGTCATGGAGATTTGGGGCCCATGAAAGCCTATCCGGGAGATACCTTGGATTTCCAACTATATATATAAGGTTATACCCTGGTTGGACGCCCGAGGGTCTCTTCCAAGGAGTCAGTGTATGACCAAGGCGTCGAGGTACACGGTTGAGTCAAGAGTGCGGGGAGCATGGAACTTCCTTACCACTCTTGACAAGTCTTGGCACATGCTGCACTCGGCCCAAAGAAAACTCCACTTAGGGTGCAGCCTCGTAACCATAAGCCCTATAGGTATAAGGGATAAGAGGCTGCGAAAACAACTGCTTGCTATTAAGACCGGATGGGAGGAGCTAGTCTTGTATGGCCGATGTACGCCTCCTTGAAGGGGCAACCAGGGAGAAGATAAGGGCGGCACCCTCCATTAGGGAGCTGATAAGTGTCAAAAGACGCAAATGTCATGAGGCTTTATTTTCGCAAGAGAATTTAGGCTTGTCATATTTGTGCAATGATCCTGCAGAGGCAATAATACTAATGCGAGGGTAAGACGAGATCAATGGGTTTTTACATGAAAGTGTAAAAACGTCCTGCGATTTCGTCGCAAAGACGACAATGTCACGGGATTTTATGGTCGCAAGAACATTTAAACCTGTCATATTGTCGCAAACATAATGTCCTGCAGAGGCAAAAATACTTAAGAAATGATAAGACAAGGTGAATGGGTCATTACATGAAAATGTGAAGACGTCCTGCGATCTTGTCGCAGTGAGGGGTGGCAAAATAAGACCTTTACTTAGGAAGGCAAAATAAGACCACACAAATAATGATAAGGCAAGATCAATGGGTCATTACATGAAAATGTAAAGACGTCCTGCGATCTTGTCGCAATAACAGCATTCAAGAAAGGTTTTTAAACATTTTGAATATAGGGAATCGAGATCTTTTCATCGCGAGAAAGATTACAACAAAAGACTTAATGGAAAATAAAGGAATTGCTTGATAAGGTGGCGAAATGAGTTCTTATAATAAGAAAGAAAAGAGAAACTAATTCATCCAACACCGGATTTAATCTTTTGCAATCAAAAAGAAAAGTTCAACAAGATTACAAAGAAATTTAATTCTCTATATCAATATTCTCAGCTGAAGGAGATGGTAAAGATTCTTCAACAATCTTGTCAGCTTCACCCTCGCCAGTTGAAGGGTTTTCATCAGAGATTTTTTCGCTTGGATCATTATTGATAACTTCATTATTAGCGATATCTTCGCAGCTATCATAATAATAATCACTATCAGGAGAGTTGGGTATTTCATCATCTTCAACTTCTAGAGGTTCAACAGAGACAGGGTCAAGGGATTTAGAAAGTAAAATTTCATTCACGCAAACTTCTGCTTTGGGATGAAATTGATGAAGAAGTGCTTTCTGTTGATTTCTACTCTGGATATCTTTAAGATGATTAAGGTAGTTAAACCTCCTTCTGGCTCGGTCGCGAGATTGGGCAAGGGAAGCAACTAGAGTTGCATTTTCCTTACGAATTTTAGCATGCGCCGCTTCCAAAGTAGATAGAGAAGAGTGAAGATTTTTCTCAGACTCTGCAAGAGTAAAGAAAGACATTAAAATTATAAAATGGAAAGTAGAAAAGAAAAATAATGGAAAAGGCAAATAAATCTTATGACTACCTTCCTTCGCGAGATAAGATATTGAGTAAGGGCCAAGCAATTATTCCCCAAGTTTTCCATGGCATTATCAAAACCATCACCAACAAGACCTTTTAACCGCGAACGCAAACTCTTTTCATTAGAAATCAATAACTTATTTTGCTTCGCAAGAGAAGAATGGGATTCTTTTAACTTGGTATAATCATCCTTGAGTTGGTTCGTTTTAACACTTAGATTTATTCTATTCTGAATAAGTTTATCTCTTTCAGTGGTAGTATCTTCAAGTTTATTTTTCAAAGAGGCGAGATAGACTGTTCTTGCTCATTCAATGCTTTTTTACAAGCATCAAGTTGTTGCGAGGATATCGCCACCTTATCCAATAAAGCTCGCTTCTCTTGAGATAAAGTTCCATTTTCATCTGATAAGGTTTCCAACTCCAAATTAGATTTATTCAAAGAATATGAGAGACGCGACACTTCATTACTTAGTAATTCTTGATTTTGAACTAAGCAGATGTTTTCCTGAGCAAGATTATTTATTTGATCCATAGAAAATGTATGGAGGTTATCTAAACGATTATATTGCTCCATCCAGGCGTCTCTTTCCGTTCGAGTTTCTTCCACAATAGATTCCAATTGATATATCTCCATCTTATGTTTCTGGTGCAAAACTTGAGAGGCGAACCAAGTTTAAAAAAAAAAAAAAAAAAAAAAAAAAAAAAAAAAAAAAGGGGGGAGGAGAGATACCTTTTAATTCTTCATTTTTCTTGCGAAGGTTATCGCGATCCAGCAAAGTATTATGAAGATTATTCTTCAAAGTCTTAATTTCTTGTTCCAAGGATACTCGCGATATTGTATCGGAACCAAAATATTTACCCAAAGATTCGTAAACACTAGATCTGGTGGGATCAGTGGAGGCTTTTTTAACATCATTCATGGTATCTGATAAAATTCTAAAAGCTATATCCATCCCTTCCAAATTTTCTTTGCTAAGAGAGATAGATTTTGAGGAAGAAGAAATAGTAGAGGAAGAAGGAAAAGTTGAGTCACCCATGGTTATAAGACCGCCAATTGGAGAAACCTGATCAATAGGTGGGGGCGAGATAAAAGTAAAAGTGGGAAGAGGCATGTCCTGAAGAATTTCATTCACAGAAAATTCAGGGATTGATTTATCCTGCGATGATGTTGTAGGGAATGGTACATCATCTTGAGAAGAAGAAATGGGTTTATCTTGTGAAGAAGTCACTACAGTAGGAGATTTGCCTTGCGAAGATACTGTAGGGAAAGTAGAATGCTTGAATCCCGAAAAGGAAACAGGAGGAGCAGCAAAGAGAAGCATCGGGTTTATCATGGCGAAACCTTTTGGAGATCTATCATCATTCTTATCATCCTGCGAACAATAGATCAATTGAGAAACAGAGGCAACAAAATTTCTATTAAAGGAGTAAATATTTCTAAAATACCTTACTACTCGCAGGCTGTTTTTTGGAAGCGAGAGACTTCAGTTGTGAAGAAGATTTTGGTTGCGAACCCGAGAGGGATGTTAGGGTTCACCACGGTATACTTAGAACTGGATTTATTCTTGCTGAAACAAAAATGGCGAAAGAAACATCAAAAGAAGAATAGAATCAAGATGAAGAAATTTCAATAAGGAAGATCAATCAAGAGAATAGTCAAAATCAATGAAATTAACGAACCTGGATGCCATGAAAACAGAGAGCGAAAGACAAGTAAAAGAAGGTGATGAAGACGAACAGCAGGAAATAATTGCAGACGATGAGGAAGATAGAGAAGAAGAGAAAGAGTGTTTTTCACAGGAAGTTTTCCTTTAAATAGAAGAAAAAAGAATGACCGGATAACATTAAATGTACCGGTAAAAAGAGTAATTTTAGACACGTGTAAACGGTTATCCCAAAATTCAAGGAATCAAATTAAGAAGATTTCTGTGGGAAGTAGAAGAGATTTTTTTCATACTATTTCATGTATTAGTTTAAGTGTAGTACTTCTTGTTCACTTCGCAAAGCTTCGGAACTTCGCAAAAGAATAGAGGCAAGTACGTACTTTTCAAGTCCAGTATTCTTTCACTCGTTCCTTCATCAACAAATGTCAAAGATCACCACAGTAACAAATTTTTCCTTAAAAATTGCTCTCCAAGCAATATTCAAGGAAAAAGAGGCAAGATGTAGGATCAGAATATCGCAACACCAATACTTCGCGAGATTAATAAATGACTTCGTCGCGAAGGAGTCGCATGGAGGAAAATAAATGACGTAATAGATGACGACAGTCAGAACATGAGGAAAGTGTGAAGACTTGGCGAGATTTAGGGGTGTCGCGAGGACAAGCAGTTACACATTCGCGAGGATTCGCGAGTCGATTCCGAAAATAAAGGACAACTTTAGTCATCATCAACTATGTAATACCCTATATAAAGGGTCGAGTAAGTCTGTTGTAGGCGAGGTCTTTTTGAATTGTTAAGCAAGTCATTAGGAGAGAGAAAATCAAGAGTGATTGTAATTCCTTTAGCTCTGTTCTACATTTCTTTGTAAACCTTTCAAGAAAACAATTAATAAAACACATTATTATTCATCTTCAAATGGATTGATTAAGCAAATTCGAGTGAGGGGTGTAGTGTAGGTTTTCCTGCAACTACAACCATATTCCATGGTATTGCTTGTGATCAGTCACACCAGCTACCATGATCGGTTACACCAATTACCAGGACCGATTACCAATTACAAGGATCGATTACACAATACACAATGATCGGTCACACCAATTACTAGGATCAGTCACACCAATTACAACTATCGATCATACCATCTGATGTTGATTACTTAGGATCGGTTACACCAATTACTAAAAGCTAGTCATACCAAATCATAAGTCAGGCATTGTGATTATTTATACCAAGATACATAACAAAGTTACGATCGATTCTACCATCTCACACATATTGGTAATCCAAAGATTTGCAATGAATAGCCGTACCAATAAGCCTAACGATTTCCCATTCGATTCATAAAATAATTTCATGAATGTACTTCCTTTAAACAAATGTAAAACATTGTTTCCTAGGATGAAATCTTCACCATAACTCATTCAAATAATCATAACAGTATATACAAGATTATGTCCATGTCATATCTATGAAGTTCTGATAGGTGTCTAAAACACCTATTTTACTATCTAGTAGTTACGCTTTCTTTGCTATTTTTCTTGCAAATTATGTATCTTATGTGTGAGTTTGAGTTTATTAGGTGCAACGGAGTCACCGAGAGCAAAAGAAGCGGAAATCATTCAAATTGAGTCAAGAAGGAAAAATTGTCATTTCACGGGCAAACACTACTGAGAGTCGAGTCAAGGTTAAGGGACAAATCTCTCAAAGGAGTATTAGTAACAGCCAACTGATGTTAAGGGGTAGCCACCTGTTATGGGGTATCTATTGGGGTGACCCCTATCTTCTCTATTGGGGTGTCATTATCCAACCCCAACTTAACCCTCTTAGATCGAGAGATTTCCTCTCATTCATTTCATTCATGAAAGTTAGAGAACAAAAACCAGCAGCCATTTCTGTCCGAGAACTTGAGAAGAAGGATTGATTTGAACCTGAGAAAGAGCTTGCTTCCGCTGCTATGAGTCTGTCGAAGAGTTCATGGGTTTGTGGTATTTCTGAATCCGAGATGATGGAAGAGGAGTTAGGGTTTGATTCAACAGGGGAGATAGGATTTAGAAGCCGTTGTTGGTGGTATGTGAAGAGTGATTGCAATCGGAACAGATGGGACTGATTGAGATGGAAAAAATGGTTGTGGTGGTTAGATCGAGAAGTCAGGGAATTTGATATTTAGGGTTTCGTAGAGAGGAATATTGGAAGCTGATTCAGAGTGTCAATTGAAAGAAACGGTGATTTGATGGGGATGAGGTCAAATTCAGGGATTGATAAGGAGAATTGATTAGGGTGAACTGGAGAGGAAGAATTGTTAAGGGGTTCAAATTGGATTTGAAGAATACACAGAAGAAGAGAAGATTGAACTGTTGGTGTTGTTTCAATGAATACAAGGGTCTGTGGCTCTGAGGTGGAGTTCAAACTGGTTAGTAAGTTATTTGTTGTGGTTGAGTGATGCTGCTGATGGCGATGCAGCTGCAGAATTGAGTCTCGGAAGAATCAAGATGCTGGTGCTGCTATGGGGTGTACTGCAACAGGCTACAGGTTAGTAGTCTGCAAATGGAGTTGTTGTGTGTGCTGCCGTGGCTCTGATGCAGTCGCAGTTCCGATGGCTTGAGCTCATTGCAGGCAAGAGCTGTTGGTGGTGATTTGTATTTTTGTCACAGGGAAGAAGAGTTGAGGCTCTGAATTGATTGGTGAAGCAGTGGCGCTTGAACTGAAGCTGCAGTTCGCGATTAGGTGCTGGAGATGAGCAATGGAGCTACAGATGCAGCTTCCAGTGTTTGAGGCTGTGAGCTGAGGGCTGGTGCAACTACAAATGCAGGACAAAAAGGCTCGATAGTGTAGGCGTGTGAGGATGGTGCTATTTGGGTTGAAGCAGGCAGCGGTGATAAAGCAGCTGAGATTGGTTTATGAATTGTTGGCTGGGTGAACTGATGCAGCAGGTTGAACTGGTTAATTTGTGAGAAGACAAGAAGGTCAGGCAGACTACAGGGAAAGTTGGTCTGCAATGGGTGGCTGAAATGCTTGCCAGGGAAATGGTGTCAAGTAACAGATGTAGAAGCTGAAGCAGAGAGGTTGGTTTTGTTGCCGTGATTGAGAAGAATGAGCTGAAATAGAGAGAGTGGCAGATGGAATTGAATCACAGGGAAAAATTGCAGGTGGCATGGGTTGAAGTTACAGCTGAAGTTCAGTCTAGTGGTCGATTGGTCTAAGAAACATAAAAGTGAAGCTTTGATGCTGGAATTCAATTTGCAAGAAGGAAACAGAACCTGCAGGTGGAGTTATGGCTGAGTCCTATGGTTATGCTGAAGGGTTTGAGCTGTTGTAGCTGGAAAGAGCAGTTGTGCAGGTACTGATATTTGCTTGAATGAATGTGCAACTCAGATAAGTTTGTGGTGGTGCTGCTACTGGTGTTGTGTCTTGCGTTGATGCAGCTGGTGTTGAGAAGATTTATAGATGTTTCAGTTGCCGATTGATTGCGATGGATTGGAAATTGCAAGTATAGCAGTTGTGAAAGGAGCAAGGAGGCGTTACAGGTTATGAACTGAAATTTGCAGGGAAGGCACAGCCATCATGGCTGAAGTGCAATTAGTTTTGGCCTGATCCGACTCAGCCCAAGTCAGCTGAGTTAGCCTCTGAGTTAGACTTGATTACTGACTCAGCTGACTCTCTTACTCACCCGATCCTGACTTCCATTGACCCAGTTGACTCGACTAGACCTTGACCGTTTTGACCCGTTGACCGGTGACCGGGTGGACTTTGCCGGTCACCTGAAATAGTTTTCCGGCGACTTTTCCGGCCAACTTCCGGCCATAATCCCAGTTTTCAGGCGACGGTTTTTGGACATAATTTCACATGGGTATTTCTCACACATGGGCTTGATGGACCACTTGGAGATGGGTTTTGAGAAGACCTAATATTGGAAGGAGTATCCTTTATGGAAATTGAGAAACATATAAAGAGAGGACTTTTATCTATATCTTTTATCTTTTATCTATTATTTTGGCCTCTACTTTGTTTTCTAGGGTTTAGAACCATGAAGTCTTTTCTCTTTCTTCTTGTTATGAACTCCATGAATATGAACTAGAGTTTTCTTTTGGTTATGGATTAGTTGGATTTCCAACATGAGTTTTTGTTCAATAAATTAGTTTTGTCTCCATATTATCGTTTATGATTCACCATTAATATTGTTACATGATTTGAATGCTTGTTAGTCGAGTCGCGAATCGATTGAGTTTGCTTTCATTTTTATTGCTAGATTAGGGTTATTATACGCAAAAGTGATAATTCCGGATTGCAAGTAGCATAAATATGATTATAGTTTGTAGTGATATATTCTTATGATCATATGTGAACCATAACCTTTGTTAAATCGGATTAGTGCTTTTACACGTTCGATTGCTTTGATTGGCCTGATTTCATAGAACCTAATGCATCTAGGGAATTAAACTTGATTAGTGCTTTTACACGTTAGGTTGTTCCTTTAGATAGAATTCATATTCGCATCTTTTAATGTGTTTGTTGATGACATGAGGAGATTTGCGGGATATACTTGCGATCAAGGTATTCTAGGGTCTTTGATAAAAGTTGAGATTAAAATATCAATTCTAGTTATTGTGTTGAAAACATGTTTGCGAATGAAAACGAAATCCATGACCAATATCTTCTTATCCTTGATTTGATTTGTTTGCTTTGCTTTATTTGCTTTTATTTTAGTTTAGTTTATAAAATCACAAAACCCCGGTGTTATTTATAGGGAACCGAAACAATTTGACAACCTAGACCTCTCTGTGGGATCGATCCTTTCTTGCCCTTGCTTCATTATATATTTTGAGTAGTAAGAAAGTGTAATTATATTTGTGTCGGCCGACAACCTAGGTCAAATTTTGCGCCGTTGTTCTGGGAGGCATACGGCTTGTTATTAAGTTTTTAGTTTCTTTTTACAATTTCGCTTTTATCTTTGCTTTTCGGTTCTTGTCTTGTTTCTCACTTGTTTTGGAGAATTGTTTGCAGGTACCTAATCTCGGCTTCTAAGGATTGGAATTATCCAAGGTGCGGGATAGCTACTCGACGCGGCACAATACTCCAACCAAGTCAAGACACAACGGACGAGCACGAGTTGGAGGTAGAAGGAGAGACTTTCCAGCAAGAAGAAGAAAAAGAGGTTCCATTCGTAGACGAACCACAAGTTGAAGAAGAAGAAGAAGCTATGGGTGATGCAAATCGTTCACTCAAGGAGTTGGCTTCTCATAGGCTAGATACACAACAGGGGTGTATTCAAAAGGACTCTACTTTTGAGATAAAGCCGGGGTTGCTTAGAGAATTACCAAAGTTCCATGGCATGGTGAATGAAGATCCAAACAAACATCTTATGGACTTCCACACCATTGTCACGGCCATGCTTCCAGCGAATGTTGCGGCGGATGGTGCAATGTTGAAAGTTTTCCGTTTCTCTTTAATGGATAGTGCTAAGGATTGGTTGTACTATTTACCTCCCGGAAGTGTCACAACATGGAATGGGTTGAAGAAACTCTTTTTGGAGAGATATTTTCCTGCATCCAAGGCTACTCAAATTCGCGAGGAGATTTGTGGGATGAAGCAAAATGTGGGAGAATCCTTATATGAATGTTGGGAACGATACAAGAGATTGGTGGCAAGCTGTCCTCACCACCAATTCAGTGACGCTATGATCATTCAATACTTCTATGAAGGACTCCAATCAAGTGATAGGAATCTCCTCGACGCTGCGGGTGGTGGTGCACTAGTTAACAAGACGGTGGCACAAGCTAGAGAGTTGATTGAAAACATGGCAAAATAACTCACAACAATTCTTGAGCCGTGGGTCGGATGTGATTCTAAGAAGGGTGAGTGAGGTGAGCGAGGTTGAGGAACTTCGTCAACAAATGGGTAACATGAACGCAATGCTTCAACAAGTTGCAGCCGCGGTGATACCGAGTTCCACTCAAGCTTATGAAGACGAGCAAGCTAATGCGATCTTTCCAAATCAACAAAGACGGTATGATCCCTACTCCAACACTTACAATCCGGGATGGAGAGATCACCCCAATTTTAGCTATGCCAATAAGCAAGGAGCGATTCAACAACCTAGTTTCAACAACCCGAGTGGATTTCAACCTCAACAACAACAATTCCAACCGAGACAACAATTTCAACAACAACAACAACCTCAAAATATGGGGTCCAATATGGAAGAGTTGCTGAAATCTTTATGCAAAGAACGGAGAGTTCGGTTAAGGAGTTGCAAACTCAAGTTGGTTCTATGGCTATGGAGTTGAATCAATTGAAGGCACAAAATGGTGGGAAACTCCCTTCTCAACCTATCAACCCAAAAGAGGGTGTTAATGCAATTACATTGAGAAGTGGTACACAACTTGTGCAACCCGGTTGCCGATTCTAAGCGCGGTGGAAACACCAAAGGAACTGTTTTGGAGGAGAAAATCGAGGATTCTCCCCAAACTTCGAGGTACCTATTTCTAACTCTATGGTTAATTAGTTCATTGAAAGATTCATAATTGAGAATGTTTATTGATTGATTTCATGAGTTATCTACCCAGGGAAAAATGGAATTACACTTAGCAAGTAAAACACTCTTAAACTTTCTCTACCCTAATGACTTCGCGAGACATTCCCAAAAAGATCTCTCTACAACACTCACTCGACCCTTTATATAGGGTAATACATAGTGGATGACAAAGCTATCCTTTATTTTTGGAATGTCTCGCGAAGTGTCGCCAAAGTGTACAACTATTCAATCTCGCGACACTTCTTAACCTCGCAGTTCCATGTCTTTCGGTTGTTTTGTGTGTCGCTTTCCATCGCCGTCATTTTAGTTTCTCGCGACTCCTCGCTGCACTGCTTCTCTGATCTCGCTGAGCCTGCATTGGCGATATTATGATCCTACATCTTGCCTCTTTTTCCTTGAATATTGTCAAGGGCGATCTTGAAGGAAAAATCCGTTGTCATAGTAGTCTTTGATCTTTGTTGATGAAGGAACGAAAGCAGAAGAATATTGTACTTGAAAAGTAATGACTTGCCTCTATTCTTTTGCGAAGTTCAAGCTCCTATATTCAAGTGTCATTTCTTGCCTCATGTGTTACAGAATAATCGAGTTCGCAATCCCTTCTCACTATTGTGAAATATGTCAGATATTTGAATTATAAAGTTCTTTTCGCCAAGCTTCCTTGGATTCAGCAAGAACCGTTTACACGTGTCTATCTTTACCTCTTTTTACCGGTGCATTTAATGTTATCCGGTCATAATATTTTTCTCATCTATTTATAGGAGCTCCCTGTAAGAATTTTTCTTTTCCTTTTCATCTTTCTTCATTATCTCGCAAGTGTTCTTCTTCTTCATCATTCTCGCAAGTGTTCTTCTTCTTCATCACTTTAGCTATTTTCTACCAAATTGTTATGACGCGTCCAGGTTTGTTAATTTTGCCATATCCGTCATTTTGTTGTCGATCGATTCGAAATTAACTTTCTTTGTCAAAATCATAATCGTATGATTAAATTTTTGTAGTTCTTTCTGCCATTGTTGTTTAGCAAGAACCAACCCAGAACTAGATTTATCGTGAAGGACCTCTCTTCGCTCTTTGGGCCTCCATCTAAATCTACCTCCGCAACAAGAACCTGTCAGACAACCAAAAGTCCACTTCGCGACTAAAATCTATGGCTTCAAAAAGACAGTCCATGAAAGCATAAGGTATTTAAGAAACGTTTATTTTTTATCAACAATACATTATTGCCTTCTCGCTGCCATTTAATTTGTCATTCAGCAGGATGATAAAAAAAAAAAAAAAAACTACCGGGTCATGCTCCCAAAAAGCCTCGCTTATTCACCTCATCTCCCGGCTGGCCGCGAAAACTTGCAAGATAATCCCTTTGTGCCCTTCTCCCGGTACTACTACCAATGACAATGTTTCTATGCCTCAACCTCATGATGTGATTCCTTATAACTGTCCTCCTACCAACGATGCCGGTACCACCCTCCCCGCTATCAATGTCCCTACTATTTCTCCAATCACTTCCTCGAAACTTCCTCTCTCAGAGGTTCCTTTGACAAAGGATGATTCATCTTTTTGGCAGAGCAAATTCCTCTAACGAAGGAAAATTTGGAGGGTATAGATGTGGGCTTTAAGGTTCTTTTCTGTGTCTCGTGAATGATGCCAAGAGGAATTCCGCTGATCCTATCAAAATCCAACGTCCAAAGATTTGGTAAGCACCTGTGTCTCGATAAGGTCTGCAAAGCATCTTTGGTTCAAGAAATTAGTAAGTCAAGGATGATCTCAGTTATGACCGCGAAGTGCAATAGTCTCCACCTTGGATCGTGATAACCTTCAGAAGAAGAATGAAGAATTAAAAGGTATGCTCTCGCCGTCCCCCAAAATTTTTTTTTTTTTTTTTTTTTTTTTTTGCATCTCAAATCCTTGCCTCACTTCAAAGTATTAAACCGAGAAACGAATAATGGAGATATATCGGAATTGAGTCTATCGTAGAAGAAGTTCGAGTTGAAAGAGACTTGGATGGAGCAAAGATAATCTCTTAGATAATCTTCATACCTATGCAACTCGATCAAATAAATAACTTATCGAAAGAGAATTTTGATTTATCGCAAAAGGCAAGACTCATTAAGTAATGACTTATCTCGCCTCTTATGCTTTGACTAAAAACTAATTTGGAGTTGGAAACTTTCTCAGATGAGAATCGAACTCTTTCTCAAGAGAAACGTTCTTTTGTTGAATAAGGTGGCGAGCTACTCGCAGCAGTATGATGTTTGCCAAAAATTATGTGAAGAACAAGAGCAAGCCAACCATTCTTTGAAAAACCAACCTGAAGAAATTACTACGAGAGATAAACTTATTCAAGGTAGAATATCGTTGAGTGTAAAGCGAAGCAATTCCAAGAACAATGTATCAATTCTAGAAAATCCAACTCTATTCACGCGAACGAAAACTCCATACTTGTTTCCAATGAAAGAATTTGCGATCTCAAGTCAAAGGTTTAGTGGGAGATTCATTTGATGATGTCATGGACCGCCTGGGAATAATTTCGCAAAGATTAATTCAACATCTTTCTTCTCAAAGGAAGGTAGTCAAATTATTTTGACTATCTTAATTTATGTGTTTATTCCATGAATGTTTTACTACCCTGAAAATGCCAACAATGTTCGATAAGAATTTCTCTCGATCTTGCATTTGTTATGCGTACTGGCAGAGAAAGCTTCGCCCACTATTTCCAACCTCAGGTCCGATTATTCTAAAATTCGCAAGGAAAATGGACTATCACAGCATCTTGCTCGTGCTCGACCGCAGAGCGAAGATTTGATTATATGTCTTTCAGAAGACATAGATAGTAAGAATCGTCAAAAGGAAGCGTGTCTGATCAGGTCTCTGAGTGGAAGTCACGTGAACGACAATTTTGTTGTCCAATCACATACAATATGATTCTCTTTAGAAATGATGATAAATTACTGATTCTCTGATGATTATGACTATAAAGCAATGAAAAGCATTATTATCTTGGGAATTATGTAAAGTCACATTTAATCTTCCAGTGAGAAATCCACTAGTATTGAGAGTAAAGAATCTTGAAAACCTTAGAAAAAGTCCATTATTTAAAAACGAAAAATTAGAAAATTTAGAAAGTCAGCAGTGGTAAATCAAGTGATGTAGAGAATTAGATTGACAGTAACATATTTGCTACAGCTGGTATTCTAGTTTTGGAGAAAAAGTTAATCCACTTATTTGGATAATCTCATTTCTTCTTTTATTAATTATTGTTCTCATCTATATAAACTTAAGCTACATTTTATGAAATGATCTTTATGAGTGTCATATGTCTTTCATTGTTACTCTGATATGTAGATTTTGTATTAGTGAGGTGTGATCTTCCTTAGAGTGAAGAAACCTAACACACCTTATCATTTCGGTCTTTATTTCTCTTCTTGTGGCATTCAAAGTGAGACCACCTTACTGTTTCATGTGACAGCTCATTGCCTTATCAATTTCGTGATGTAGGGTTAGACCTCTGAATTAGAGTCTCACCTTACCTTTTATAGACAAAAATGGCAGACGTCATTACGCCGTATATGGACCATTGATCTTTGTCTTTTATCATTTTAAAGTATTTTTACTTTCTGTGAATCATTTTAATTCAGAGCAATAGAAGACCTATAGATATCTTGAAATATAAGTCATGTGCATTCTTGATAGATCGATAAATCTGTAGTCATTTTACCCCAGTGTAGATGTATTTGATCTATTACCTGTTAGTATATTGCTGCCTCTGTGAGATCATGCAAATATGACATGACCCTACTCAATCTCTTGAAAGCAAAGCCTCTCATGGCAATTTTAAATCTGTTTTGGCGCCTACAATCAGACGTCATGCCTGTCATCTGGAGGTTGCCCACCCATTAGGAGGCGAAGCTCAAGCCTACGCCTGGGCCCAGCTCTCTCCCCAATCGGGTCTTAACAACAGTTGTTTTCACGGCCTCTCTATCCTTCACCTATGGGTTTATGGGTTTACGAACTGCACCTGAAGATGGAGTTTCCTTCAGACGAGAGTGACCACCCTTGCCAGACTTTGCCAGGCCACAGAAGTGGGTTCGTCCATCCAGGAGCACTCTATGGCTCTTAGTCATCACCTCAGCGCCTTTGTGCCTTTGTGACTCTGAAGAGAACACTGGGTGCTTCAACAAGGTATAACCTACCATATGATTGAATCCGAGGTACCTCTTCTGGATGTTTTCAGACCCAAGTTTCTTGGCTGGAAGCTTAGGCGATTATGACGCCCTGAGCCTGTGTAGGATACCTTCTCCCATGGCGCACTTTGGGTCCCCTCTTCTGAAGGCCATCAGGTATGCAGTTGGGAATTATGCCATAGAGTTTCGTCCCATTCCATTCATTCTTTATTAATCATTCTTGACCATTTGTATTTCTTCTTGAATGCTACTTCAAATTTGTTATTTAAATAATTCATATCTCAACCATTGTTTCTTAAACAAAATGCATGAAAGCTTTTTATTCTTCTTCTATTGTTGAGATCTTGTGATTCTTCTGCAGTCTCTTGAATATGCATATGAAATATCTGTGAAAGGAATTATGTGCCAGTTCTTTTCCTTTCCCATTATGGGTAATATTCTTTAGTATAACCTATTACATGGTCTATCTGATTTTTTTTCGTCTATCTCTTCTATCCAAGTCATCCACGTCACATCAAAACCAACACCTTACCTTTCCCTCTTTGATATAGGTCCATCCCATTTCACCTTCAGTTTATAGTTTTCACGTTCAGTATCTACAGGTTCTCAGCAACACCAAAGTCATGGTTGAACTCACGTGTTTTAAAGCTTATTTGTCTTCTGAGTCTTCGTGGTAATTCTCATATCATGTAGGCTTTTCACTGGTTTTCTTCAAATTCTAATATCTAACTTGACAGAATATTGCCCTAACTTCTAATTTTCTCCAGGACTTTCTCCTCTTTTGGACTGTGGAATCTTGAGCCTCTGTTAGAATACTGTTGACTCCATAAGTTAGGCAGGATGACCTGAACCTGGTTGTATTACCAGCCCTCTTTTTGCATTGGGTACTTGTTCGCACCATCCCCTTGTTGTGTCCTTCCGAACCTTTTTCTTCAATATGATCGCAATAGTTTGCTGTTTATTGCCTCAGCAACAATTAATGCTTGTGGATATAACGGAGCTTCCATTTTCCACATTTTGTCACGAAATGCATTGACGAAGCAATTCTATATTTTGCCTCTTCAGCTCGCTGTCCCATTATCAGAGATACCATTCCTGCGCGGATCCGAAATCGCATAATGATATTTTCGAATAATAGAGAAAGTAAAACATCCTGATCTTTGAATGACGCGCTGGGTAACTGCCTACCTCTTGTACCATTTTCAGAAATAGTCCGTTGCGACAATTAAGTGATCTCCTTTGTCCAGTTCACTACAAAATGGTCCCACAATATCTAAACCCCATTCTTCCAAAATTGGCCCCACACTTTTTGTCAAGAATTCAACCGCGTCTCCCGTGCATGTATCTTTTTAAAACCCGTGTCTTTGACGATCTTCGGCCGCTCCGCGCGCCTCCGGCATCCTCATGCATATCTTGGCCAATAATATCCTTGCGTCTTTGCCTTGTATGCCAAAGATCTTCCTATCGCTGGCGATTTCCGCGATCCCCACTATCGCACACCTTCAATATCGGTTTCTCCCTCTGTCCTCACAGCATCGGCTTCAAGGCGAAAGTTATCGAAAACCGATGATGGCACGCATCACCCGCAGTTCACTAGGCCCCCGTTGTTATAAAGCTCTTTAACTTGTGTGCTTCCCAGTCTATTTCTTGGCATTCCTCATTTCCATTAAATCCAGTGAAGTTCTGTTCTCCAAGTCTTCCTCGTGACCGATGCCCATCTCAGCCATACCATCCATTATATCTCGCTTCTTGTTCCTTTTCTTTTATTAATTGATGGCGCCAGTAGCGTCTCGTATTTTGATGTTCCTCGTGATTTGGGTCTCGTCATCATGCTTGATATAAAGGCAAAGCGTCTGTGATCTGTTCTCTCCACGGAGCATGTTGCCTCCATTTTATTTTCTAGATTCATTGGCCGATATGCGCTTCTACAAGCTGCCTCGTATTTACCGCAGGGATGGGATCATTTGTAGCACCACTTTTCATATCTGACATAAATAATTGCCAATTGCTGAGTCACTGTGATTCTACGTTCTCCGTCCATTTCTATTGCAGCAAGTCGTTAAAGCATGTATGTTACGGCCATCGTAGTCCGTTTCATTATCGGTAGACTCAAATTCCAATCTAAAAGCAAAAGCTAACTTATTGCCTTACATGAAATCATAACAATTCCCACTCCTTTACCTTCTCCATTTGATGATCCATCCATCAGTACTTCCTACCCCGCTTGGGCTCCATTCATCAAATCTTTGCTGTCTCCAGCCTTCACATCCATACATTTCATCCACCGCTTCATCTTCACTCGAAAGTGCGTAAAGTCTACGACCATTCGTGACTTGGTGGAAGATAATATCTCATGTTGAGTTTGGCAAAATAACTTATTCGAGCAGTCCATCTTTCGACTCTTCCCCGATCTTTTAGAATTTTCTTCATACTCACCTCAAATTGGTACCTTTGTTACCACCCCAACCAAGTATGCTCAAAATATCAGAAGTTTAAAATGACGCCATCAGCAGCGAGGATTAGTTTTTCAATCTTTTGAATAATTTTCTTCGTGCATTAAAAGTTTTACCAATATAATAGATTGGTTTTTCACTCTAATCGTTATAATAAAAGCGCACTTAAGGCGTGCGAAGTGATGAGATATATTAATAATTCCTCCCGATTTAACATGCATAATGGATATATCCGTAAATGCTCCTTAATTCCTTAGCAAAGCCTTTTCATTCGTCAAGTCATTGAATTTGAATCCTTTTAGTATTTGAAAAATGTTTGTTTGTACTCAGGGGAACGACGAGATGAACCCTTCACAGCAGTCTTGCTGTCATTCAGCTTTTTGAACATGTCTTATGCCGTGTCCCATCTTGTGAACCTACTTATATAAGTTGCGTGTATTCTTCACTTTTAATCTGAAATCTAACCCAGAACTACGGCATAACTCAGAAGGTGCATTTCTAGGTTGTGCCTTGATGTTAGAAACGCCTCATTTTTCAATTCTTTGGGTCATGATCTTCGTCTGCTTTGCCCACAACGCCAATAATACTGCACCAGACTTCCAGGTGTTTTATCATCCACGGAGTATAGCAGAATATATTCTGCCATCCCTTTGATATATTAAACCAAACCATTTATGACTTGATGGCATTTAGTATGCGTATAATCACCTCTGATGAAAAGCAGTATACTCTTGATCATCTTCGTAGTGGGATCGTTGTAACCTTTGTATCATCCAGGATACCCTTTCGTTTCTGCGATTGACTGGCCGGGGAATATCGCTTATTGAAACGTCTTTTAGACTTTATTTAAATCGGTAAGAAATCAATGCAAATCCTTATTCCTTTGTTCTTCTTTGAGACTACCTTCATTCGCTATCCATTAGGGATATTGTCTAATGATTCTGCGTCAACATCTTTTGCTCTTCTTCTACTCTGAGGTGATATCTTTGTAATTCCTCTTTCCCTAGTCATCTTTGTTTGAATGGCTTCACATTTTTGAATTTCGACTTGACAAGCTAAGATGGATCTCACCGAACATTTCATCATCCCACGCAGAAAGATCATCTATAAATACTTAACGGACAGTTCTTTCTTCTTTCTCAGCTCCCATAATTAGTTCAATCTTTAGTATCTTGAGTTCTTCATGGTTCAATCTTCCTTTATGTTTAGTTTTGCTCTGTATGACGTAAGCGGCCTTACAGTTCTCCCATGAGGTTGGTCCTTTGGTTCCATGCGGAATCATTTTCTTCTCCGAGATCTCAACTAATTATTCCTTTTCCTTCCTTGCTTTGATCATGTAAACTTTGAACTCTTCTTCTTTCTTAGCCTTTATCGCGTCTTTTTGCGGTGCTTAGATATATTCTTTTGTTTGTTTATTTGTTCATATGACATTTTACTTCCTTTTGATAATATAATGTCTTCCTTTAGCATCCCTTTGATCTATTTGGGATTCCGAGTTGGTGTAGGAATTTGATACGTTGATGAGACGTCGGCGCTCCGGCTTTTATTGCATGTACCCATGGTCTTCCTAGCAACATGTTGTATGGTGATTCCATATCCCACCTCAATGTCTACCTTGTTTCAGTTCTCCTAATGGAATTAGTATTTTATCTCCTTTAACTTTTGCTTTGGTTTACCAAACCTTGAATGTTAATGCCTTGAAAATCATATCTTCATCTTTATATCCCATCTTTTTGTAAGCGTGATAGAACATGATGTTTACCGGACTCCTGTATTATCGATTGGCTCAGAACATACATGTTCAAAACCATTCTCAAATTTCTCTGTATTACTTCTCTTGATTTTATTGCAATCACGGTGGAACATGTAGTCAAGTTTTCTTGATATTTCTGCGCCATTGAATGTTGTCTCTCTGCTTTTCAATCTTGAAAGGTAATGATTCCATTTTCTAGTCTGTAATCTTCTCTATTAAATCTCGTTTGTGTATCCTTTCCTCTAATCTATTCAGTGAAATTACGTTAAATGTTCTTTCTCATGCATAACGCTGCATATCTGCATCTATCTTTTCCTCATAGCTAATAGTCTTAAGTTTGCTATCATTTTCTTGATCAACTCAACTTCAGAATACGATTTTCGCCTCAATAGATTAGGTCTGTTTCCACGCTGTAGTAGCGGAGTTTCCCTACCACCTACTATATTTTGGTTAATTAGTTAAAATTCAGAAGATTCACTGTTGAGGAATGTTTATTCATTGATTTCTTAGGTTATCTCCACCATAGGAAAATGGAATTACATACATGATAAAGCTACTCTTAACTCTCTCTCCTAACTGACAGCATAGCAACTCCTAAGGTTCTACTTATGTTCCTCCTCTACCTTTCCCTCGCAGATTTGCAAATTCCAAGAAGGCGGAACTAGAAAAGGAGATTTTAGACGTTCTCAAAAAGATCCATGTGAACATACCACTCATAGATGCAATCAAGCAAGTTCCAAAGTATGCAAAGGTGTTGAAGGACTTGTGTACCAATAAGCAAAGGCTCAAAGGTAATGAAGTGCTTAGTGTGGGGGAGAATGCTTCGGCAATCTTACAACACAAACTCCCACTTAAGTGCAAGGATCCCGGTAGCTTTGACATTCCCGTCACAATTGGTAACACCAAATTTAACAAAGCTATGTTGGACTTAGGTGCTTCCGTTAATGTCATGCCCGCGTCTATGTACAATTCACTTGATCTTGGTCCTCTTAAAAAGTCTGGAATTGTGTTGCAATTAGCCGATCGTTCTAATGTCTACCCAATGGGTATTGTTGAGGATGTTCTTGTGCAGGTTAATCAACTTGTATTTCCAGCGGACTTTTGCGTGTTAGAGATGGATGAAGGTTCACCGGACTCGTCTCTTCCATTGCTACTTGGGCGTCCCTTCATGAAAACGGCGAAACCCATTATTGATGTTGACAAGGGAACGCTAACTATGGAGTTTGATGGAGAAATAATACGTTTCAACATTTTCGAGACGATGAGATATCCTAGTGACGTCCACTCTTGTTTCTCCATTGATGTGATGGACACATTGGCGCAACAAATGTTTGAGTTGAATGGTGTTGATACTTTGGAAACCGTGCTCACTACACCTATTGACAATGGTTATGCGTATATTGATGAGATGAAAGAAACCATTGGTTCTCTTGACTCATTACCGGAAAAATCAGCCATAAAGAATATTTCATATGCGTCTTTACCTTGCAATAATGAAAAACTTGTGCCGTCTATTGTTAAATCTCCAAGTTTAGAATTGAAACCTCTTCCAAGTTACTTAAAGTACTTGTACTTGGGTGACAATGAAGACTTACCCGTGATTGTTTCTAACGAGCTTAATGAATTACAGGAGCAAAAACTTCTAAGGGTGCTAAGGAAGTACAAGACGGCCATAGGATGGACAATCGCCGATATCAAGGGTATAAGCCCTGCCGTTTGTATGCATAAGATTCGTGTGGAGGATGATACAAAGCCTACAAGGGAAGCGCAACGCCGTTTGAATCCTCCCATGATGGAAGTTGTGAAAAAGGAGATACTCAAGCTTTTGGACGTGGGTGTTATCTACCCCATATCCGATAGCAAGTGGGTAAGCCCGGTACAAGTGGTACCAAAGAAATCGGGTGTGAAGGTGGTGGAGAATGATAAGAACGAACTTGTCCCAACTCGTGTGCAAACCGGTTGGAGGGTTTGTATTGATTATAGAAAATTGAATGCCACCACTAGAAAAGATCACTTTCCATTACCTTTTATTGATTAAATGCTTGAACGTTTAGCTGGACACTCTTACTATTGCTTTCTTGATGGCTATTCAGGTTATAATCAGATTGTGATAGCACCTAGAGGACCAAGAGAAAACCACTTTCACTTGTCCTTTTGGTACTTTTGCTTATAGAAGGATGCCTTTTGGCTTATGCAATGCTCCAGCTACTTTTCAAAGGTGTATGGTAAGTATCTTTTCGGAATATGTTGAAAACATAATCGAAGTGTTCATGGATGACTTTAGTGCCTTTGGTGATTCATTTGACCTTTGCTTGAACAATTTGTCTATAATCCTTGAACGATGTGTTGAAACAAATCTTGTGCTAAATTGGGAGAAGTGCCATTTCATGGTAACTCATGGCATAGTTTTAGGCCATATAATATCTTCTAAAGGTTTGGAAGTCGATAAATCTAAGATAGACCTTATTCGTGCTCTAACCCCTCCCACTACGGTGAGGGAGATACGTTCTTTTCTTGGTCATGCAGGTTTTTATCGTAGATTCATCAAGGACTTTTCCAAGATAGCATCACCACTTTGTAACTTATTGCAAAAAGATGTGGTTTTTAACTTTGATGAGAAGTGTGTGGCGGCATTCAATCGTTTGAAAGAACTTTTGAATTCAGCCCCTATCATTAAACCACCGGATTGGAGCAAGCCTTTTGAGCTCATGTGTGATGCTAGTGATTATGCGGTTGGTGCGGTGCTTGGGCAGCGTGTGGGGAAGATACCTCATGCCATTTATTATGCTTCTAGAACGTTAAATGAGGCCCAACAAAACTACACAACCACTGAAAAAGAGTTATTAGCTATTGTTTTTGCTTTGGAAAAGTTTCGCTCTTATCTAATTGGTATAAAAGTTGTTGTTTTTTCTGATCATGCAGCACTTAGATACTTGCTTACAAAGAAAGAGGAGAAACCGAGGCTCATACGATGGATATTACTCTTGCAAGAGTTTGATATTGAAATCAAAGACAAGAAAGGAATTGAGAACACCGTTGCGGATCATTTGAGTCGTCTTGCTGTGGACAAGGAGACTATCCCGTTGCGTGAAAGTTTCCCGGATGAGCAACTATTTTCAATTGCCTTTGGAGAACCATGGTACGCTGATATTGTTAATTACTTAGTGTCTAAACAAATCCCAAAGAACTTGTCTCGTGCTGAGAGGGACAAACTTAAGAAGTTAGGAAACCAATACATATGGGATGATCCATACTTATGGAAACATTGTAGTGACCAAGTAATACGTAGGTGTGTTCCCGAAATTGAATTTAATTATATCTTGTCTTTTTGCCACTCATATGCTTGTGGAGGACACTTTGGGAGTAAGAGAACCGCTCTCAAGGTATTAGAATGTGGTTTCTTTTGGCCAACTTTGTTTAAGGATGCACATATATTTTGTACCACATGTGATAGGTGCCAAAGAACCAAGCAATCTAGGTGCTCGAAATCAAATGCCGCAAACTATTATTCAATTTGTGGAGGTTTTTGATGTATGGGGAATTGATTTTATGGGCCCTTTTGTCAATTCTAGTGGAAATTATTATATCTTGCTTGCTGTGGATTATGTCTCGAAATGGGTGGAAGCTAAGGCCACCCCTACTAATGATTCTAAAGTGGTTTCAGATTTTGTGCAAGCTAATATTTTTGCAAGGTTTGGAATTCCAAGAGCCATAATTAGCGATGGGGGTTCTCACTTCAAAAACAGGTTCTTGCAAAGCTTGTTAAAGAAGTACAATGTGTCGCATAGGATTGCAACACCCTACCATCCGCAAACAAATGGACAAGCCGAAGTTTCCAACCGAGAGGTGAAATCCATTCTAGAAAAGACGGTGAATCCAACAAGGAAAGATTGGAGTTCGCGACTTAATGATGCTTTGTGGGCGTATAGAACCGCATATAAAACACCTATTGGGGTGTCTCCTTTTAGGCTTGTTTATGGTAAACCTTGTCACTTACCCGTGGAAATTGAGCATAAGGAGTTTTGGGCTATTAAGCAATGCAACATGGAGTTGGATGGTGCTGGAAAGCAAAGAAAGTTACAACTTCAAGAGTTAGAGGAGATTCGCAATGATGCATTTGAAAGCTCACGGATTTACAAGGAAAATACGAAAGCTTTTCATGATAATATGATTACAAAGAAACAATTTTGCATTGGGCAGAAAGTGCTTTTGTTTAATTCTCGTTTGCAATTATTTCCGGGTAAATTAAGGTCACGTTGGATTGGACCTTTTATTGTGACTAATGTGTTTTCTCATGGTGCAGTGGAAATTTGTAGTTTAGCTACAGGTAATGAACTAAAAGTGAATGGGCACCGGTTGAAACCATATTATGAGAACTTCTCTTCGGATGTCGTGGAAGGATTTAATCTTGTGGAAGTACTCCCTCTGGAGGAGTCATAGAAAGCAAGGAGATAGTCAGGCTGACGACTTTAAACCAAGCGCTAAATGGGAGGCAACCCATCGGTTTTGTATCTCTTATCTTTTATTTTCTTTTCTTGTCATGTTTTTTTTTTTACTTTTTCTGATTTTTTGTTACTTTTCCGTTAGGATTTCCCACCTTGACTTACTTTGGACGATTCAATTTACATTGAGGACAATGTAAAGTTTAAGTGTGGGGGAGTGGTTTATGTTGTAAATTTTTGCAATTTTTCAACTTTTTTGTGAATTAGTGAATAAGAAAACTCCAACTTATGGTTAGTTTAGAGTCACATAGTATACATGTCGCTAAGATTACATCGAGAATCTCATAAGAGTGACTGAACTTAGAGATGACAGAGAACATGATCGGGTTTCTTAATTGTATGAGAGTTAAAGTTGGATTTAACCATGCCAGTGGCAAATAAGGTGCAGACTGAATTCGGTATTAGAGTAGTGATCCCCTATAGTGGAGACTACCCATGTTACATAATGTGAGGCACCGACCTTCAATTCTTTGTACCTGTCTAAATTTGTGCTTTTAGAGTGTGTGTCACCGTACGTAAATTCCGGGCAGAATGGTGAGCTGTCCAATTTCCCACCATAGAAGCACTATTTTGATCTCTTGAGTGCTATTTTTATCAACCATGTTGGTGACATCGAATTGCTAACTTACATACCACTTGTGATCTTGTTCGCAGTTAGCACCATCCACCTTATCTCTCTCTACACCAACAGGTCCATAGAAACACCATCATCATCAACAAGAGGAGCATCACAAATTTAAATGAAAGTTGAACACGTTCATGGTTTACAAGCAACGGTACAGAATTGAGCATATTTCATATTTGAGTAAAGCAACAAGACAAGGAGCAGAATTTTTATAAGTTGAAGACTATTGTATAAGAGCGAAATTATCAAGGATGAGAGTTCGAGAAATTATGATATCAAGACATACAAGTTGTGAAGAATCAAGTGGTAAAGTACTTACACCATGGCCTTTGTATTGTATTTTATTTTGTATTTATTTTTCTCTTGTCTCAAAAAAAAAATAAAATAAAAAACGAAAATTAGAAAAAAAAAAAAAGAGAAAAAAAAAATGAAAAAAAAAAATATATATATATATATATATATTTTTTGGGTTTGTTTGTTTTTAGTTTTGTATTCTTTCAATAAAGCCAATGGAAAGAAGGAATATCTATAATGAAGTTTCAAGCGACAAGAAATTAGAGGAAAGAATCATATTGTCAAGATTCTACGAAGTTCAAGAGTTATCATCAAGAGTTGAAGACCGAAGACGAAGATGAAGACACCGAATGAAGACCGAAGACGTTTCTATGGATGCTGTGAGAGTGGTGCTAGCTGCATGCCGAACGGATAACGAGGTAAGTAAGCATATTCCCACCTTCGTTAAGTGGTTGATTTCCTTTCATAGAGATCGTCAGAAAAATGGGTTTTCAAAAATATATAAAAGATGTGGGTTTTCAAAATATTCGGAGGGTTTCGCCTTCCTACCATTCAACGTGTCGCAGGATTCTCTCTTCATTCCTACCTGGACACCTGTGTGACCCATAAAAAGTTGTTTATTATTGAGAGCAATATCATAAAACCCTTTCTTGTGAGGCAGAGTCGAGACTTTTGATCACTCCGAACCCGAATTTCTTTCGAGAAGGGATGGTTATTTCTCTCTCAACTTTTAAGAATGAGATTGTGTTCATTTATGTGTCTAATTTCTTATGACTAGTGTGCAGAATCTCTATGTCTTCTTAGCGCTTGGATGCTATCATTACGGAGAACTAGTAAGTTGGAAAAGTAGGTTTTGTGGGTATATCTCTAGTAAACCCTCACGAGACTATAACTCGTCCACTAGGGACACCTAGTGGTTTAAAGGCTTGTTATTTATGCTAAAAGTGACCGTAGCCTCGACGACACAGAGTTGTATGTATTCTTTAGAATTGTTTTGTTTGATTTGCTCGAGGACTAGCAAAGTCTAAGTGTGGGGGAATCTGATAGGTGTCTAAAACACCTATTTTACTATCTAGTAGTTACGCTTTCTTTGCTATTTTTCTTGCAAATTATGTATCTTATGTGTGAGTTTGAGTTTATTAGGTGCAACGGAGTCATCGAGAGCAAAAGAAGCGGAAATCATTCAAATTGAGTCAAGAAGGAAAAATTGTCATTTCACGGGCAAACACTACTGAGAGTCGAGTCAAGGTTAAGGGACAAATCTCTCAAAGGAGTATTAGTAACAGCCAACTGATGTTAAGGGGTAGCCACCTGTTATGGGGTATCTATTGGGGTGACCCCTATCTTCTCTATTGGGGTGTCATTATCCAACCCCAACTTAACCCTCTTAGATCGAGAGATTTCCTCTCATTCATTTCATTCATGAAAGTTAGAGAACAAAAACCAAAGAGCCATTTCTAAATCCGAGAACTTGAGAAGAAGGATTGATTTGAACTCGAGAAAGAGCTTGCTTCCGTTTGTTATGAGTCCTGTCGAAGAGTTCATGGGTTTGTGGTATTTCTGAATCCGAGATGATGGAAGAGGAGTTAGGGTTTGATTCAACAGGGGAGATAGGATTTAGAAGCTGTTGTTGGTGGTATGTGAAGAGTGATTGCAATCGGAACAGATGGGACTGATTGAGATGGAAAAAATGGTTGTGGTGGTTAGATCGAGAAGTCAGGGAATTTGATATTTAGGGTTTCGTAGAGAGGAATATTGGAAGCTGATTCAGAGTGTCAATTGAAAGAAACGGTGATTTGATGGGGATGAGGTCAAATTCAGGGACTGATAAGGAGAATTGATTAGGGTGAACTGGAGAGGAAGAATTGTTAAGGGGTTCAAATTGGATTTGAAGAATACACAGAAGAAGAGAAGATTGAACTGTTGGTGTTGTTTCAATGAATAGAAGGGTCTGTGGCTCTGAGGTGGAGTTCAAACTGGTTAGTAAGCTATTTGTTGTGGTTGAGTGATGCTGCTGATGGCGATGCAGCTGCAGAATTGAGTCTCTGGAAGAACCAAGATGCTTGGTGCTGCTATGGGGTGTACTGCAACAGGCTACAGGTTAGTAGTCTGCAAATGGAGTTGTTGTGTGTGCTGCCGTGGCTCTGATGCAGTCGCAGTTCCGATGGCTTGAGCTCATTGCAGGCAAGAGCTGTTGGTGGTGATTTGTATTTTTGTCACAGGGAAGAAGAGTTGAGGCTCTGAATTGATTGGTGAAGCAGTGGCGCTTGAACTGAAGCTGCAGTTCGCGATTAGGTGCTGGAGATGAGCAATGGAGCTACGGATGCAGCTTCCAGTATTTGAGGCTGTGAGCTGAGGGCTGGTGCAGCTACAAATGCAGGACAAAAAGGCTCGATAGTGCAGGCGTGTGAGGATGGTGCTATTTGGGTTGAAGCAGGCAGTGGTGATAAAGCAGCTGAGATTGGTTTATGAATTGTTGGCTGGGTGAACTGATGCAGCAGTTTGAACTGGTTAATTTGTGAGAAGACAAGAAGGTCAGGCAGACTACAGGGAAAGTTGGTCTGCAATGGGTGGCTGAAATACTTGCCAGGGAAATGGTGTCAAGTAACAGATGTAGAAGCTGAAGCAGAGAGGTTGGTTTTGTTGCCGTGATTGAGAAGAATGAGCTGAAATAGAGAGAGTGGCAGATGGAATTGAATCACAGGGAAAAATTGCAGGTGGCATGGGTTGAAGTTACAGCTGAAGTTCAGTCTAGTGGTCGATTGGTCTGAGAAACATAAAAGTGAAGCTTTGATGCTGGAATTCAATTTGCAAGAAGGAAACAGAACCTGCAGGTGGAGTTATGGCTGAGTCCTATGGTTATGCTGAAGGGTTTGAGCTGTTGTAGCTGGAAAGAGCAGTTGTGTAGGTACTGATATTGGCTTGAATGAATGTGCAACTCAGATAAGTTTGTGGTGGTGCTGCTACTGGTGTTGTGTCTTGCGTTGATGCAGCTTTTGTTGAGAAGATTTATAGATGTTTCAGTTGCCGATTGATTGCGATGGATTGGAAATTTCAAGTATAGCAGTTGTGAAAGGAGCAAGGAGGCGTTACAGGTTATGAACTGAAATTTGCAGGGAAGGCACAGCCATCATGGCTGAAGTGCAATTAGTTTTGGCCTGATCCGACTCAGCCCAAGTAAGCTGAGTTAGCCTCTGAGTTAGACTTGATTACTGACTCAGCTGACTCTCTTACTCACCCGATCCTGACTTCCATTGACCCAGTTGACTCGACTAGACCTTGACCGTTTTGACCCGTTGACCGGTGACCGGGTGGACTTTGCCGGTCACCTGAAATAGTTTTCCGGCGACTTTTCCGGCCAACTTCCGGCCATAATCCCAGTTTTCAGGCGACGGTTTTTGGACATAATTTCACATGGGTATTTCTCACACATGGGCTTGATGGACCACTTGGAGATGGGTTTTGAGAAGACCTAATATTGGAAGGAGTATCCTTTATGGAAATTGAGAAACATATAAAGAGAGGACTTTTATCTATATCTTTTATCTTTTATCTATTATTTTGGCCTCTACTTTGTTTTCTAGGGTTTAGAACCATGAAGTCTTTTCTCTTTCTTCTTGTTATGAACTCCATGAATATGAACTAGAGTTTTCTTTTGGTTATGGATTAGTTGGATTTCCAACATGAGTTTTTGTTCAATAAATTAGTTTTGTCTCCATATTATCGTTTATGATTCACCATTAATATTGTTACATGATTTGAATGCTTGTTAGTCGAGTCGCGAATCGATTGAGTTTGCTTTCATCTTTATTGCTAGATTAGGGTTATTATATGCAAAAGTGATAATTCCGGATTGCAAGTAGCATAAATATGATTATAGTTTGTAGTGATATATTCTTATGATCATATGTGAACCATAACCTTTGTTAAATCGGATTAGTGCTTTTACACGTTCGATTGCTTTGATTGGCCTGATTTCATAGAACCTAATGCATCTAGGGAATTAAACTTGATTAGTGCTTTTACACGTTAGGTTGTTCCTTTAGATAGAATTCATATTCGCATCTTTTAATGTGTTTGTTGATGACATGAGGAGATTTGCGGGATATACTTGCGATCAAGGTATTCTAGGGTCTTTGATAAAAGTTGAGATTAAAATATCAATTCTAGTTATTGTGTTGAAAACATGTTTGCGAATGAAAACGAAATCCATGACCAATATCTTCTTATCCTTGATTTGATTTGTTTGCTTTGCTTTATTTGCTTTTATTTTATTTTAGTTTATAAAATCACAAAACCCCGGTGTTATTTATAGGGAACCGAAACAATTTGACAACCTAGACCTCTCTGTGGGATCGATCCTTTCTTGCCCTTGCTTCATTATATATTTTGAGTAGTAAGAAAGTGTAATTATATTTGTGTCGGCTGACAACCGGTCAAGTTCAAAAGATAAGTGTTATACTTCGTAGTCTAATTCCCTAATACTATGATCTTACAAATATGACCATGTCACATCACTAGAGTATTATACAATATGTACAGTATATACAACTTCGCAGTTATGTGTTCAATATAACACGACTTGAAAGATACGTTAGGAATGAAACAGTTCAAGTCAATATTACTAACCTCAAGAGGAAGGATGATGTCGTCGTTGTAGTTCGCTTCTTCTTCACATTCTTCAGGTCTTCGGAGTAATACTTGTATGTCTCAACAAACCTAGACTTTCTAGTCTAACCTAAACGAAGTTGACTCTAGTTATAATCAAGCGACTTTAGATGAGTTTTGACACACTAAAATATGACAACCAAACTTGACATACCAACGCTTGGTGAGTTCAACCGAGCTATGCTCAAACATGATACTTTGTGGTGAATTTGTTAGTGACAATTGCCTCTACAAGGTTGAGAGATATATTGATTCCTTAGAGAATGAGAGATTTACAACTTGTGTTGAAATCTGTCATCATATAATTCGACTCTCATCGTCTTGAAAAGTTAATGCATCCAACTTATATACTTTATGGAGTATTAGAAATGATCGGAAAAGAGTTCTACTTAATGAAAAAAATAAATGCTGAAAGAGATTGAGTAAGATCCTATGAACATCTGTTAAGTATGTCGGTGAAAAACTCGTCAAAACACATTAAGCATCTTTCATAAATTCTTAATCACCACAAGAATGTCCTGATGGAGATTCGGTCTCTACTCAATGGGATTTCTTGATTTAGATCTCTAAGTGGTGATGTTGCAGGAGACATCAAGAAGACTCTTGCATGACAAAAGAGTGGGGAAAAAGATTTATAAGAGTAGGCTAATCAATTGTTGATTTATTTCGATTTTTGTGTAAAGTCTATTAAATAATCTATCAATAATATGATTGATTAAACTTTTATTTAAATCTTTTGTGTCATTCTTTGTGATAGTTTCGATTGCATAACTTATCTTTTATGCTTTGCCTTCGTTTATGAGATGTTATTTCTGTTTTCACTAACCCTAATTTTCGATCTCATACTATGGTGATCTCTTATGATTTGTGTGACTTTTTAATTTAGCGGGATTAAGTTCTAGCATTTTTAGGTAGGCTTTATCAAAGAATCATGAAGAGATACTGATTAACTCATGTGTGAAAGTCACAGTGATGCTTTTATCAATTTATATTTACATAAGTTATGTATTTAGCATAACATATGAGTTTCGGTTTAGGCTTTTATTATTGGCACGTATTAGCTAAAAACGATTTCAACCTTTCTATGGTAAAGGTTATTTTTGGTTGTTGTTCTTTTCCTTTTCTTTTTTTGCAGGGGAATAACAACTAACAGGGGGAGAGTTCTTATTGATCTGGTGCTTAATGATAATTCTTTATGGGGAGAGTGGTTGTGGAAATCAAGGGAAGTGAAATGCGGGGGTACAACAACCACACCCAACAATTCGTTTGGCAATCTGAGAGGACTTACTCCAATATACTTTTCTAGAGAATCAACTAGACAGTTAGACTCAATCTAGAGAAAAGTATATCAAAGAGTTTATATCTCTATTTCACAATGTAATCAGCAAATCAAATAGATAGAAATCCGCGAGCCTGATTATTATGTGAAACAACTTGAAAGGTACCAAAGACCAATGTTCAAGTGTCAATCAATTTAAATAACAACCAAAGGTTGGATTATCTAATTGATTGATCTTAACGCGCAACCTGTGATATTTCAATTATATAACAAAATATAATGCGGAAAAGAAATAACACAGACACCGGAATTTTGTTAACGAGGAAAACTGCAAATGCAGAAAAACCTCGGGACCTAGTCTAGTTTGAACACTACACTGTATTAAGCCACTACAAACACTAGCCTACTACCAATGAACTTCGGACTGGACTGTAGTTGAACCCTAATCAATCTCACACTGATTCAAGGTATAGTTGTGTTCCTTACGTCTCTGATCCCAGCAGGATACTACGCACTTGATTCCCTTAGCTGATCTCACCCACAACCAAGAGTTGCTACGACCCAAAGTCGAAGACTTGATAAACAAATATGTCTCACACAGAAAAGTCTATATAATGAATAAATTTGTCTCCCACAGAAATACCCAAGAGTTTTTGTTCCGTCTTTTGATAAATCAAGGTGAACAGGAACCAATTGATAACCCGGACTTATATTCCCGAAGAACAACCTAGTATTATCAATCACCTCACAATAATATAAATCGTATGATGGCGAAACTAGATATTGTGGAATCACAAACGATGAGACGAATGTGTTTGTGATTACTTTTTATCTTGCATATCGGAGATTAAATCTCGAGCAAATCTTAGAGAAGATAGTACTCAAATGATAGAATCGGGCAAGATCAGAATACACAACTACATAGAAAATAGTTGGGTATGGCTTCACAATCCCAATGAAGTCTTTGAAGTCGTTAACCTACAGGGTCTCGATAGAAACCTAAGGTTAAAGGAGAATCGACTCGAGTTGATGCAACTAGTAACACACAAGAGGTATGGGGATTAGGTTTCCCAGTTGCAAGAGTTCTCCTTTATATAGTTTTCAAATCAGGGTTTGCAATCCAAGTTACCTTGGTTACCAAGCATTCAATATTCACCGTTAGATGAAAAACCTGATCCAACCAAGCTAATATCTTTCAATCGTTAGATCGAACTTAGCTTGTTACACACAAATGAAATGTACCCTCATTCAGGTTTATGTAACCGTACCCAAACGTGTACATCATGTTGGCTCAACAATAGTTAACCGAAGATAGCCATATGATTACTCTCATATCAACCTTATTCATCTTAACCATAACTAGTTCAAATGACTCAAATGAAACTACTTAAAGAGTCGTTCAATTTCTATATTCTCATAGAAGTATACAAGAACACAATTGAAGCAAAATCGGTTTGATTCACTCGAATCAATTCATGAACATTATATCCACGATTTGCAAAGATTGCATTCCTTATTTTATAAATGTTTAAGTTCATGTACACAACCGATTTTAGAAAGTAACCAACTCAAGTATGCAAACGTGTACGCATACTTAAGTAGACGGATCGAGTTTGGTTACGCCAGTACGCGAACGAGTGCGCATACCAATTTACATTCCAAACTCCAGCAGAAATTCACGGACGTGAGACTTCCGCCAGTATGCGTACTATGTTTATATCCACGCATATTCTTGCCATTGAAACTCGACATCCAACAACCGCTAATCCATTGAAAGATGTGTGATCAAGAATATTTATTAATTGCGTTTACACAAAGTACAATAGGTTACGCATACTTTCTCTCTCTTAGTTCCCAAAAGGTTTTGGACTTATACACAAATGTGATAACATACTATGTTTATATCCAAACATGGTTACATGATTCTAAGCTCTTTATTTCAATCATTGAAACTTTCTTAGAAGATGACAATAGTCGTTTTCACACACTATTAGCATCAAAGCAATTTTCAAGATATTGAAATAATCAAAACGAAACATTCCAAGTCTACACCAAATGATTGTATCACACAAACCATGTAAGATGTTACTCGGCAATTTTAAAATGATATAAGATGAACTTGGTCGAAAGGAAAGCTTGCCAACACATATTTCGAGAAATATGTAAGCGAGATAAACTCAACTCGAAATCTCAAATGTGTATATAGAAAACTATATCGTAATACGACTTATGTCTCAATATAGGAGATAGAGTAGAAATAGACTTTCCAAGTGATACATGAGTTTCAGTCTCCACATACCTTTTGTTGATGAAGTTCCACAAGCTCCCCTTAGTAGTTCTTCATTTTCAAATGATGAATACCATGAAGTCTAAGGCTCAACTACACAATCTATGTCCTAGTCCGAGACATCTTTAAATAGGCTAGAAATCAATACTTATAGTTTTGATCACTAACATTGACAAACATGCTTGAGATAGCAACGCATGCGAGTTCGACCGAGCAGTGCTCTAACAATCTCCCCCTTTGTCAATTTTAATGACAAAACTATCAATACATATGGATTACAAAATAAATAAAACTTTGTAGATTCTCATCCAAATGTTTGATATCCTTGGCATCTTCAACAAGACTCGAAATCTTCGTCACTTACAAGTACTCCATGATTCTAAACGTGTTCAACTCAACATCATAGTTGTTGAAGATCTGTTGCGATAACAATGAAAAAACAAGTGCCCTCAATCATTCATATACAGTGTCATAGTATTATTACACAACATCAAAGTTCAATTGTATCACAACTTTGACAACAATACTAAGGTGATATGTATCACTCCCCCTTAGTCAATACTTCATCTCGACATGAAAACCACTCCCCCTTACCTAATGATCCGTAAACCATATGTATTTGTAGTATGAAACTACACATTAATTCTCCCCATTTTTGTCAATATAAGTTGGCAAAGGTACGAAAACTAGTGGGATCCTCATGAAATTTTCATAGAGATACTTCATGACCAAATGAGAATAACATACCAACTTATTTAGATGCAATCATAAAGTTGAAGTTAAATGCATTCATCAATGAGTTTATAAAGATAAAAGATAACCCCTATAATATTTCACATCCGCACTCCCCACAAAGATTTGGCAATAAAGCACAAGTTCAAAAAGAACTCTCCCCCATAAAATGTCATTCCCGAAAGAACAACAAAGGCGACCTTGCTCTTACAAGAAAAGAAGGATTTATTTGGATATAACCAAATCACATGAAAACATGAATTTGAATCCAAAAATCTCAATTGAATCAACCACAAAAATGATCAATTCAATTGGCCATGCTCGACATAAGAGAACTTATGGAGCAACACAGTATATGAACAAAAATGTGGATCGGAGAAAGACCAATAGAATAAACAAGGATTCATTCTATTTTTCATCACTATTTGCACAATGACATATAATAGACTTAATCCTTGTAAACAAAAGTGCATCCTTTCTTCCATCAAAATTTTCATAATGACATAAAAGGCTTAACTTTTGTTTGTCAAAAGTTCATTCTATCTTTTATCAATACTTTCATACCGACATATAATAGAGATAACTTTTGAACAAGTATGGGACATTCACAGGTTCACGGACGTAAACAACATATCCCATAACAATTTGCAATATATAAAATCATAAAGATTAAAATTGCAAAAATCATCTTCCAAATAACTTAGAATTTAAATAAATAAATCTAAGAACATTGAAGATGAAAACATTGGAAATAGCTACGTGTACTCACAATAATGGCTATTCCAAACCCTAGTAATCCTTCTAAAAAACACAAGAAATAAATTCTCGAAAGATTAAAATCAACTCATATGAAGCATTTCACTTACTTTGAATACTCTTCTCATATTCCCTATATTCATCTAGCTCATCTTTGATCAGATCAATCCTGGATTCAAGACTATCCATCTTCTATTCAAGTCTTTTGGAAGAGGACTCAAGTTCACTCTTCAGAGCACGCACTTGTTCCAAGACGAGATCCATGGTTAAAGAGAGCTTATCAAAATGAGAGACAGAGGGATTCCCATCAGGAGAGGAATCACGCTTGTCAGAGAACATCTCACAATCAGAAGAATCAAAACGAAACTTCTTAGAGGTAAAGAGAACAGTCCACACATCACTTTCTTTGCTTGAAAGACTTGATGAGGACATGATAGAAGAGAATAATGAAATGTTCACATCAAGGAGAATTCTTCATCTTAAGAAGGAATGAAGATAGGGGAAATTTCCAAAAATACCTTTAACCAAAACCCTAACAAAATTAGGTTATCCCAAGAAAAAGTCTTACAGGGAAAAACCGTTTATGTACACAGACGGCTCTTGACAAAATAAAAAGAAACATAACCAGATAACACAAATATTTCATCACACCACTCTTGAAGATTATGATTCTTTCCCAAGAGAGATAGACAAGAATCATTTAAACAAGATTCCAAATTTTAATTCTTCCAATCCAAAACAGGACTGGGTGACTTCTTTCGAGGAGGTGACATATTTGTTATTCCTTGTTTCTGTTTTGTCTTCAAGGAAGAAGAGTTACACACATCATTATTTTCCCTTTTTAACACAGTTTTGAATACCTTGTTTGTTGATTTTCGCAAACTATGAATAGCTTTGGAAATCTCTTTTGAAAAGAATGAAGATTTCATAGGAGATTTCCTTTTCATCTTCTGAAAACAAGTTTTTACAGAGGAGAAATATTCTTGATCTTTAGTGCATATAATTTCAAGATGATCATGATTTTCACACAAGGAGACCAAACTATTTGGTAAGTCATTGTTTACATCATCCTTTTCAGAGTGATTTGAGAATGACATAGAATCGGGAGAAATTTGCTGATAATGCTTAGAAGAATTAATCGAAAAAGTTCGATGTTTCTTATTAGTATCAAAAATACGAGTGATAGCAACCTCATGTCTTAAATTAAACAGTTGACATTCCAGATCTTCAATCATTTTAATCAAGGCTTCCTTTTCCAGCTGAAACACTTCTGGAGAAGTAAGATTGTGCATCATGGAATAATCAGGACTGTTAGGAGGACAAGTGTGATTATCAACAAAGAGATTAAGAGAACTTTCACAGATATCGTCCTCAGGAAAGTAGTCAAGAGTAGCCATCCATGCTTTAGTTAACTCACTTAACTCCTCATCAGAACTTTTGGAAGTATCATGGATACTTCTATAGCACTTAGAACAAGCTTCATGATCATAGCTTTTCTGAACTTTTCTATCCCTCGTTTTGACTGACTGGGCTTTCTTTTGAGACTTTCTTTTATTCTGTCTAAGAGTTTTCTTAAGATATTGTATAAACAATGACATAGTTGAATTAAAGCAATTCTCATCCCTTTTATTAGTCAATTTAGGATGTCGAGACATTTTATCAGATGTAGCAACATGGTTGCTTAATAAGTGACGTTTTTCTCTTTGAGAAAGTTCAAGATAGAAAAATTTTAAGCTTTCCAACGAGAGTATTTCTGGAAAGTGTGTCAAGTTTATTTCCCTCAAAGATGGCATGCTTCTTAGAATCGTATCTAGATGGCAGCGATCTGAGAATTTTCATCATAATGTCCTTTTCAGGAATAGTCTTACCCAATGCAAAGGATGCATTAACAATTTCAGACACTTTGTGATTAAACTCATCAAATGAATCTTAATCTGCCATACGAAGGTTTTCCCAATCGGAATTTAGGTTTTGAAGCCTGGCTTCCTTCTCACTGGTATTACCTTCGAATACGGTTTCAAAGATATCCCAAGCATATTTAGACCGAGTGCACGTAGTCACATGGTGCTGAAGATCCGGGGTAATGTCATGTATGATGGCATTCAAACCATTGGAGTTTAGCTTTGCGGCAAGTATCTCAACAGCGTCATATGCACCAATATCCTTTGGAACGGTCGCATTTCCTACTGCCACAACAGGAGCATCATAGCCATTAACTACATAAACCCATGATTGAAAATCACGCGCTTGAAGAAAGGCACGCATAGTAATTTTCCACCACAAGTAATTTGAGCCATCGAAGACTGGTGGTACATTTATAGAGATAGCACTTCTTTCCATATCAGATCGTTACAAACACAGACTTATAAGGTCTTTAACGTGTTTTCCTGCTCTAATACCAACTGAAAATGCGGGGGTACAACAACTACACCCAACAATTCGTTTGGCAATCTGAGAGGACTTACTCCAATATACTTTTCTAAAGAATCAACTAGACAATCAGACTCAATCTAGAGAAAAGTATATCAAAGAGTTTATATCTCTGTTTTACAATGTATTCAGCAAATCAAACAGATAGAAATCCGCAAGCCTGATTATTATGTGAAAAAACTTGAACGGTACCAAAGACCAATGTTCAAGTGTCAATCAATTTAAATCAACAACCAAAGGTTGGATTATTTAATTGATTGATCTTAACGCACAACCTGTGATATTTCAATTATATAACAAAATATAATGCGGAAACAAAACAACACAGACACTAGAATTTTGTTAACGGGGAAAACTGCAAATGCAGAAAAACCCCGGGACCTAGTCCAGTTTGAACACCACATCGTATTAAGCCGCTACAGACACTAGCCTACTACCAATGAACTTCGATGGGTATGTAGTTGAACCCTAATCAATCTCACACTGATTCAAGGTACAGTTGCGTTCCTTACGTCTCTGATCCCAGCAGGATACTACGCACTTGATTCCCTTAGCTGATCTCACCCACAACCAAGAGTTGCTACGACCCAAAGTCAAAGACTTGATAAACAAATCTGTCTCACACAGAAAAGTCTATAGAATGAATAAATCTGTCTCCTACAGAAATAGCCAAGAGTTTTTGTTCTGCCTTTTGATAAATAAAGGTGAACATGAACCAATTGATAACCCAGACTTATATTCCCGAAGAACAACCTAGTATTATCAATCACCTCACAATAATCTAAATCGTATGATGACGAAACTAGATATTGTGGAATCACAAACGATTAGACGAAGGTGTTTGTGATTACTTTTTATCTTGCCTATCGGAGATTAAATCTCGAGCAAATCTTAGAGAAGATAGTTCTCAAGCGATAGAATCGGGCAAGATCAGAACACAAAACTACAAAGAAAATAATTGGGCCTGGCTTCACAATCCCAATGAAGTCTTTGAAGATGTTAACTTACAGGGTCTCGATAGAAACCTAAGGTTAAAGGAGAATCGACTCTAGTTGATGCAACTAGTAACACACATGAGGTGTGGAGATTTGGTTTCCCAGTTGCTAGAATTCTCCTTTATATAGTTTTCAAATCAGGGTTTGCAATCCAAGTTACCTTGGTAACAAAGCATTTAATATTCACCGTTAGATGAAAAATATGATTCAACCTAGCTAATATCTTTCAACTGTTAGATCGAACTTAGCTTGTTAAACACAAATGAAATGTACCCTCATTCAGGTTTATGTAACCGTACCCAAACGTGTACACCATGTTGGCTCAACAATAGTTCACCGAAGTTATCCATATAATTACTCTCATATCAACCTTATTCATCTTAACCATAACTAGTTCAAATGACTCAAATGAAACTAGTTAAAGAGCCGTTCAATTGCTATATTCTCATAGAAGTATACAAGAACACAATTGAAGTAAAATCGGTTTGATTCACTCCAATCAATTCATAAACATTATATCCACGGTTTGCAAGGATTGCATTCCTTATTTTATAAATGTTTAAGTTCATGTACACAACCGATTTTAGAAAGTAACCAACTAAAGTATGCAAACGTGTACGCATACTTAAGTAGCCGGACCGAGTTTGGTTACGCCAGTACGCGAACGGGTGCGCATACCAATTTACATTCTAAACTCCAGCAGAAATTCACGGACGTGAGACTTCCGCCAGTATGCGTACAGTACGCATACTTGCCCTGACATCCAACAACCGCCAGTACGCGTACGGGTACGCATACTTCAGTTTCCCGGTTTTGGACTTATACACAAATGTGATAACACACTATGTTTATATATAAACATGGTTACATGATTCTAAGCTCTTTATTTAAATCATTGAAACTTTCTTAGAGGATGAAAATAGCCATTTTCACACACTATTAGCATCGAAGCAATTTTCAAGATATTGAAATAATCAAAACGAAACATTCCAAGTCTACACCAAATAATTGAATCAAACAAGCCATGTAAGATGTTACTCGGCAATTTTCACATGATATAAGATGAACTTGGTCGAAGCGAAAGCTTGCCAACACATATTTCGAGAAATATGTAAACGAGATAAACTCAGCTCGAAATCTCAAATGTGTATATAGAAAACTATATCGTAATATGACTTATGTATCAATATAGGAGATAAAGTAGAAATAGACTTTCCAAGTGATAAATGAGTTTCAGTCTCCACATACCTTTTGTTAATGAAGTTCCACAAGCTCCCCTTAGTAGTTCTTCGTCTTCAAATGATGAACGTCGTGAAGTCTAAGGCTCAACTACACAATCTATGTCCTAGTCCAAGATATCTTTAAATAGGCTAGAAATCAAGACTTATAGTTTTGATCACTAACATTGACAAACATGCTTGAGATAACAACGCATGCGAGTTCAACCGAGCAGTGCTCTAACAGGAAGAATTATTCTTATAATCTTTCCTGATATGAAAACTAAGTTAATTTTGATCTTAGTTTGTCATGTCAAAGCGTAAGGTACGATTTATGTGTTAGTTAATCGTTTATCCTGTTAAGAAAAGTTTGATTTTATTGCCTATTCTTTGCTTTTGCTTAACGAAATACGGTGCAATTGTTATATTTCCATTATGATGTATGGATTTGTAGGAGCAGAAAATCGCGACATTAATACTTTGCGAGAATAATAAACGACTACACTGCGAAGGCGTCGCAGGGAAGTAATATAAATGACGCAATGGATGACGACAGTCAAAACATGAGAAAAGTATGAAGACTTGGCGAGATTTAGGAGTGTCGCAAGGAAAAACGTTTATAACACTCGCGACGCTTCGCGAGTTATTCCCGAAAATAAAGGACAGCTTAGCTGTCATCCACTGTGTATTACCCTATATAAAGGGTTGAGTTAGTCTGTTGTGAGGGAGGATTCTTTTTGAATTATTAAGCAAGTCATTAGGAGAGAGAAAATTAAGAGTGATTGTAATTTCTTTAGCTCTGTCCTACATTTCTTTGTAAATCTTTCAAGAAAACAACCAATAAAATATATTGTTATTCATCTTCAAATGGATTAATTAAGCAAATTCGAGTGAGGGGTGTAGTGTGGGATTTCCTGCAACTACATATGCGCTAGAAACAGGGATTGAGTAGGAGATCAACCTTGTGAATTGGAAGAATCAGGGGTAACAAGAAAGAAATTTCGAATAATTCTCAACAATTTACTAAAATTAAGAAATGGCTAGAAGAAAGGATGCATCAGAACAACCAACGATTGTAAGGAGAAGTGGGAGATTAGTTGGAGAAAGGAGAAATGAAGTAGGTGAACCATCAAGGATAAATGCAAGAGATAGAGAAGAAGGTCAAATTCAACCACCAATTCAACCACCAATTCAACCAGCACTGAATAGAGTAATCGATTATGATAGAGTGAGCGTGCATACATGGAGATCAAATTCTATGGAAGAAAGAGAAGAAGTGCAACAATTGATGAATAATGGACAAGAGGAGAGAAATCGAGAAGAAATGGGAGAAACAACTCATAGAAATGAATAAATTGTAGCATTAGAAACGTTGAGACAAACAATACATGAAGAAAGGCGTCTAGAAGCAGAAGAACGCGCAAATTTAACAAGGCAAAACCACGAATTAAGGATGGAAAATAGGAGGCTGCAAAATAGAAGATCGAGAAGTAATAACAGATCAAGAATCTGCGCAGAAACATTACCTGAGAGGAAACGTTAATGAAGAAAATTTGGAAAGGGAAGTAAGTTTTGGCGAAGGAGGTCGTGGAGGAAGAGAAGTAGTAGAAGATCGTTATATTCCACGTCCTGAAGATCTACAGAATGATCAAAATGATGGAAATCAAGAAAATAGGCAGCATCAAGGGCAGAATGATCCAATTAATGAAGAAAATCAGGGAGAAGGAAGAAGAATATTGCTTGGGAGAGAAACACGAAGGAAACAAAAGGAAATTGAAGATGACATTGAAAAACATTATATTGAACAAGCACGTTTATATCGCGAGAGGGAAAGACTGAGAGCAGAAATGGAAGAACAGGAATTGGAGGAAGCAGTTCGGCAGAACAATCATGACAATCGAGAAAGAAGGCGCGAGCAAAATCGCAACAATGGAAATATTAACGAAGAATATGAAAGAGTACAAAGGAGAATTGGAAGACAACCAAGAAGAGAAAATGATAGATACAATGGTGTGCACATTCACGAACGAGATGAAGGAGAAAGTCGCAGAGAAAGAAGAGAAGAGAATGTAGAACAAGAAAACCAAGATAGGCGTGAACGCAGAAGGAGAGAAACAGAGCTAAAAAGACCAATGAATCCGAACACTGAGGTAAATGAACAAATTTTAAGAGAATTGGCGGAGATGAGAGGAGTGTTGAATAATAGAGGAGGTGGAGGAAGAAGACAATTGGATGAGGCAATCGAGGAAGCCGCAAAAACCCCCTTTACTTTAGAGGTGCAGTTAGGTGGGATACCCCCAAAATGCAATTTACTCCGCATTAACCAAAGATCTTTGATGGAACAACTTGCGCAATACAACACGTCAAAGCGTATGTAAGATGTATGTTACAATGGGAAAGTCATGACGCTATATTATGCAAATATTTCGCATCAAGTCTAACAGGAGAAGCACTGAAGTGGTTTGAAGGTTTACCAAGAAATACCATCACGTCATTCAACCATCTACAAGCTATATTCTTAGGGGCATACATAAGTAACAACTCCTCGCGGCCAGGAATCGAAGATGTATTTGGGCTAAAACAAAGGGTTGGCGAAAGTCTAAGACACCTAACTATGAGATGGAAGACGATGTGTAGCGAGATGGCTGGAAGGGTAGATGAAAGATATCTCATTTTATCATTTATAAACGCTATGTTCGCAACCAACCTGCTATATATTCAAATTTTTAGAATCAAGAATACAATCACCATGACGGAGCTGCGAGAATTGCAAGAGGAATATATTGCTTTGGAAGAAAGGCAAAATGAGGTAGAGTCGTACCCGATTGCGAATACAAGTCCAAATGTCATAATGCAAGTTTGTTACCCAGTTAATACACACAGTGGCGAGTACCTCGCAAGGGCAACAGGAGGGAGTGATAAATGATGGACAGCCAAAGTTGGTAGCCATGGGAAGCCGAGATCAAGAAGAGTTTGAAAGAGAAAGAAATTACTACAACCGTGGCGGCAATAACAAAATTCAGAGGCTTGATCACTCGCAAGAAACCTATGGAAGTCAAAAACAGAATTATCATGGAGGGCAGCGGCGTCATAGAGTAGTATGGGAAGAAATCAAGATGCCACCACTGAATACTAGTGTGGAAAAAATCTGGGAAGCTATACTCCTGATGGAAAACATACCCGCACCATGGAACATGGGGAGTGAACCACCACCAAGTGATAGAAGTCATGAATTTTGCTCTTACCACCGTTTTCATGGACATTTGACAAATGACTGCAGAAACATAAAAAGAATCATCCTTAGAATGATTGATCAAGGAAAGCTGAATCACTTTCTAAAAAGTGAAGAGAAAGTTCAACAATTGCCACCACCACCATCAAAGGGGAAAGAAACATTCGTAATAGAAGTTGGGGCGAAAGCTAAAAATTTATTTTGTAACTCCATTGTTCACTCATATCGCACAATTGAAGATTTTCATGATAATATACTCAGTAGGTGTAGTTGCAGGAAATCCTACAATACACCCCTCACTATAATTCACTTAACTAATTCATTGAAAGATGAATAACCAAGAATGTTTATTAATTATCTTCTTCAAGTTTACACAGGAAAACAGAATTGTACTTAAGAAATAACAATCACTCTCCAAGTTTCTCTCTCCTAATGACTTATTTTTCAATTCCAAAAGCCTCCCCTACAACACTTACTCATCCCTTTATATAGGGCAAGTACATAGTGAATGACAAAAAGGCTGTCCTTTATTTTTCGGGAGTGTCTCGCGAAGTGTCGCGAATGTACAAGTATTCATACTCGCGACACTTCTTAACCCTCGCCCGACTTCACATCTTCCCCGTCGTCATCCAATGCGTCATTCCTTTTGATTCCTTGCGACTCCTTCGCGATGCATCGTTGTTTATTATCCTCGCGAGTTTTGTACGTTGCGATATAATGATCCTACATCTTGCCTCTTCTCATGTCTTCTCTGCGAAGGAGAGAATGTCATGAGAATCAATATTTTGAATTGCCGCAACTTGCTTATCTATACCGCTTCGATCCCAAATTTTCACACGGACTTTATTACGGATGTCCATTCTTCCATTATCTTCCCGACACGTCTCTTTCCACCGCTTATTCTTGACCACTCACGTCCCCTCTCGCATTAAATGCCCTCGTTTTACTCGAGGATTTTCTCTTTATATATAATTTTCATATCCTTCTCTTTTCCTCTTTCGCTTTCACTCTCTGCAACTTTTCTTTAATTCTCTCCTTCCGCAATTCGCGCTTACATTATTGCAAATCTTCAATCTTTTTCTTAATCTTCGATTCTTTTTTTCATTCCCATACTAACAATGGCTTCACTTAGTCGTATGTACAAACCTCGTTTTAATGAGATTCAACAGAAGTTGCAAGACAAAGGTTTCATTTTATCTACTAATTCCTGATCAAGAACCTTCATCTATTCTCACTGCAAAGTTGTTTTCTGATCATCAATGTGATGATCAAAAAATTATAGTCTCACTTGGTCAACTCCTCGAAGGACTTCCCATTCCTTTATATGATCCTGAGATGCCACTCTTTTATGAAATTCTTTCCCATCCAAACTTCTCGCGAGTTGTCTATCAGTTAAGCGGTGATTGTATCCGCCTAATGCTTGAGTTTGCCAATCATGGCGCTGGCAAAGGATCTTTATACCCTAACAATGTCAGACACCCCAATTGCATAAACTTAGAAATAATCCTCCGAAAAATACACTTTGCAGAGAACTTTTTGAGAATTATGAAGTAATAGGTATGAGAAATAAGAAGTCTCATTTGGGGCGCTCGGTTGAAAAGAAAAGATAATGTCCCCGAAGATAAATTACTCATGCATGATATCGACGGCATTCGGGCAATAATACTACTCCTCGCCGGTCCAAAGATGAGAAGTGGTGGGTTGTACCCTTGTTTTTAAGCGGATCTTACATATCCGGTTCGCATGTACTCCCCGAGAATCTCGCAAGCTACAATCCTTGGGAATTTAAATGGCCCGAGAAGGCAAAAGAGGTATGTCTTCAAATTTTGTTTTTGCAATCTCTCTTTCTTCTCGTACTCATTGAGTTTGTAAAATTTTCGATTGACAAACCGAGGAAAAGCTTCAAGATAAATCCATTGGCAAGTACCACGGCAATACTTCGATCGCTTACGGATGAAGTAAGAAATATCCCTTTTGTTACTTAACAATATTGTTGCCTCTATTTCTTATCTTCATTTGTATGCGAAGGTTGACGCTGAGGAAATGGAACTTGCGAAGGTTAAAAGCAAAACTAAAGCCAATGCTCGCAAGGATAAGTCTTCTGCTCCATCATCTAAGAAACGAAAAACTCAACCTTCTTCTCATCTTAGCTCAAGTTCCGGATCTTCCGATGAGGATGATAATGACAATGACATGAATTCATCTTTCCAACAAGAATCTCAATCGTCCAATTCTCCTATGGATCAGTTGTTCAGCATCTTCTCGGATTCTCTTCAAGGAATAGGAGATATTCGCCTAACGTCCATATGCGATACTCTCGCCAAAGTGTGCAATGCTACATTCTTTGGATGGCAATGACTCTTTCCATGGGGTTTCTAGATCTGTATCCCCTAGTTTTTAAATGCACTCAATTCGTTGGTATGTATGAATTCATATTTCTCTTCCAATTTCATTTTAATTTATATTTTAATGACCTTTTTATCTTCCCTCGCAGACTGGAAAAACTTCTTTTGTAGTTGCCTCAGATCTTGAAAGGAGGTATAATATTCAATTGAAAAAGAATACCCAATTTTTCACAAGGATCAAAGAATTAGAAGTTGAATCTGCGAGATCTCGCGAGAAAATCCAACAATTGGAGACTGAGTTTTCTGCCCAGAAGGACAAAGTTACCACTCTTCAGAACGCTAATCAAAGAACTTTATGGTATGCAATTTTTCTTTTCTTATAATTTTTAGTTTATCGATTTGTTGCTACACCGACTTATCACTTTCGCAGATATATATAACCTTTCCGAAGAAGCTATTCTTCTCCACTCATTTCTGAGCCTATGGATAATGACATTCTTCTTGCTCATCTCAACAATTCTTTAAGTAGTTCGTCGAACATAATTATTTCCCTTTCATTAAATGAACTCCAAACCAAATATCGCCTCTTAGCAATTGAGCACAGATCTATCTTAAGTGCAGCCAATCAATTTAAACTAATGTACCTCGAGTCTCATGAGGAAACCAAAATTTTAAGGAAGAAAATTAGCGATCACATAGATGACAAGGATCGTATTGCTAATAATGGTGCCCAGGCATTAGCAACATTTCAAAAGTCCCTTCTTGAAGTACAAACGGAGCGAGATGAATTGCTTCGTCAGAATTCCTTACTTAGTGAGCGAGAGAATCAAATTCGTTCACTTCTTATTATAAATAATGATGATGAATTCGCTTGGGCTGCGAAAGTCTTAGATAACGCCAGGAATAATTTAGGTGTTGATGTTAGCCTTCATGCCGAGCATACTTCCTTGGTTAAAGATATGATATCCGACGAGAGAAGGTTATTTATTATACCTTCACTGTTTCTTATCTCTCGTAGTATTCTTTGTCAAGTTGTTAACTTTTCGTTGTTTATTTGTAGAATCCGAAAAAGATTTCAAGCAAGGATTGAAGAACTTGAATCCGAGAAAGCACAACTCGCAAATAACCTCACCCTTCGCGAGAACGAGATACTCCAAGTTGAAGAAACAATTTCAAACTACAAAGTGGAGAACTTTAATAACGATGTTGTTCGTTTTACGCAATCAAGCCATGGAGTACGTTTGCAATGATCACAAAATCCCTCTTTGTTCATATCCTTGGCTTTCAAGAAGTTCCCGAGAATTTGCCTGTCTCGGACGTTTCGATAGTGAGGCCAGCGAAGAAGAAGAAGGCAAGATGAGAATAATAGAATTGAAGAATCGGATAAAGAAGAAGAATCACCACGAAATAATTCCTTTTGTTTCTTTCTTTGCCTTAATATCTATACATTTACGCATCTCTTTATTGTAAGTTTCTTGGATTGTCGATCTTCATTTCCTTTTCTTCTTGGCAGTTCTTCTTTGTAATATAATTGGCTAGCGTTATTGATGTATAGCTCTTTCATTAGAAGATGAATAACAATATTTCATCTTTCTCATTCTCATACTTGCCTCTGTTATTCATCTCTATATGAAAGATTTTACTTAGTTATTTTTGAGGAATGAAACTTCTGAAATTCGCTCTTATCATTTTGAAATTTATCATCGCGACGAGATCGCAAGATATCTCCATGAAGAAATCTATTGATCTCGCCTTATCATTTGTGGTGGTCTTCTAAGCGCGACCTTCCTAGTTAAAGGTCTTGCTCTGCCACCCTTTTCTATGACAAGGTCGCAGGACGTCTTTACACTTGCATGTAAAAACCCATTGACCTTGCCTTATCAATTTTAAAGTATTTTTGCCTCTGCAGGATATTTTGTTTGCAACAATATGACAGGCCTAAACTTTCTTGCGAAAATAAAGCCCCATGACATTGTCGTCTTGCGACGAAATCGCAGGACGTCCGCACACTTTCATGTACAGACCCATTGATCTCGCCTTACCCTCGCGTTAGTATTGTTGCCTCTTCAGGATCATTGCACAAATATGACAAGCCTAAGTTTCCTTGCGAAAACAGAGCCTCATGACATTTGCGTCTGTTTTGACACTCTCCCTAATGGAGGGTGTCGCCCTTATCATCTCCCTGATTGCCCCTTCAAGGAGGCGTACATTGGCCATACAAGGCTAGCTCCTCCCATCCGGTCTTAACAACAACCAGTTGTTTTCGCAGCCTCTTATCCCTTATACCTATAGGGTTTATGGTTACAAGGTTGCACCCTAAGTGGAGTTTTCTTCGGGCGAGTGCAGCATGCGCCAAGACTTGTCAAGAGTGGTAAGGAAGTTCCATGCTCCCCGCACTCTTGACTCAACCGTGTACCTCGGCGCCTTGATCATACGCTGACTCCTTGGAAGAGACCCTCGGTCGCCCAACCAGGGTATAACGTTATATATATAGTTGGGAATCCAAGGTACCTCTCCCGGATAGGCTTTCATGGGCCCCAAGTCTACATGACCCAGGTTCCAGGGGCGGTGTAACCTTTTCCCTGAGCCATGTTAAGAGATACCCCCTTATATGACGCACTTTAGGTCTTACATTTGCCTCTTACGAAATATCATTCGCGAACTAGGGTGTACGCCATAAAGGTTCGTCCCATTCATTTACTCATTCAATCATTTAATTGCTTCAATTATTCTTAATTGCTTCTTGACATTCATCATTTAGTTGTTTCAATCATTCAATCATTCATATTTAATTGCTTGCTTCAATCATTCAATCATTCTTATTTAATTGCTTTTCGACATTTATCTTTGCGAAGCCTTCGCAAAATTCCCTCTTTTTGACATTTAGATTCTCGCACACTCCTTTTTGTTTGCAACATTCTCGCGTATCAACTCTTCTTTATCTTGCCTTATATATCTTTGTCGATTATTTACTTCTTATGCCTTTTACTCATTGCGCAGTCTTTGCCTCATCGATATCCCGAGTCCTTGAAGTGCTCCTTTCCATCATAACAATTGTTTACTTCGCGCACTCACTTGCGATTCTTCGCGATGTTTCTTCATTTCTTATCTCTATGACATCCACCATCAGCTTCTCTTTTCTCTGTTCATCTTTCACATTCTCGTTTCCAACCTTTCCTTTTGGCATTTCTTTCTTCGCAGCTTTCTACATCAACCTCGTAACACTTCTACGTCCTTCCTCCCAATCTCCTTTTATAATTCCAATACCATTTGGATGAGGTAATTTTATACACTTGATGGTATGTTGACGCTACTCCCAAGATTTCGTGCAGCCACGGCCGCCCAATCAATGCATTATAAGGAGATTCCACGTCCACCACACGAGAATAAAATATCATCACCGACAATCCTTGTAAAGGTATTCTCATGTGAACCTCTCCTTTAGGTTTGTTCGTTTGTCTCGTTAAAACCATATATTTTATATGTTGAGGGAATCGATTTTCATCCACTCCTCCCATAGTCTTATAGGTGTGGTAGAAAAGAATATTCACCGAACTTCCAAAAAGATGTCGATTAGGATTCTGTTAATCGCCCAACAACTTTCTGCTTCATCATCTTCTCCATCAACTGGTTTTGGATTAATGTCCAATTTTACCACCAGTGGCTATCATGTACTTCTCTTCCTTTGGGTACTTCATCTCGCAGAGAAAGAAATAATCTGCAAATCGCCACTTTTTCAATTGCGACGTTCTCGCCCAGATTCATTACTTCTTTATCATTAACATCACTCGCATATACTCTACTGAGCACGTTATCGTGAAAATCTTCAATTGTACGATATGAATGAACGATAGAATTGCAAAATAGATTTTTGGCCTTTGTTCCCACTTCTATCACAAATGCCTCTTTTCCCTTTTTGTAACTGTTCTTTGCATTTCTGTTGGTGATCTTTGTTAGTACTTTCTTTCCTTTCTCTTCATCTTTTAGAAAATGATTCAACTTCCCCTGATCAATCATTCTGAGAATGATTCTCTTTATGTTTCTGCAGTCATTTGTTAAATGCCCATGAAAGCGGTGGTAAGAACAATACTCATGACTCCTGTCACCCGGTGGTGGTTCACTCCCTACATTCCATGGTGCTGGTATATCTTCCATTACAAGTATAGCTTCCCAAATCTTTTCCACACTAGCATTTAGTGGTGGCATTTTGATCTCTTCCCATACCACTCTGCGTCTTCTCTGCTCTCCATGATTATTCTGCCTTCGTCCTCCATAAGTTTCTTGCATATGATCTAATCTCTGAATTTTATTGTTGTTGCCGCGATTGTAATAGTTTCTTTCTCTCTCAAACTCCTCATGATCTCGGCTTCCCATAGCCACTATTTTCTGCTGTCCTTCATCAACTCTTTTTTCCGGTTGCCCTTGCGAAGTGCTCGCCACTGTGTTTAAGAATTTCGGTAACAAACTTGCATTCGCAGCATTCGAACTTGTATTCGCAACTGGATAAGATTCCATTTCATTTTGTCTTTCTTCTAAGGCAATATATTCTTCCTGGAGTTCTCGCAATTCAGCCATCGTAATCGTATTTTTAATTCTAAAAATCTGAATGTATAACAAACTGGTTGCGAATAGAGCGTTTACAAATGATAAAATGAGATATCTTTCTTCTACCCTTCCAGCCATTTCGCTGCACATTGTCCTCCATCTCATTGTCAGATGTCTTAAACTCTCGCCAACTCTTTGTTTTAGTCCAAATACGTCCTCAATTCCTGGTCGCGAGGAATTGTTACTTATATACGCTCCCAAGAAAGTAGCTTGTAAATGGTTGAATGACGAGATTGTGTTTCTGGGTAACCCTTCAAACCATTTCAGTGCTTCTCCCACTAAGCTTGATGCAAAGTATTTGCACAATATGGCATCATGATTCTCCCATTGCAACATACATCTCATATAAGCCTTGATGTGTTGTATCGCACAAGTTGTTCCATCAAAAATGTTGGTTAACGCAGGCAGATTGCACTTAGGAGGTATTCCTCCCATTTGTACTTCTAGTGTAAAAGGGTTCTTCGCAGCTTCTGCGATGGCTTCATCCAATTGTCTTCTTCCTCCTTCCTTTCTACTATTCATCAACTCTCTCATCTCTCGCTAGTTCTTTCAAGATTTGTTGATTTGCCTCGAGAACTTTGTTCTGCTGGTCTTTTAGCTCGCTTCTCTCCTCCTGCGCTCATGCCTGCTTTGACCTTCTTGTTCGTTATTTTCTTCTCTCCTTTCCCCTGCGACTTTCTCCTTCATCTCTTTCATCAATTCGCACACCATTATACCTATTATTCTCTCTTCCGGGCTGCCTATCAGCTCCCCTCTCGTATCCTCTCGTATTCTTCATTAATATTTCTATTGACACGATTTTGTTCTCGTCTCCTTTCTCGGTTGTCGTGATTATTCTGCCGGATTGCTTCTTCCAATTCTCGACTCTCCACTTCTGCTCTTGCTCTCTCCCTCTCGCGAGCTAAGCGTGCTTGTTCAATATAATGTCTCTCAATGTCATCCTCAATCTCCTTTTGCCTTCTCAGTGCTTCTCTTCCATGCAATATTACTCTTCCTTCAGTCGCTGGATCATTTGTCCCCTGAAATCGCCTAATTCCTTGATTTTCCTCATTCTGCTCCTCTTGGAAATTCTCGGGATGTGGAACATAACGATCTTCTCGTTTCCTCTCTTCTTTCATGATGTTACGAACTTGGACTTTGTGTTTCTCGTTGGTTTTCTACCTCGGCATTTTCTCGTTGGTAAGACTCTCCTTCTTTCTTCCCTAGTTGATCTTGAACTCGATCTCGCAATGCTTCTCGATCTTCTACTTTGCAATCTCATATTCTCCATCCTTAATTCATGATTCTGTCTTGTCAAATTTGCTCGCTCTTCGCCTCTAGTCGCCTCTCTTCATGTATCGTTTGTCTCAATGTTTCCAATCTTTGTGATTTCTTCATTTCCTGGATTCATTTCCCCATTCATTCTTTGATCTCCTTCTCCTTGTCCATTGTTTACCAATTGTTGCTCTTCTTCCCTTTCATCCTCGAATCCGTCCTCCAAGTGTGCACACTTACTCTATCGTAATCCACGGTTTCATTTGCTATTGGTGGAATTAAAGCTTGGACATGATTCTCTTCATCATTCCTCATATTCATCCTTGACGATTCTCCTCTTTCATTTCTCCTTTCTCCAAAGAAGTCTTCCACTTCTTCTCACCGGTTGTTCAAGTACATTTCTTCTTCTAGCCATTTCTCTTTTAGTAAATTTTTTGAAAATTATCTCAAATTTCTTTCTTGTTAATTCTCTTCTTTTAATGTTGTTCAAACCCTGTTTCTAGCGCCAATATGTAGTTGCAGGAAATCCTACAATACACCCCTCACTATAATTCACTTAACTAATTCATTGAAAGATGAATAACCAAGAATGTTTATTAATTATCTTCTTCAAGTTTACACAGGAAAACAGAATTGTACTTAAGAAATAACAATCACTCTCCAAGTTTCTCTCTCCTAATGACTTATTTTTCAATTCCAAAAGCCTCCCCTACAACAGACTTACTCATCCCTTTATATAGGGCAAGTACATAGTGAATGACAGCTAGGCTGTCCTTTATTTTCGGGAGTGTCTCGCGAAGTGTCGCGAATGTACAAGTATTCATACTCGCGACACTTCTTAACCCTCGCCAGACTTCACATCTTCCTGTCGTCATCCAATGCGTCATTCCTTTTGATTCCTTGCGACTCCTTCGCAGTACTGTTGTTTATTATCCTCGCGAGTTTTGTACGTTTCGATATAATGATCCTACAGTAGGGTTTTTGCGAGGGATGTTGATAATAAAGAAGTGATGAACATTGCGAAGATGTCGCAATTAAAAGAATGGAAAATGCAGATTATTTCTTTCAACGCAGAAGAGATTCCTGAAGGCAAAGAGACGCACGACAATCCATGGGCCCCAAATCTTCATGACTCAGGTTCCATGGGCGGTGTAACCTTTTCCCTGAGCCATGTCAAGAGATACCCCCTTATATGACGCACTTTAGGTCTTACATTTGCCTCTTACGAAATATCATTCGCGAACTAGGGTGTACGCCATAAAGGTTCGTCCCATTCACTCACTCATTCATTTCTGTCAATTCGTTCAATCATTCATTTTTGGTTATCTCTTGTTAATTAATTTGCGAGATATTCGCACATTCTTTTGCAATTTCGCAATAACTCTCAGCAGAACATTTCATATGAATTCATTTCATTTCATTCATTCAACATTTCGGAACTTATTCTTTCCCTTCCATCTTCTATGGGTAATATTTCTTGAGATATAATCTATTCCACGGTCTACCCAATCTCTGGCCCACATCTTTGCCCTCAGGATCCATTAATCTATATGCCCCTATTCCAACTATCTCCTTGATAATATAAGGTCCATCCCACTTTTTCGCCAACTTGCCACCACTTTCTCGCTGATATATTGGTGTTTCTCGCAATACCATATCACCTGGTTGAAACTCGCGTGTTTTGACACGTTTGTTATATTCTCTGGCCAATCTTCGCTGATAATTCTCCATATGCTGTAGTGCTCTTTCTCTTTTTTCTTCTAATTCATCTAATTTAACCAAAATGTTACCCGCACTAAGATTTTTCTCCCAAGCTTCTCTCTTTGTTGTTGGAATAATAACTTCTGTCGGAAGTACAACTTCAACTCCATAGGTTAGAAAAAATGGTGACATCCTCGTAGCTTCTCGCCTCGTTGTATTGTAAGCCCATACTGCATTATGCACTTGTTCATACCATGCCTTATTATGCCCTTCTAATTTCTTCTTCAGTATATCAGCGATTGTTTTATTTGTTGCTTCCGCCTGTCCATTGGCCTGCGGGTATAAAGGAGTTGATTTCCCACACTTTATTTGAAATGCACTAAGCAGTAATTCTATATTTTGTCCCTCAAACTGTTTCCCATTGTCAGATACCAACTGTGCTGGAATTCCAAATTTGCATATTAGGTTTTCGAATATGAAAGTAAAAATATCTTTATCGTCAATGTGTTGTACCGCTTTTACTTCTGCCCACTTTGTGAAATAATCTGTAGCGACAATCAGATATCTCTTTTGCCCTGTACCTGGTAAAAATGGTCCTACAATATCTAACCCCCACTTTCCAAAAGGCCATACACTTGTTGAAGAGGTTAATGGTGCTCCTGGTGCATGTATTTTCTTTCCGTGTCTTTGACAATCTTCGCAACGTCTTGATATTTGTTTCGCATCTTCATGCATATATGGCCAATAATAGCCTTGTATTTTCGCCTTATGTGCTAAAGATCTTCCGCCACTATGATTGCCAGCATCCCCACCGTGTAGCATTTTTAACACTGCTTCTCCTTCCTTTCGTGTTAAACATCTAAGCGAGGGTCCATTAAAGGATCTTCGGTACAATACCCCGTCTCTTAATTCATAATTTGTTGCACGGCTTTTTAATTTGTGCATTTCTAATCTATTTCTTGGTGTTTCTCCTTTCATTAGATAAGCATGAAGTTCTGTCCTCCAATCCTCGCAATGGGGTCTTTGTGTTTCATCTTCTATGAGCATTACTTCTGCTTCTTCCTCTTCCTCTTTGTTGATTGATGGTGATTGAAGTGTCTGTATTGTTATGCATCTCGCAGATGGATCTGTCATCATACTTGATATAAAAGCAAAAGCATCTGCGAGTCTATTGTCTTTTCTTGATATGTGTCTCCTCTTTATTTTGGTATCTTCGCTGACAATTCTTCAACAAGCTTTTTGTATTTTTTCAAAGATGCTTCATTTGTAGTATACTCTTCTTTTATCTGGCGAATAGCTAACTGAGAATCACTGGTAACTCTTACATTCTCCAACTTCATTTCTATTGCAAATCGCAAAGCATGTACTATAGCTTCATATTCTGTTTCGTTGTTGGTAGATGTAAATTCCAATCTAAAAGAGAAAGCCATTTTATTGCCTTCTGGCGAAATTACAATGATCCCAATTCCATTACCTTCTCCATTTGACGATCCATCTACCAATATTTCCCATCTGTTTGGCTCAAATAAATCCCTTGGATTTCCATGTTCTTCTTCTATATCCATCATTTCTTCCACTGCTTCATCCTCTTCCAATGGAAATTCTGCTAAAAAGTCTACAACAACTTGTGATTTGGGTGAGGATAACACTTCATATTTGAGTTTGCAATGACTTACTTGAGCATTCCATCTTTCAACCCTTCCTGACCTTTTTGAATTTTTCATTACCGACTCAATTGGTACTTTTGTCATTACCTTTACCGTGTGTGCTTCGAAGTAGATGCGAAGTTTAAACGTTGCGTAAACTAATGCCAAAATTAATTTTTCAATTTTTGAATAATTTTTCTCTCATGGCATTGAATGTTTTGCTGATGTAATAGATTGGTTTTTCCACACCTGCGTCCATTCGCAATAATACTGCACTTAGTGCATGCGAGGTTGTCGCGAGGTAAATTAGTAATTCTTCCCCTGGCTCTTCTTTTTGTAATATTGATATATCCATTAGATGTTCTTTTATTCCTTGTAACGCCTTTTCACATTCATTTGTCCATCTAAATTTCGCTCCCTTTTTAAGTATGTTGAAAAAATGCTTGCACTTATCAGATGATCGCGAGATGAATCTTCCTAGCGAAGCTAATAATCCATTTAACTTTTGCACATCTTTCACTGTTATTGGTGTCGGCATATCGCGAATTGCTTGCACTTTCTCCTGATCAACTTGTATTCCTTCTTTTGACACAATGTATCCTAAAATATTTCCAGATGCCACCCCAAAAGTATATTTTTCTGGATTTACTTTGATGTTGAAATGTCTCATTTGTTCAAAAATTTCCTTCAAATCTCGCACATGATCTTTTGCTTCTTTGGTTTTTATTAACATGTCATCCACGTATACCTCTAGTGTTTTATGTATCCATTGTTCGAACACTTTCTCTACCATCCTTTGATACGTTGCACCGGCATTTCGCAGACCAAATGACATTTTTGTGTAACAATATAATCCTCTTGGAGCGAAAAAGGCAGTATGCTCTTGGTCTTCTTCAAGAGAGGCATTTGATTGTATCCCTTATATCCATCAAGAGAGGATATCCTTTCATTTCTAGCTTTCTTGATTCAACCATCTCATGGAATATCCGGCAAGGGAAAACTATCTTTTGGACAAGCTTTGTTTAGATCGGTAAAATCTATGCAAATTCTTATTCCTTTTCTTCTTCTTTGGAACTACGACCATATTTGCTATCCATTCGGGGTATTTTGCTTGTCTAATAATGCCGGTATCAAGCATCTTCTGCAACTCTTCTTCTATTTGAGGATGATATGCTGTTGCAATTTTTCTAATTCTTTGCTTGAATGGTCTTGCATTTTTATCAATCTCTAATTTATGACATGCTACAGATGGATCTATTCCAGGCATCTCATCCATATCCCATGCGAAAATATCTTTATAATCTCGCAACAAATCAATAGTCTTTCTTTCCTCATCTGCCTCCATTTTAGTCCCAATTTTTAACATCTTGGGTTCTTCTTCAGTTCCAATATTCACTTCCTTTGTTGGTTCTGCCGCAGTGTAGCTAGCCTTCGGTTCTCCCATGGGCGTTGGTCATTTTACTTCCTTTGCGAGATCATTCTCTTCACCACATATTCCTTTTCCTTCTTCCGCTCTTATCATGTAAGTTCTAAATTCTTCTTCCTTTTTCGCTGCTTTTGCCATCTTCTTGCGATCTTTTCGCCTCTTCACCTGTTCTTCATAATGTTTTACTTTGATTTGATGATACATTCTCCCTTTATCGGTATCTCCTCTGATTTCGCCAATTCCACTCGGCATAGGAAATTTGACACATTGATGAAATGTTGATGCTATAGCTTTTATTGCATGTATCCATGGTCTTCCCAACAGCATGTTATATGGTGATTCCATATCCACTACACATAGCATCACATGTGTTTCAATTTCTCCCAACGAAATTCGTATTTTTATTTCCCCTTTAGGTTTTGTTATTGATTTGCCGAAACCATAAATATAATATGTTACGGAAGTCATTTCTTCATCCTTGTATCCCAATTTTTTATACGCATGATAAAACATTATATTCACTGAACTCCCTGTATCCACTAAAGTTTTATTTATTGCCCATTTTTCCACTGTTTTTGTTAATTTTCCTTCTTCTTTGCTTGCATTTATCGTAATCACTAGTGGAGATGTGTGATTTAAATTCTCTCCTGATATTTCCGTCGCTGTGAATATAATTCTCTGTTTTTCCCATTCTTTCAAGTGTAACACCTTCTCTGCTGTTATAATTTTCTTTCCTTCAAAATCTCTTTTATGTATTCTCCCTTTTATACTTTCATGAAATTCATTAACCATTGATTTTGTAATCATATTACATTCCAATTCTTCATTACTCTCTTTGATTCTAGTTTTCTCCAATTTATCCATCATACTCTTGATTTTAACAATTTTAGTGACAATATCCAATCTCTTATCTTCAATCAGTCCCTGTTTCTAGCGCCAATATGTAGTTGCAGGAAATCCTACACTACACCCCTCACAATAATCCACACAACTAAGACATTATAAGATGAATAACACTGATTTTATTGATTATTTCCTTGAATGTTTACAAGATAAAATAGAAAAGAGCTAAAGAAATTACCATCACCACAAACTTTCTCTCTCCTAATAACTTGTCTAACACTCTGAAAAGAATCCCCCCCACAACAGGCTCATTTGACTCTTTATATAGGGTAGTATGCAATGGATGACAGCTAAGCTGTCCTTTATTTTCGGGAATGACTTGCGAAATATCGCAAGTGTACAAGTATTCATTCTCGCAGCTCTCCTAAACTTCGCTAGGTCTTCACACCTTTCTCGTGTTTTGGCTGTCGTCATTCATTGCGTCACTTTTATTACTCTTTTGCGACGCCCTCGCAATGCTGTTATTTATTGATCCCGCAAAGTATTGATGTCGCGATATTCTGATCCTACATAGACTTGGCGTGAAAGGGGAGCCGCTGGCATTGTGCGGCTTAAAACGGAGCCGCTGGCATTGGTCGGCTTGGAATGGGAACCGCGGGCATTGTGCGGCTTGGATTGAATTGGTGATGTGGTTTTGAATTGTTGTAGAAAGTGGTAGTAAAAGTTCGTTCAACTTAGACTTGTAAAGGTTTGATTTAAGAAAATACTAAAAACAAAGAAAATATATTCACAAGTTTGTTACAAAAATCGAGAGATACTGAGACTCGGGATTCCACCATAAACTCATTCATGCGATTCATATATTTATTCCAAACAATTATAGCTCAAATAAAATATTGACCCTGTTTCTTTGCCAAGGTAGATTTTTGAAAAGCAACGACTGTATATCTAAAGCATGGGATATCAAAAGACTTAACCTAAGTATAACCCATCAATTGAAATCACAACCATTCAATAAAAACCATAAAACAATTAATAATCCATGCAAAAAGTCATGAAAGAATTAAATATAATTACCACACGCATGAAATATGGCTTCCTCCGTCATCCCAGCGTTGGGGTTTAGCTCCTCATATTATTCACGTGCTAAAAATAATTGTTCATAGCTCAAATAGGTGAAAAACAAGAGAAAACTAATAAAGAAGACAGTTTGCAACGCTGAAAAGGAGTTACAAACAGATCACATACGTAAGAAATAAGACTGCCCCTTAAACGATACTTCAGTTCTGCTGTTGAATAGCGATAGTTCTCTGCGACAATTCCTTGCGCGTCTTATGTTCTTCGTGTTCTAGGGTTCTTGAGAACGACACTTCTATAGTGTCGTCTGCAACTCCTTCTCTTCTTCTTCTTCCTGCTGCTGCTACAACTCCTCTGCAGCCTTTCCTCCTTCCCAGAAGCGTACCCAAAACTCTCAACACCCTTTCTATGAGTCCCAGCAACCTCCTTTATACACACAGGCTCGAAAATCTAGATAAAATCTCCTCTTCTCTTGCCCCAAAAGTTACGGACTTAGTTGGTTTTAATTTCTTTTTTTTTTATCTTCAAACGCGTTCTCTGTTTTATTTAACCTCCTCTCTTGTGCAGCTGTATCTCAAGACTCGATGACACAAACAGAAAGTATCTTGCCTTAAACCTTCACGTAACTTCCTTTTATGAACCACGGAATCCCGTTAATATCTCTCGCTAGCCTGATTGAATCCAACTCGATAAACACTCCTCCTTTTTCTGATCTGAACCTACTGCGCGCCAAACCCTGTATCGTTGGTAAATCAAATCTTGCCGAATATCTTTGCCCGTAACTTCCCAGTTTAAACTAAGAAACACCGAGACTTTCTCAACCCTGATTTGTAGAAATCCATGGATATCTTCTTCTTTATTCGAATACGAGCCCATTCAACCCTATTTCAATCAAACAGGTTCAGCCCGAGTCCAAATCCCTTAATACCTCTCTCAAAATCTCTTCAAAATTCGAACTGAAAACTACGCAGGCAAGAAGAGAATTTCCCGCCACTTTTCATTTTCACTTTTGAAATGAAGAAGGGATGCCCCATATCTGAAACTGGAGTCCCTTTAGCAATCCCCTTTGGGTGCACATAGTAAAATATGGGTGTAAACATTAACTTGGGGGTGTTTTTCTCAAATCTTCTTGGGTGCTAATAACACTTCTCTGGGTGCCTTTAGTAACTTCTCCTGGAGGTGTAAATTCCACTTTTCGAGCAACTTTTTCTACGAAAGCTTATTTCTCCAAAAACACCTACAAAAACATAAAAAGCCATAATAAATACAAAATTGAGCACTAACAATATATACAATTGAGATCAAAATAGACACATAAATGCGTCTATCAAATACCCCCAAACTTATTATTTGCTAGTCCTCGAGCAAAACAAATCTACAAAATAAAATCCTAACTCACTGTCGCAGGCATTGTCGATTGCATTTAGCGTATGCAATAAGCTTTTAAACCCCTAGGTGGCCCTAGTGGCCGAGTTATAGTCTCGGGAGGGTTTACCAGAGGTGTACCCACAAAACCTTTACTCCGCACCCTAACTATCTACGCAAAACCTTGGAAGGCACTAAAAATCTCCTTGGTTGGCATACTTATTGACTACAAGAGGAAGTACCCCGATGCGAAATTCCAATTGTTGTACACGAGTTTGCACTCAAGCATACTAAAATTCATATATAAGTCACGAGCTCTACTCGGATAGTTTCTGAACATCATAACCGGAGTCAACCAATCACATGGATAGATTAAGAAATGGATATAGAAAAACATAGATGGTTTTGATGTTGACTAAGGTGAACGGTGTTTCTCATATCTGTCTGAAGGCCAATGCCAAAATGAACCTATCCTAATGGACTGAGATACTGGTCTAGACTAATATCAACACACTGGCATATACAAGGGAACCAGTAGTCGATAATCCTAACTCTAGGTCAACAAAACTGGCATATACAAGGGTTCCAGTGGTCGACTTTATTGAATTTATTCCGGTTGGTCTAATGGTCTGGTCTCAATTTTTTTTTTCAACTTTTTTTTCATAATAATTCTCTTTTTTTTTTCACTATTTTTTTTTTTGGTATCTCAATCACTCTATTTCACCCTAGCAGTGGTAACAACTTGAATCGTGAGCCCCACCTAATCACTTAGACAAACATATTTTAAAGAAAACAAAATAAAAAATAGAAGTGAAAAGGATTCAACGAGATATGGCGAAACTACCATGTTTTTTTCTTTAATTCTAACACCTGAGCTCTGTGCTTTTATGAATAGACTCTTTAGATGTTTCCATCTAATCAGATTGGTTCCTCAACTCCTACAACCAAAATGCTTCCATCCACTTAGATTGGTTAGTGCCATCCTTAATAAGCATAAATTTCTAGGCTCTGGAGTTTAATTATCGCAACTAAAAAGTTACTCCCATACCCCCAAACTTAAATCTAACATTGTCCTCAATGTTCTACAGATAAAATTAAAAGCATGAACAAGGAGAAACTGTTACCATTTGAAGTAAAAGAGATAAGGAAAGATATTACCGTGTCGCATGAATATTGGGTTACCTCCCAAGAAGTGCTAAGTTTAACGTCTTCAGCCAGACTAAGAAAGGATTAGTCACCTCATAAAATCATAAAGTAATAGCCGGAATTTCTGTGGGTCATCAAAACCAAATAGAGCTATCACAAGTAAAAGGAATCTGCAACATGCCAATAAAATTAACAAATGAAGCACACCCTTGTCTAGTTTCCTGTTTAAGACAACTACATCTAGCTGTGGTTCAGGTTCAGGCTCTATAACTGGGTCGAGATAAAATATTTTCATGTGCTGGAATTCCTCAAAGCTAAGATCCGGTTTAGGTTGTAAAGTCTGTAAAAACTCAAATAAGAACTTAGAAGCACATAATAATAACCTGAATAATTGCGGATCCTTAAAGTCAATCAGTTTTGACTCACACAATTGACCACGATGAAACTGGCGGTCAATCTTAAGCAAATGTGTCATTTCGCTTCTCCTAAAGTACTTAGGTTTAGTCTCAAAACTCAATAATTGACACATATGAAACTTATACGTTCCCACAATTGGTTGAAAAATATTTGGTGGGAAAACAAAGTCAATCTGGGTATCATATCCTGGGCTAACCACATCAACCAGAGGATGGGTTTCTAACAACTGAACTTCTTTCTGGACATTATTAGGTTCTGGAGAACTAGTATGAAGGCAATCTGGCATAATGGTTGAGGCACATATATCAAGTCCCAAGTGAGGGATCTCTACAAGAGCTAAAGGTAAAGCACGGGGAGAATGATAATCACCCCCAAACTTAGAGTTTTGGGTGTCTCTAGATAGACTATCTACAATTTCCCTAATTTCTAGATCATCGGAATCCTGAAAAGGTCAATTGCTTCGTGTAGATTATACTCAGGTGATGCATCCTCACTCATATTTAAAAGCTCTACGAGTTCATCTTCTTTATCTAAGACTAATGTTTCTAAATCGCTAGACTCGAAAACAATATTCTCAGAATAAACTTGTTCCTCAAAACTATCATCAGTTTCGTAATCATAAGGAAATACTACATCGTCTAAAACGGTGGTATCTCTAGTCAAATCCTCGTCCTTTTGAATAGGTGAATAATTATTAAAATTATTTGAATTTGAACTAGAAATATTATCATTGTAAAGCTCAATTGGAGTAACAAATTCCTGATCACTATGCCTACTTATTTCAAATTCTTCATCATCACAATCCTCATCACAATCATCATTATAATAACATGAAAATGGTCGAACCTCGTCTAAAAATGTAGTGTTACCAATTCTAACCTCGTCATCTTGATTATACAAATAACTATCCTCATTTTCAAGGGTACTATTGGAAACACTATATTGGAAATTAAGACTATCTTGAGCAGTTCTTTCCTGGGCCTCTAACAACATTTTCTGAGTCGACTCACATGACTTCCTGATTTTATCTAGGAAAGAAGGTTCACACATTGCATTGCTTTCGTCCATAGCTAAGTTATTCATATCAGCGGAACTACGTGTCTACTCAAGTAACTTTTGTGCTGACTCATCTAACTTACGTGCGGACTCTAGTAGAGAGGAATTTTGCTCGTATGACTGGTGCGTGTGTGGATAGTAATTGGGCTCATCATGGTATGAGCCATAACCTTGAAAAGGCTGATGTTCCCAACCACTATTCACACTATGTTCAAAGTAGTAACGTCCATTTTGAAACTCAGTCGGATATTCGTTGTATTGGCTATTGTAATACCAGTTCGACATTCTATTGCTGTAGGATCAAAATATCGCGACATCAATACTTCGCGGGATCAATAAACAACAACATTGCGAGGGGGTCGCAGAAGAGTAACATAGATGACGCAATGAATGACGACGGCCAAAACATGAGAAAAGTGTGAAGATCTAGCGAAGTTTAGGAGAGTTGCGAGATTGTATACTTGTACACTTGCGATATTTCGCAAGTCTTTCCCGAAAATAAAGGACAGCTTAGCTGTCATCCATTGTATACTACCCTATATAAAGAGTTGAATAAGTCTGTTGTGGGGGGGATTCTTTTCAGAGTGTTAGTCAAGTCATTAGGAGAGAGAAAGTTTGTGGTGATTGTAATTTCTTTAGCTCTTTTATATTTTACCATGTAAACATTCAAGGAAATAATCAATAAAAATCAGTGTTATTCATCTTCAAATGTCTTAGTTGTGTGGATTATTGTGAGGGGTGTAGTGTAGGATTTCCTGCAACTACATATTGGCACTAGAAACAGCTGTTTGAGTAAAGATTGACATCGTGATTTGAAAGAATTTGGAGTAGTAGAGAAGGAATTTCATATAATTTTCAACAGTTTACCAAAATTAAGAAATGGTTAGAAGGAGAAATGCATCTGAGCAACCAACAACTGTTAGGAGAAGTAGGAGACTTACCGGAGAAGAGAGAAATGAAATGGGAGAATCCTCAAGAAGGAACATAAGGAATGATGAAGAAAATCAAATCCAATCACCAATTCAACCAGTGGCGGATAGAACTGTGGATTATGATAGAGTAAGCGTGCATACTTGGAGATCAGACTCTGTGGATGAAGGGGAAGAAGAACAACAATTGGTAAACAATGGACAAGAGGGGAGAGACCGAGAAGAGATTGGAGAGATAATTCATGGAAATGAAGAGATCGCAGCATTAGAGGCGTTGAGACAAACAATACATGAAGAAAGACGATTAGAGGCAGAGGAACGTGCAAATTTAATAAGACAGAATCATGAATTGAGGATGGAAAACATGAGATTACAAAGCAGAAGGTCAAGAAGCACTACAAGATCAAGCTCAAGATCAGTTAGAGAGGAAAGAAGGAGAAATTTACCTACAGAAGCTGTTGATGAAGAAAACCAAGGAGAAGCGCAAAATCCAGGCAGGGAACATTGCGAGAGAGGAGAAATGATGGAAGATCGTTATATTCCACGTCCCGAGACTCTTCAAAATGGGCAGAATGATGAAAATCAAGGAAATAGGCAGCGTCAAAGGCAAAATAATCCAGTTGATGAAGAAAATCAAGAAGAAGGAAGAAGAATATTGCATGGGAGAGAAGCACAGAGGAGGCAAAAAGAGATTGAGGATGAAATTGAAAGACATTGACATGAACGCAGGCGAAGAGAAGCTTAACTAAAAAGACCAGATTCAAATTCGATGTAAATGAGCAAATTTTGAGAGAACTGCGTAAATGAGAGGAATGATGAATGCAAGAAAGGGGAGGAGGAAAGAGACAAATGGATCGAAGCAATAGAAGAAGCCGCGAAAACTCCGTTCACACAAGAGATACAATTAAGAGGAATACCACCAAAGTGCAATTTACCGACATTAATCAGCATTTTCGATGGAATAACTTGTGCGATACAGCATATCAAAGCTTATATGAGATGTATGCTACAATGGGAGAATCATGATGCTATATTGTGCAAATATTTTGCATCAAGTCCGACAGAGAAGCTTTGGAAATGGTTTGAAGGCTACCAAAATACAATAACATCTTTCAATCACTTACAGGGCTATATTTTTAGGGGCATATATAAGTAATAATTCCTCGCGACTGTGTATTTAAGATGTATTTGGGTTAAAACAAAGGGTTGGAGAAAGTTTGAAGCATCTAACTGTGAGATGGAAGACAATGTGTAGCGAAATGGTCGAGAGTGGAGGAGAGATATCTCATCTTATCATTCATTAATGCTATGTTCGCGACATATCCGTTGTATATTCAAATTTTTAGTCAAGAATACAATCACAATGACCGAGTTGAGAGATTCAAGAGGAGTATATTGCTCTAGAGGAAAAGCAAAATGAGATGGAATCATACCCTGTCACAATACAGTTCAAAGAGCTACAATGCAAGTTTGTTACCCAAATTGATAAACACTGTGGCAGTACCTCGCAAGGTCAACAAGGAGTGAGGATACCAAATGATGGTCAAAAAATTGGTAGCTATAGGGAGTCGCGATCGGGAAGAATTTGAAAGAGAAAGAAATTTCTACAACCGTATGAAAATAATAAAATTCAAAGGCTTGATCAACCGCAAGAAACCTATGGAGGACAGAGGCATAATCCACAAGAGACTTATGGAGGTCAGAGGCAGAATTATCATAGAGGACAACGAGGTCATAGAGTCGTATGGGAAGAAATCAAAATGCCACCTGATGCGTGTCGTAGGTGCAATCAAATTAATCAAAATTTCCACTCAATTAAAAATAATATAATGGAAGTCAAGTTCGTTCCCACGAGGAGCAAGAGATTCTAGTTGTAAAATTGTCACGAAAAGGGTGTCACGCGAAAAGGGGGTGTAAAAAGCAAAAGAAAAACAAAGCAATTAAAATCGAAAGTTGAAAACAATAAGAGAGACAAGATCAAGGAATCCTTCTTCGTTGCAAAACAATGAATCAAGTTATGTTCTTTTCTACTTGTTATTAGTCACAGATTATCACCAACCGTAGGATAGCAGTCCGCTTAGCTAGCCCCAAAATCCCTAATTTCACCGAGCAACAGTCCGCTTAGTTATCGATTCTATTCAAAAGAACCACCCCGAGGTTCGCTTACAAGATGTAATTCCCCGAATGCATTAAGATCTATGAATTTAGGTTTAGTACTAGTAGTTAAACCTTGTTCGCTTGGTCCACTTTCTAGCGTTGTTTCTACACACAATTGCTCCACGGAATCCCTCCGAAAGGTCTCGTGTTTTCTACTTGTGTAAAGTGTCGAGAACGATTACGTATTCCCTAACTTATACTAGATATAGATCAATTAACAAATCAATTTAGCGTGCACTCCAAACAATCTATCAATCAATCATGAATGAATAAACATTCCTATTAGTAAAAACAATCGAAAATCATGTGAAAAATCTCAAGATAGAATTGAAACAAAACTCAAATCATGTATTAAGAACTAGGAATTCATCCTCAATCAATAAGAAAATTAGCTACTCATGTTTTTGAAATTCACACAACTAATAATTAAAAGGAGAATTTTCAAGTTCACACAAATAATTAAAAAGAAGAATCTTAGAAAACAAGCAAAAACACAAGTGATGTGTGTGAGAGGTGTTAAAGATGTGGAAAACTTCTCTATTTATAGGCTTCAATATTCTCCAAATATTCCAAGGATTAGAATCCTTTTCCTTTAGCAATTCAACTTCCAAATTCAAGTCTTTCTCAACTCTTCATCTTCTCTTTCCAAATTTGAGCCAAATTCTCCATCCAATTCCTAGTCCAAGTCTTTACACCCATGAGAGAAATCCATAGAAAATTCTCGAATTTTTGCTCACGGAAAACTGGGATTGTGTTTAATCCGGCTCTAAAATCACGGAAACTATCTCGGGTGACCGGCCCGGCCAACGGTTCGAGTCAACGGTCCAACTTCTGCCGGTCAACTCTGGCCGACTTCCCAGTCAGGGGGAGTCAGTCTGGTTCTCGGGTCGTGGTCGACCTAAGTCACCAGGTCAGTCGGGCCTTGCACGTGCCATTACAACCTTGCACAGCCGATCTTTGTGATGCACAATGGTTGTGCTTCCGCCATGATGGCCGCCCCCGAAAACCCGTAATGCACCATCATCACCAACCTGCCCCGTAATCCTAGCATGCCTCTATCACATCAACAGAGAGCAACTCAATCTCGCCCGCACGCTTAGCACCATCCCATACATTCCTGCAACTCAACCGCCACCTGAAATACACCACAACAAGCACCACGACCCGCTACTCATGTTACCACCATCACCACCAAGCTGCATTTGCAAACACCAGTAGTGCATCACTAGCACCAATATCTACCAAATTAGCTCCACACTGCAAAGATCCCTCACCGCTTTAATCACTCGCCAACAACTCGCACCGCCTTCCCACTCGCTTCAACTCCAAATTTCGCTACTTGACCCAAAGACTTGCACAATTGCACAGCCTCCTTCTCATCTTTGTAACTCCATCCGGCTTCGATACCAAAGAGACTAAGCCTCGTCTAGTCGCTTCTCCATCTCAGCTCCCTTGTTCTGCAACACCACCTGCTGTTCAATGGAAACCCATTTTCTTGACTCAAATACTGCAAAGACCAACAGCTGCATCTGTCTCTCATCTTGCATTCACAGGCCTGCTGCACTTTACACACAGCAACTCCATTCATTTCTATGGCAGCAACATCATCCATGAGCTCCACCAATTCAATCCAAATCTCCATTTCTGCTCATCTGAACTTCCCTGAATCACCTCTGAAACCCTCACACAATCCCAATTATTGTTTCATCATCTTCTCTGGGTCTTGAGTCTTACAAAGACACACTGAAGCTTCACGTATTCTTCATTGCCAACAATTGACAAAGACGCTTATTCTTTCAGTTCAAGCCATTCCAACTGCAACTTCAATCCTAGGCCAGGACCAACTCCTCACTAGCATCAACCATTCTATCCAATCAATACAAACTCAAATTGAGTTTTACCCATTCAATCACCACCACAACCAATTCTCTTACTGCCCTCTCTTCCATCTCGTTGTTGAACCAAAACCAACCATCTTCATCTCATTGTAGTTTCGATTCAAACCCATTCTCACTATGTTCTTCTCTCGATTTTCAACTCTTCTCAAAGCAACTCGACAATCGACATCCCAAAGGTAACTACTTGATTCAATTTCTCCACCACAAGAAAACCCATTCGATTCGTCAATTCCATCCTCATCGTTTCATCACAAAGAGATCGAGCAACTTCTTCTTCTCAAACCCCATCCGCTCTTCTCTAATTCAAATCCCCATCATCATCAACATCTCAAAGGCAGACCCATTTCCCTCGTGATTCTCAAATTCCAGCCTCCCTTGATTTCTCCATTAAGAACTAAACCTGCACTGCCCTTCAACTGAACCTCAGAGAACCCTAAATTGAACTCGTCATCTCGATTCGACAAAGCAGCCCATCTCACGAACCGGATCCTATCAATATCATCGTTTCTCAATTTCTCTATGTTGATTCTCCTCTGCATCTCATAACGGCAGTTTAACCCCTCAATTTCTCGATCGACACCAGCAAACCCATCGGCCAGAACCAACTCTCCTTTCATCTCAGCGTCTCGATCTGGTTATCTGCTACAGCAACTCAGGCTTAATGGCAGCGGATGCGTTTCTCTCTTAATTTCAGGTTCAGGTGTGGAGATGAATGAACAATGATTGAGAGAAAGAAAACCCTCTTCGATTTAGGGTTGAATTGATTTGGGCAGGATATTGGTACTCAGGTACTTCTGATAAGGGGTAACCAAGTTATAGCCCCTTAACCTCACCGGATCGCTACTAGTATTTCTCCCAGAAGAGTTTTCCCTTAACCTTGGTTGGGCTCCAGATAGTGTTCGCCTCAAATGACAATTTTGCCCTTTGGCCCAAATAGAGTAATTTCTTCTTCTTTCCTCCGTATGACTCCATAGCAGCTATAAAACTCAAAACAGGTGTAAAATACATAATTTACAAGAAAAATAACAAAGAAAGCATAAACAATAGATAGTAAATAGGATGTATTCTACACCCTATCAAATTCCCCCACACTTAGACTTTGCTAGTCCTCGAGCAAATCAAACTAAAAACTCACAACTTCAAAGCGTTCAAGCGTCCTAAGCATCCAAAGAGTTATGAGGACATAGAGTTTCTGCATGCTAGTAATAAGAAGTTAGAAATTCTAAAGAACATATTCTCATTCTTAAATGTTGAGTGAGAAATAACCACACCATAATGAGAGAACGCGTGTTTGAGAAACGATCAATAAGCATTTCGCCTCGACTTCGCCTCACCAAAAGGATTTTATGATAATTGCACTCAAAAAGACTTTTTTATGGTTCTCACATGTGTGCGAGTAGGAATGAAGAGAAAATCCTGCAACACGTTGAATGGTGGGAAGGACAACTTCCGAAATATGTTTAAAAACCCACATCTTTTAATATTTTGAAAAACCATTTTTCTGACGATCTCTAAGAAAGGAAATCAACCATATATTATTGAGGATGAGATTACTTACTCACCTTCACATCCGATCGCCAATTATGATAACACCACTCTCACGGTATCCAATACAAACGTCTTCCGCTCCTCGTCTTGATCTTCATGGTCTTCGGTTTCAACTATTGATGATAAACCCTTGAATTTCATAAATCCTTAACAATTTGTAACTCTTTTACCTTAAAACCTTGTCGCTTGAAACTTCCTTATAAATTTTCCTTTCCCACAGCTTATTAAAATAAAAACAAAACAAATATTTCTCTTGTTTTTTTTTTTTTTTTTATCTCTTTTTTTTTTTTTTATGATTTTTTTTTTTTTTTTTTTTTTTTTTGAAAACAAAACAAGAGAAATTAAATACAACCATGACCGTGGGAGAAGTATTTTACCGCTTGATTCTTCACAACTTGTATCGTCTTGAAATCATAAACTTCAAAAATTCTCACCTTTTAATTTGCTCTTTTTCTCGTTCCGTTGCTTGTAAACCTTAAACTTTTCCAACTTTCCTTGTAGATTTTGATGTCGCTCCTTGTTGATGATGAATGTGTTTCTATGGATCCGTTGTTGTCGCGAGAGAAAATGGTGCTAACTGCAAATCGAACTACAAGAAGGAGGCTTTCATCTATAGACGTCACCCTTATGATTGACAAAATTAGCACTCAAGAAATCAAAGAGTAGTGCTTCTATTGGTGGGAGGTTGGGTAGCTCACCATTCTACCCGAATTAACGTGCGGTGACACACACTCAAAAGAAAGCTCTTTAGTTAATGGAAAAATTTCTGGTCGGTGCCTCACATGATATGAATACTGGGTAGTCTCCACTAATGATTGATCAAAGAACTCTAATAATGCATTTCTCCTCGCACCAAATTCGCATCACCGCATGATTAAATCCATTATTTAACACTCTAACAAGCAAGAAATCCGAATGTAATTCTCTAACATTTCCAAGTTCAATTATGTCGGTCAAAATCTCTATGTAAACATACCTAGAAGTATGCTAGTGACTCTAAAATCTTTAAAAGTTGGAAGTTTTATGTAAAACTTTTTTTTTTTCAAAATTTTTTAATTTTTTTGTAATTTTTTTTTTTTAAATACATGCTTAACCACTCCCCCACACTTAAACCTTACATTGTCCTCAATGTAATTGAATCCTCCTAGTAAAGTCAAGGTGGGAAATTTTAACATGATAAGAAACAAGAAAAAGAAATAACAAAAAGCAAAAAGATAAGAAATACAAAACCTATGGGTTGCCTCCCATTAAGCGCTTGTTTTAAAGTCGACGGCCCGACTTAGCTCTTGCAAGATTCATTCCCCATATACTAACAATCGGAAAATTTGAGGATCCACCCATAATACATGTTTTGAAAACAATAACTCCATACAAATATTAGCACAAGAAAACAATAGTGAAATTATCGCTCGATAGAAATTTCCCCCACACTTATTCTCGTCCACACTCGGAAGTGTATAAAGAACATAGAATTTTGGAACTTCCATGTATTCTTCTTGGCAAACCTGCATAGTGTTAGCATCAAGTGTTTCCAATGGTGGATATGTAGAAACAAAATCATCCAAAAATACTTTCGAAGCACATACATTCAAACCAATAAGAGGTAAAGGAGAAGAATCAATATGCAAAGGGTTAGACAAACCTTGCACAATTTCTTGTATTATAGAATCCTCTTCATCCTTAAAAATTCGAGTGAATTACTTACCTCTTGTATATCGTGGTCCTCTATTAAACCTTGCAACCATTCTTCGTCGTTTTCTACCTTAACCAAAGTCTCAAGATCATTAAAATCATTCGCAAGTTCAATTGGGTCTTCCACAAAATCAATGAATGTGGTTTCATCCTCTAGCATCATCTCTTCAACATTCTCATCATCGGAATCGGGCCATTCTTCTCTCATATAATCTTCCTCGGTATAAATTGTAAGATCTTCTTGTGAGGGTGTTACTGTTTACAACAATAGGCAAGTGATATCCAAACTCCTCCTTTTGAATAGGTGAAGGATCTTTATTATGATCCGGAGTTGGAATAACTTCCTCATTGTTGCAATGTTCATACACTTCCGCCGACTCCCATCTTCCCTAAGAAAGTTTTTCCAAGCACTAAATGCATCATCTTCAAGCTCTACCTTTTGAATAGGTGCTTGATCATTAATAAGATCAAGGCTCGAGTAATCTACACTAGCGTCATCAAAAGTCTCCAAAGGTTGGTTAATTTGTTCGTATATTTTCTCCGAATTCCTTTGAATTTCTCGATGTGATTCTTGGAAACTTTTGTTGAAGATCCCCAATCATGGCAGACATCTTATCTGCAAAACTAGAGAATTTTTGATCATAAACAAAACTATCCTCCCATCCTTGTGATTGTCCACTTACATACCCGTCATAAGGTTGTTGATATGTATGAGAATATCCATAAGGTTCTGTAGGAATTTGATCATAGCCAAAAGATTGGTTTTGATTGTATCCTAAGGATGGTTGGAAGTTGCCATAATGTTGAGGTTGAAAACCGTATTGATTGTTGTAATATGCTTGCTCTTGTCCACCATACATGGAAAACCAATACCTGAAATAAGATTCAAAAACCAAGTTAGATACGGTATAGAATCCAACAAAGCAAGAATAAACCAAAAAGAAAAATAAAAACAACTAAAATCATTCGTTGCTCCCCGGCAGCGGCGCCAAAATTTGATGCATGTCGTAGGTGCAATCAAATTAATCAAAATTTCCACTCAATTAAAAATAATATAATGGAAGTCAAGTTCGTTCCCACGAGGAGCAAGAGATTCTAGTTGTAAAAATTGTCACGAAAAGGGTGTCACGAAAAGGGGGGTGTAAAAAAGCAAAAGAAAACAAAGCAATTAAAATCGAAAGTTGAAAACAATAAGAGAGACAAGATCAAGGAATCCTTCTTCGTTGCAAAACAATGAATCAAATTATGTTCTTTTCTACTTGTTATTAGTCACAGATTATCACCAACCGTAGGATAGCAGGTCCGCTTAGCTAGCCCCAAAATCCCTAATTTCACTAAGTAACAGGTCCGCTTAGTTATCAGATTCTATTCAAAAGATGTAATTAAGATGTAATTCCCTTACAAGATGTAATTCATTAAGATGTAATTCCCTTACAAAATGTAATTCATTAAGATGTAATTCTATTTCACTGAGGTTCGCTTACAAGATGTAATTCCCTGAATGCATTAAGATCTATGAATTTAGGTTTAGTACTAGTAGTTAAACTCGGTTCGCTTGGTCCACTTTCTAGCGTTATTTCTACACACAATTGCTCCACTAATCCCTCCGCAAGGTCTCGTGTTTTCTACTTGTGTAAAGTGTCGAGAACGATTACGTATTCCCTAACTTATACTAGATATAGATCAATTAACAAATCAATTTAGCGTGCACTCCAAACAATCTATCAATCAATCATGAATGAATAAACATTCCTATTAGTAAAAACAATCGAAAATCATGTGAAAAATCTCAAGATAGAATTGAAACAAAACTCAAATCATGTATTAAGAACTAGGAATTCATCCTCAATCAATAAGAAAATTAGCTACTCATGTTTTTGAAATTCACACAACTAATAATTAAAAGGAGAATTTTCAAGTTCACACAAATAATTAAAAAGAAGAATCTTAGAAAAACAAGCAAAAACACAAGTGATGTGTGTGTAGAGAGGTGTTAAAGATGTGGAAAACTTCTCTATTTATAGGCTTCAATATTCTCCAAATATTCCAAGGATTAGAATCCTTTTCCTTTAGCAATTCAACTTCCAAATTCAAGTCTTTCTCAACTCTTCATCTTCTCTTTCCAAATTTGAGCCAAATTCTCCATCCAATTCCTAGTCCAAGTCTTTACACCCATGAGAGAAATCCATAGAAAATTCTGGAATTTTTGCTCGCCTAAAAGCGGGATTGTGGCTAATCCTACGGAAAATCGCTTAAAAACTATCTCCCGAGTGACCGGCCCTACATCAACGGCTCAGTGAGTCAACGGTCCAACTTCAATGGTCAACTTTGGTCGACCGAGTCGGGGGAGTCAGTCCAGTTCCCGGGTCGTGGTCGACCCAAGTCACCCGTGGTCGTCAGTCTTGCACAGCCATTACAACCTTGCACAGGCCAGATGCTGTGATGCACAATGGTTGTGCTTCCGCCATGATGGCCGCCCGAAACCCGTAATGCACCATCATCACCAACTCCACCACCGTAATCCTAGCATGCCTCTCTATCACATCAACAAGAGTAGCCTCAATCTCACCGCATCGGCTTGGCACCATCCCATACATTCCTGCAACTCAACCGCCACCTGAAATACACCACAACAAGCACCACGACCCGCTACTCATGTTACCACCATCACCACCAAGCTGCATTTGCAAACACCAGTAGTGCATCACTAGCACCAATATCTACCAAATTAGCTCCACACTCGCAAAGCATCCCTCACCGCCGTAATCACTCGCCAACAACCGCACCGCCTTCCCACTCGCCTCAACTCCACCTGCTACTTGACCCAAAGACTTGCACAATTTCACAAACTCCTTCTCATCTTTGTAACTCCATCTGGCTTCAGATACAGCAGCACTAAGCCTATCTAGCTGCTTCTCCATCTCACTCCTCCCTTGTTCTCGCAACACCACCCGCTGTTCAATGGAAACCCATTTTCTTGACTCAAATACCGCAAAGACCAACAGCGTGCATCTCCGTCTCTCATCTTGCATTCACAGAGCTCGCTGCACTTTACACACAAAGAACTCCATTCATTTCTATGGCAAAGAATAAAGATCCATGAGCTCCACCAATTCAATCCAAATCTCCATTTCTCGCTCATCTCGAACTTCCCCGAATCACCTCGAAACCCTCACACAATCCCAATTATTGTTTCATCATCTTCTCTCGGGTCTCGAGTCTTACAAAGACACACGAAGCTTCACAGATTCTTCATTGCCAACAATTGACAAAGATCGCTATTCTTTCATTTCAAGCCATTCCCACCGCAACTTCAATCCTAGGCCAAAGACCAACTCCTCACTAGCATCAACCATTCTATCCAATCAATACAAACTCAAATTGAGTTTTACCCATTCAATCACCACCACAACCAATTCTCGGTCGTCTCTCTTCCATCTCATTGTTGAACCAAAACCGTAACCATCTTCATCTCATGTAGTTTCGATTCAAACCCATTCTCACTATGTTCTTCTCTCGTATTTTCAACTCTTCTCAAAGCGAGAACTCGGTCACAATCGACATCCCAAAGGCAACTACTTGATTCAATTTCTCCACCACAAGAAAACCCATTCGATTCGTCAATTCCATCCTCATCGTTTCATCACAAAGCAGATCGAGCAACTTCTTCTTCTCAAAACCCCATCTTGCTTCTTCTCTAATTCAAATCCTCATCATCATCAACATCTCAAGAGACCCATTTCCCCGTGATTCTCAAATTCCAGCTTCCTCGATTTCGCCATTAAGAACTAAAACCCAGACTCGGTTCTTCACTGAACCTCGCAGAACCCTAAATTGAACTCGTCATCTCGATTCGACAAAGAGACCATCTCACGTAACCGCATCCTATCAATATCATCGTTTCTCAATTTCTCTATGTTGATTCTCCTCTCGCATTTCATAACGGCAGCTTTAACCCCTCAATTTCTCGATCGACACCAAAGAAACCCATCGGCGTAACCAACTCTCCTTTCATCTCGGGCGTCTCGATCCGGTTATCTCATACAAAGAACTCGGGCTTAATGGCAAATGCGGATGCGTTTCTCTCTAATTTCGTGTTCCAGGTGTGGAGATGAATGAACAATGATTGAGAGAAAGAAAACCCTCTTCGATTTAGGGTTGAATTGATTTGGGCAGGATATTGGTACTCAGGTACTTCTGATAAGGGGTAACCAAGTTATAGCCCCTTAACCTCACTGACCGCTACTAGTATTTCTCCCAGAAGAGTTGTCCCTTAACCTTGGTTGGGCTCCAGATAGTGTTCGCCCCTGAAATGACAATTTTGCCCTTTTGGCCCAAATAGAGTAATTTCTTCTTCTTTCCTCCGTATGACTTCATAGCAGCTATAAAACTCAAAACAAGTGTAAAATACATAATTTACAAGAAAAATAGCAAAGAAAGCATAAACAATAGATAGTAAATAGGATGTATTCTACACCCTATCA
>JAJJWW010005793.1:84161-281973 GCA_023531295.1 Papaver armeniacum | reverse complement strand
ACTATGAAGAGCATATTCGATTCATTTATTTCTAGTCAACCAATTTTGTTTTGAAATCCTTCTCTTATCTTTGCATAAAAGGTGTTGGTCTATATCAGTGAAAACTGAAACTTTTGTTTCTTTTTCTAGCAGGAATAAGAGGCCAAGCACATCGTCCAGTTCTTGACATTCCCGTAGGAAACAAGCGCATTGCGAGCTTGAATAAAGTGTCGGAAAAGATCCAAAACCAATTCTTGTAAAGGAGTAAGTAAGTTCCACACATGCCTGGGCACTTTAACATCAAGTATTACACTTACTGTAAGGCCCCATTATGAGGTGCAATGTTGGAAATCTGCTAACGTTAAAAAAGGTGGAAAAATGCCCCATTCCGTTAACTTTGACATCCAACCCAGTTAAGTCACATATGTAAGGCCACGATCACCACCAGAATCACTACAAAAACCATCGTCGCCACCACCTGAACCTTAAACCCTGAACCCTCAACCTGAATCCTGAATTTTAAACCCTGAAACTTGAATTCTGAAGGGTTTTTTTTTTTCGCGTGTGAGAGCTTACACATGTGACTTAACCGAGTTTTTGATGGAATTGGGCATTTTTCCAATTTTTAAAATGTTGGGGCGATTTCAACATTGCACCCCCGTATTGGGGCATTTTCCCAATTTTCCCAATACTTTACTTACGTTGATCGATAAAAAAAAATGAGCACAACGTTAATACACTTTATAATTTTCTGTAAATCAAAATTCAACATAAATTAGAACTTTAAGAACCTACAATGTTTAGATGCCCACACTTATAATTCTGACATTTCTTATAGTCGAAGTGAAAATTAGATCCGATCTCCTCATTTCTAAAACTTGCTAATACATTTGCCTTCTATGGCACCAACTAGATTTTAGTTTTCTCTACCATCTCAATTCCTAATCTTCTCTTAATCCAGTAGCAAGATAGAGACATTGTGAAATAAAAAATCCGGAATTTTGACTTCTGCTTCTGACTTCTACTTAGGAGAAGCAGAAGTCAGAAGCTGAATTATATCCAAACGCGCTATAATCATACTAATCACTAATCATTAAGTTCGGTTTTTGGTCATAAATTTGGGTAACCGAACTTTAAGTTCGGTTTGATCGTAAAAAGTTTTAAAAAATTTTTGTAACCGAACTATTTAATAGTCACACCAAATATATAGTTCGGTTTGATCCCAATAAAAAATTTCAATTTTTTGTAACCGAACTTCTTAATGGTAACTAAACATTACTAATGATAATAATCATTATTAATCACTAATCATACTAATCATTAACTAATAACTAATTAATCATTAAACTAACACATTTAATTAAGGAGGCTAAGTTTGGTATTAAGAAAAACATTTAGATAAGGGGTGACTTAAGATTACAGTATGGCTTCCCCTGGCTGATATATTATTAATGAACTTGTATGCAGATGTATTAGTAATTTTCACACAATAAACTACCTCGTTTATAAATGGCAACAGTTTCCTAAAGTCCTCCTGTGTAAAATACTATCCCAAATTGTTTTAATACGGTTAGAAAACACTTACATAACGTATCATAATGATCAGCCAAGTTTGGGTGCGTCTTCTTCTCCTCTCTCTCCTAAGAAAAAAAAGAGAAATTTTTTTTTCTAGAACTTCTTCTTCTTCTTGCTCAGATTTAGTCCTTTTGGGCTAGATCTGAGAAAGGATATTTGTGAATAACGTAGTCTGATTTGTAGTTTTAGGTTTTATTTTAGTTGTTTTTGGTGTCTATGGACACATTTCTTATTATTTGGGCGATATTTTCTTCTTCTTTAGGGACGATTTTCTCTTCGCTTTAATAGCAATTCTCTCAAATCTCCATGGTGTTTCTTGGGTTGCTATTCTTGATTCATCAAGAACATCTATGATTCTGCTCGGATTCGCTTTGGATTCATCTTCAACAAGAGGGATTTCGGGCATCCGGATTCGTTTGGATCTACAAGATTTTGGGCAAATTACTCCATTTTAATTGGAGCACCTCTTATTGAAGAATATAATTATTTCAAATGGTCGGAGTTGATTCCGGTTCACACCATCATTCGTCAATACTGCTGGTACAAAAATTGGATATCTTTGCGGTGCATGGCTCTTTCTCTTCGCGATATATTTGCAATTGGTGCCATCATTTGTTTTGGGTTTTGATTATCTTGTATTTTGGTGTTTTTGATAATCTTGTAAGCAATCGTGTAATCATTATTTTGGTTTGAATGAATTGAAATTTGATTTCAAAAAATAAAAAAAAAAAAAAAAAAAACAATTTCTTCCGCTTTGTTTGAACTCTTGATTAGAAAAATGTGAATTTACTTAAATATGAAATTACAATGTTTCATTTTCACTTTCTTTCCGTGTATTCCAATTTTTTTAAGTAGTATATTCCGCATTGGTTGTTGCATTCTCGTCTTTCTTCCCTAATGTTTTTTTGAAAATAGATTTTTATTTTCCAATCAGACAAAATAAACCAATCTACAATTCTTGAGTTCTACTCCCTCCGTTCTTAAATAATAGGCTGGTTTCTATAAATAAATATTTCAAAAAAATAGGCTGGTTTCCTAATTGGGAAAGTCAAATGTAACTTTAATTTTTTGGGACCACTTTTCTCTTAATTTCTTTTGATGACAAGTGTCATGAGACAATTTCACTTTATTTCTTTTGCTGCCAAGTGTCATGGGGACCATTTCACTTCACTTTTTTTATTGACAAGTATCATGAGGACCACTTGCAATGATTAGTTCTCTTAATTTCTTTAATTTTCTCAAAAAACAAAACCAGCATATTAAAAAAGAACGGAGTGAGTATGATAGAAATCTATTAAGTACACTTCTTTTCTGGAATTGCCGAAAGTTGTCAAGATTAAATAATTTCAGAGGCTTTTTTTATTCAAAAATGAACATTAAAAACTTCTACTTAATATGATAAAACAGTCTTACGTCCCATTTTTTATGAATTTAGATGTAACTTGATTTCAATGATTATATTCTTAGATACCAACCAAAATATTACATCCATAACAAGTTCACAACCGTTGAGCATAAAAAAACACAAAATTGGTCAATTAGCCCAACAATGACAATGTCCGGGTGAAAAAGACATTTAAAATTTAATACTGTTTAAATGGACAAAAAAATAGCCGGAACTCCCTCCTTCTTGAGCTAATTTTCTATCTAGCCTTGCATTGTTCCTCCCTGGCTATTTTCTCTTTCCACCATCCTCATAATTATTAAAACCTAAGTTACCTTTTGGGTTTCTTGTAGCATCTGGTGAGGAATTTGAATTTGGTGAGGAATTTGAATTTGGTGTAGAGGGAGAAGAATTATATGGTGACCTTTCATGTACTTGTTTATTAGTTATTAAGAAATTTGGATTATATTTGTTCAACACCTTCAAAATATGATAACAACTTTCGAAAGAAAATCTGTTTACCATGTTTTCGCTACCAATCTAAATGAACCTTTGTTTCAAAATTAACATCGTTAAGCCACTCTCCTGCTGCTTTCTTTGCTTGCATTATCAATGAAACATAAGCGGCTACTTCCCTGTTGATTACAATCGATACAATAAAAATGAGTATTGTTTTTGTCCTTACCGATCTTAATTTTAACCGTTGAAAATTCCTCGATTTTCGACAGTTGATTTTCAAAGTGGTAGATGGTGGAGCTATACATTTCAGAATTTGCTTATTTTTGTGTGGATATGTGAAGCTTTGTAAAACGGACATAACCTCAAGATATTTTTTTGTGGGTATGTGGAGCTTTGTAAAACGGACATAACCTTAGCGTCAAATATGCTACCGTTTACATTTTGTACGAAAAATAATACCCTAAGTGTGAGATATTGTGATCTCCCTCTACAAAATTTTAGATTTTTCACATAAGTACACTTCTTGTCTAATTGCGGAAAGTTCTTAAGGTTAAATAAGCTCTTAAGATTCTTATTCAAAATAATGAATATTAAAAATTACTAGTTAATCATGATAAAACATTATGATATTCCATTTTTTATGAATATGGAAGTAAGTTGATTTCATTGATTATATTCTTAAATATAACCAACCAAAATATTACAGGCATAATTAACAAGTTCATAACCGTTGAGCATACAAAAGAAAAACAAAATCTAGAATTAAAAGGGTTTACTAACAACTAACTAGCATATCCTGCCATATGTTGTAGAAAGTTCTTTCAGAAACATATTTTTGAATGAAAAGGTTAATCCAACAACTTTTAACACTTCTCCAAATATCCAAAATTCTTCACAGTTGACTTCAACTTCTCAATATTTCTCTTGCCCACCATTTCAAAGATTCAAAATCAAGTTGGTAGAATATTTGATAAAAGGATTCCTTTATGGGCTATCCATCCCAAAAATAATAACTAAAACTTTTTGCAGACAGTAGTGTATTTGTATAAGAATAACACAAACCTCTTTCTTTTTCCTATTTATAAGCACACATGAAAAATTGATGGCAAATGTTCTGTGCATATATTTTGTTTGTTTACCCAGACCACTTCATGCAAATTCTTGGTACGTACATACTGGAATTTATTTGGACCGAAAACAGACATTACATGAACAAGGGCTAACTGTTCAATACGAAGAAAAAAAAACAAATTTTCAAAAAGATCAAATTACCGCCGCTAGCTTCTGTGGTCGCCACATGCATGTTGTTGGGGGCTCGGTGTACACATCCATCAGGCATTTTTGCTTTGCCGTTGCTAGTCCCTAAAATGAATAAAGATGCCTATTAGTGGTGGGCACAAAGAGGCTCTGAAGAACTTACAAACCGTAGATAACAAAAAAGGGAAAAAAAACATTGAAGGACCCACAAAACAAACCTTTATGACAAGCTTTTTGATCATCTTCCAACCTTTACGACAAGATAAACCCATAAAATAAGATTAAGATTTATAAGCCGAGCAACCATAATATTAAGATTTACGAGCTTTACCAATTGTCTACAAAAAGATGTTTGCCTCATAAATAAGCGTTGGAAGAGGTCAATCGACATTTCTCTTTTTTTCATTTTTTGATACATGAAACGATTTAGTGCTGACAAGTTTCTAGTCCAGGTTATTGTTGGTATAAGATCATTATTAGGAGGAGCATATAGGGAATCTTAGGGATGTTAATCGGTACATATTTATAAAGAAGGATTAAAAATGATTTTTTTTGTCCAATAGTTATTTTTAAAATCTAAGTTGTGATTGTTAAAAATTGCATGGTGCTGATCATGATAGGCAAATAATTGAACATGAGGCTGAGCTCCAAGCCTCCACCTCTACATACATGTTACATTTTGGTATGGATGGGGACCAATACCAGCTGGGCGAGTGCCAAATCAAATCAGGAAAAATAACCTCATTTGATTGGGGGCCAACAAATTTTATTTGCACCGCAAAATTATCAGGGGCCTATTAATCCGACTAGGAAAATACTATTTTACCCTTACCTAAAACTAAACATTAAAAATAAGTTAACCTTAATTAGGCTTCTCTTCTTCATCTTCCTCTCCTCCCCGTTCTCTTCTCCACCACCACCATTAACGACTATTTTGAAGAGATTTTTTCTTCAACCGATTCATCGCGTAATCAATGCCAAAAATCAAAACCCAAGAAAGCTATGTTTCCAATTAGAAGATATGTGAACTTAAACCCACCTTGTATTCGTTAGTATCGAAATTTAAGTGTAAGAGTCGTTAGCATCGAAATGAAAACCCCTAACGACTTTTCATTTGCATGCGGATTATATGAAAAATCGTTAGTGTATTAGGATGAAGATGACGACCCTAATTCTGCTACTTCAACATTTTTTTCCCTAGAATAGAATCGTTACCGTATTAGGTTGAAAATGACGACCCTGTTTTGACGACCCTTGTTATTGGTTAACGACTCTAGGTTAACATTATAAATGGTTGGTTAGGGTCGTCAGTATATCAGAATATCCCTATGACGACTCAAACACACAAAACTTGCCTTTTTATACAGAGAGTTTGGATTCGAGAGTCGTCTGGTATTAAACGAATCAACTAACGACTCTAGGTGAACATGATAAACAGTCTTCATGGTTTAACACACCACCTTGACGATTTTTCATCACCATTAAAAGTTGCAGGTTAGAGTCGTCGCCATGTGTGTCAACAGTGTGACGACTCTTTAGGGTCGTTGGCGTATACAACACCCGACTATAACGACCCTCACTCTGAGTAGTTCCATAGTAACCATCAATCGACCCCTTGGAGCACCATTCAAACAATTTCAAGAGTATATGAGGTTTACCTGATTGTTTTGAGGTGCGGGTTCACTTGAATCACTCATTTCTAAAAACCCTAGTTTTTCTTTTCAAAACTACTCTTCTTCTTCTCAAAAAAAAACCCAAAACTAAAATTTCCCCAAATTTTAATCCCAAAACCTGATTTTTATCTAAGCAAAATTATCCCACTAATCAACTTAATTAAATCTTAAAACTAATCACTCTGGGGCATTTTAGCCATTTAGAAACTATTTTTATAAGGGGTGACCCAAATTAGGATTGGGTGACCTTTTTTGTCCTCTAGTGCTTGGCCCCCAATTAAAATGTATGGATCCCCGGATAATGGCAGGCATGTTGAATCAAATTTGACACAAACTATAACAAGACCGATGGAGACTTGAGATTGATCGACATTAATTTTCAGGGTACATCAAGGAAACGCAACTGCCTTTCAAGAATTATTTTACTCTTTGGAATCCGTCTATAATTCTCAAAACCATTAGGTGTTTGTAGCTTGCTGCGCCAAGAGAGAACGAGTATCGGCAGTGACAGGTATACGGTACAAAAGTAATGGTTAGAGAGTGGCTATCACTCATGGAGTGTATATTATCATTTGCCTCAAGTGTGGCTATACATGATGTATCTCAATTTCCCTTTCTCATCACAAAAATAGAAAAACAATAATAATAAAATAATGCATTAACTTTTTTTATTTTACCAAGATAAAACCCTCAGCCTTTTTAGAAAATCATGTTGACCATGTTACATGACGATTGTTTCTCTGCTTTGTCTGGGTTCAGATCGTCTATTTGGTCTACGTTGATTTTTGATAATCTCCTCTCAAGCTCTTTTAATTTACTCAAACATCTCAAAACCTCTAATCCCCAATTAGTGCAACTAAAACCTGTAGAATTTCCTAACAAGGTCTTTCAATTTGCAACACTTCATTAGTAACAATCCTTCGCAAACTCCAAAGCGTAAATAAAATCAGTAGAATTTCTAATGAGCACTCTATAAACAATTACACAACCTCCAGCAACTTCTTATTTAAAGACACTTCTTATTTAAAGACTCTACAAGCCAATAATTAATTCAACTGTTGTGCAACAAATTTTGCACACCATTCATGCAAATTTTTTTGCACATAATTTCACACATAAAATATTTTCATGCAACACAAATGTAGTGTATAACAGATTATGTGAGTCAGTTCTATTAGGAAATTTTAAAATAAAACTAGTTATTCGATAAAGTAGGTGCCCGTTGCGAATGATGCCATATGAAATTAGTTTATTTCCATTAATACTAATTTTAACTTTAAGTAATGCTAAAAAGTTGTTACTTATATGATTTTTATTTTCTGCTCAAATTACATTGCGTTAAAGGAAATTAATTAGGTAGTGTAATCCAAGACTTTGAGTAGTGTAGTCGAAGCACAAAAATACAACAACATTTCTCTATTATTCTTTTCACCTCTTTAGATCTTTTCAGTTTATACGACATCTCAATATTTCATCTACTACCAACAACTTCACCAGGATACTATCTCTCAAAGATTTAAATCGCTAACTTATGTTTGGGGTTAAGGTTAATCATTTCTAAGTTGAGATGTTATTTTGATGAAAATGCAATGCTCATTCACATTTCTTGTGGACAATTTCTTCACAGGTCAGGTATCATTGAGCCCTAGAACTTATTTGTATATAGTCTTCTTTTAAAAAAATATCAAGGTATTTAAGGATAAAAAATTCATAATAATATTTGAAAATTCACGAACTAATTTTATTAAAACATTAAAATACTCTAATTGGTGACATTGTAAGGATGATTTACTAACTCTTCGTTGAACTTTTGTTAAAGGAGTATCAATTTGATTAGGCCTACACAATTTGCAAGTAATCACGCCTGAGTTGATTAATCAGTTGGTAAGATATTTTGGGTGGAATATAGGAGCAATTGTTGACCAGTTCACGTTTATTTCAATAAACGCTACATTTTTCATGTCATGTTCTTTTAGCAAAATCCCAGTTTATTTCAACATCTTAAGTCTTCGTTAATATTAGAATCAATCATCAACTTCCCTTATATTTTAGTTATCTTACATATTGGTATATAGCTCAGGGGATATTAAACAAGTATAGACCTTGTTAACTTGTATAATGTATACAAATATACAAGTTAACAACGGTATAACTTTCTTTAAATTACATGGGGAATAGAAACCCTATTTAGATAATAATTGTTTTGCTTTCTGTAAAATTGAGATTAGTATTCCACCGATACCCTTAGGTTTTGTTCATGGAAAATAATTAATTAAACAATCTAGAAGTTTTCTCCAAATTATCTCGCTCTTATTTCCTTTAGTAAATTCATCTTTTCCATTTTTATCTCACGACATCCTTCATCTCCATTTTTGTTGTACCGTAAAATCTATTTCGTTCTAACTTCTTCTTCACTTGCCTCTTTCTTCTTCCATATTCAGAATAGATAATAAGGTTATATAATAAAGCTTTTGATGAAGCTCACTTGGAATTTTACCTTCTGTCATTGATGGATTCATGAGAAACTCTAATTGTTCAGCAAAATGTATAAATACCAGTATAATAAAAATTATTGCAAAATCATTCATTAACCTAAATTTGTGTAAAATTAATTAGTGGTTTTAATTTTCTCAATAGAGGCAATCTAGTGTGAAGATAATAAAGGTGAACGAGCAAATTGAAAAACGTTGATAGAAGATAAAATTGAACTGCAGTTACTTTAGATTTTTTTCTTGGTTTTATCACGAGAAATCTTTGGCTTTTGAGCAAACTTGTGATTTGGGTTGTTATAGCCCTGTATGTTTAAAATTAGTTATAAGTGACGTTTTAAATTTGATTTGTAATTTGTGTTAATGAAGAATTTTCTCTAAGACATAATTCTCAAAAGAAAAAAAAATTGTTTAAATTTATTGAGGTCATGACGGTGAATAGAGAGAAAAGGGGAAGATGGAAGGCGTTAAAAAGAAAATAAATCATATTCCAACATATTTACTGAGCTTATACGTAGGGTCTACATGAGACAAAATAAGCCTGCATTTTTAGGGGTGACCCCAAACGAATTAGGGGCGACACAAAAGACAAAATAGGATGAAAATACTTGTATGCCCCTTCATAATCGGTAGTTTAATAAACTACCGATTGCAAAATCTCATTTTTGGGACAAATCTATATTCGGTAGTTAAATGAACTATTTTGACTATCGATTATAAATTTGAACCAAATTAGAAAAATAGAGGATTTTTTTTTTTGCAAAATCTCATTTTGGGGCAACTCTATATTCGGTAGTTATATGAACTATCTTGACTACGATTATGGTAGGATTTCGCAGAGAGGTCCATGTATAATCGGAAGTGGGATACCTTCATTTACTACCGATTACGAAACTCAACCAACGCATTGAAAAAGCTCGGTGCGGGCATGGACGTGGTATGAATACAATGCCGAGTCGCTATACGAGGAGTCTCGGGGTCGGGGTGGGGGGGTAGCCCTTCCCGGTTGTGATCGAATTTGATCTGTTTTGTTTTTTTTTTCGGTTTTGAGTCCACTGCCCGTCACGAGTCATTTAATTCTCGAGAATAATTGAATCGGGAGTCAAGATAACTTTATTTACTACCGATTATAGGATTTTGGCAAAATCTCATTTTAGGGATACTCTACATTCGGTAGTTATTTGAACTATTTTGACTACCGATTATGATAGGAATTCAGCAAAAAGACCTAATGTATAATCGGAAGTCATGATAGCTCTTCCTTTCTTACCGATTATAGGCTCAACCAAAATTCAAAAAAAAAGGATTTTTTGCAAAATCTCATTTTGGGGTTAATCTATATTCGGTAGTTATATGAACTATCTTGACTACCGATTATGGTAGGATATTTGCAAAGAGAGACACTGTATAATCGGAAGTCATGATAGCTCTTACTTTTTACCGATTATAGGCTCAACCAAAATTCAAAAAAATAGGATTTTTTGCAAAATCTCATTTTGGGGCTACTATATATTCAGTAGTTATGTAAACTATATTGACTACCGATTATAGCAGGATATTTGCCAAAGGTCTACTTTAATCGGGAGTCAAGATAACTTTATTTACTACCGATTATAGGATAATCAAAATTCAAAAGATAGAGGATTTTATTTTGGGGATACTTTATATTCGGAAGCTATATAAACTAAATTGAATTCCGATTGTTGATTAACTATCGATTGTATAGTTATCTACCGATTGTAAAGGGTATTTTGGCCATTAAAAAAACGGGATTATGGATTAACCTTCCGATTATGACTTATTTTGTCCTTTTGTGTCGCCCCTAATTCATTTGGGGTCGCCCCTAAATTTGCCAGGCAAAATAAATAAAAATCTCTACATTCGAAGGTACTTATATGGAATAAATATAAATTTTCTTTGTTAGAGGGATAGTTTTTATACGGAAGTTTGCTTTCCCTGTACAAAAAAATTATGAAATTGCTCATAAACCAAGGATGACAAATTAATGCTTATCTTATATGCCGGTATGTAAGATAATTGGACCCATCGAAATTCATTATAAATCCGAGTTTTGAGAACCTACAATCTTTAAAAATGTACATTTTTAATCTGACACTATTAATGTTTCTTATAGTTAAAGTGAAAACTAAATCCGATCTCTTCATTTATGAACCTGGCCGGTACATTTCCCTTATATTACACCAATTAGATTTTAGTTTTCTCTAAAATCTCAATTCATAATCTTCTATTAACCCAGTACCAAGATATAGAACTAAAACTTACTTATTAGAACGTCCTCTTCTCGTACTTGCACATGCTTATAAACTTCAGTAATGCACTAGGCATGATTTAGTCTGATATATACTTAACTCCAAAGACACGTACTTTAAATGTTTCGTTTCACCTGAAATAAAATTTAAATTTTGATAAGTATTGGATACGTAGTGTTCATTTTACGGAGTTTGAAAGAGAAACATGATATTAATAAGGAATTAGGCATTTTAGTGAATCCTAGAATATTGTGAAAAATGTGGAAGCAAACCGTATGATGGAAACAACAAAGAGTTTAAAATAAAACATGGATGAAACATGAAGCAATCCGTGTGGGATCAAGATTGCTAATGGGGTGCCAGGATTGGTGGGGTGTACCAATCCAAGGCAAAAATTGTTTTGTCCTATATAAAAAACTGTTTTGTCTTATTATAGTTTTGGTACACCCCACTAATCCTGGCACCCCCCATTAGCAGCCTTGGTGCGGGATGATGGAGATGTTGCGTACTTGTTCATAGACTTTTTCATTAACACATATTTTGCTAATTTTGTTATCGTATTTATCTCAATTATTACTTACCATTCAACTAATTTTCTTTCATGATCCATATGTTATATTCAAGCATTAAAAGGTCTTTGAGATATTGGAGAAAACTGGAAAAAAAAAAACTCAGAGAGCCATCAAGTGGCCTGATGTAGAGGTGTAAATTGGGACGGGCCAGCACGTTTATGGCACAGCACAACAAGTTAAAATTCCAAAGACCAAAGACGGACAAAGACGTGGACGGCCCAAGACGGGCACAACACGTTTGTTTAATGTGCTGTGCTGTGCCAGACAAAATAGGCACACGGCCCAGCCCAGCACACGGCCCAGCCCAGCACAGCACGTGAAGAAAGCACGCCACGTCATGCGTAAAATACTACACAATACATCACGTTTGATGCATATTTCACAAAAAAATCATTGTTTTAGCCAATTTCTGACATTTTATCTTCGGTATGCTAATTTATTTCTATAATAATACATGTACTAACTAAAATATCTCAAAAATATTTATTTTGGAGAACATAAAATATGTGTGCTAGCACAAAGACAAAGAAAGACGGCACAAAGACGTTTATTTTTTACGGCACAAGACAAAGACGGCACGCCATTTAGCACAAGACAACACAAAGACGTCTGAATCTCTCGACACGACCCAACGACCCCGCAAAGACGCTAAGCACGTGACTTCGCAGGCTGGGCTGTGCCGGCCCGCACGTTTTACACCTCTAGCCTGATGGTTCTCATGCTCCCTCCTTTGGAGGAGGTAAAGGTTCGAACCCCGGACCTTGTAATTGATAGTAGATTTAGGGGCCACAAGTAAATTGATATCTAAACACCTTATGAACATCATGTGTTTTAAAGAGGGTAGAAATATAATTTGGAAAAAAACTTCAATACCTCACATTATCACCACCGTTAGAAACCAAATCTCAAATTAACAATCTCGTTAGAAAAAAGTCCTGTTATTAGGAGGGAAAGAATGGATTTGAGGAGGGAAAGAAATAGGCTAAATTTAGGTCAAGGTTTGGTCAATGAAAACTCCGGCCAAAAGAAATAAAGATTTGGAATATACTAGCCTTACCCTTATTAACCAAACCATTGTTATCTTCTTCGCAATTAAAACCCTAGTTTAGCGATTGATTTATGGTTGGATAAAAGGAATTAATATTCGTCCATGATTGACTCGTTTCTCACACCAGGGGACTGTATCCATTATCCATGCAATTTCAGAATGTTCTTGGTTTCTGTTCGTACCCTTATTGATTGATATTTTTGCACCAACAGTCTCCTAGGTACAAGAACAACGTACAACTAGATTATAAATCTCCATAAATGGATAGGTATATATTGTTATGTATTTTTTTTTTTTTGATCGGCTTTATATATTGTTATGTATTGTGCTATAAAATCTTCCACTGCTCTAATAAGCTATTGAAGTTGGCTATGTAAACATAAAATCGTGAACTCACAATTCAAAGTAACATATTCCTTTTTCTGTGATTGATTTCAAGGACGTTGTGGACATGAGATAGTTTCCTTATTTTTGTTTGATAAGCTTAACTGTAGTTGAGTTCAAGGACGTTATGGACATTTTAACAATTTTTTGAATGGTCAATCCCTCCTCTGAAATTTTAGTTCCCTCCTCATAATCCTTCCCTCCTCAAATCCATTCTTTCCCTACTAATAACAGGACTCTTAGAAAAACCTACCCTCTGCTGTACAACCACAATGTTAAATCAGAACCACACCATAACAAGTTATTCCAAAAATTTCTACAAAACCCTAGACCCCTCCAAATTTTTTCTTTTTATCAAATCCCCAATTTTTTCCTCTCACAGAAATCTCCGATAGAAAACTCGGATTTGTTAACTGCCGGAAATTCTACTAATTTCTAATCCAGTCGTCTCATTGCAAACTATGAAAACCCTACATACATATTTCGCAGAAGAAATATGGCATGAAATCTTTCCTCATTTCCCATTAAACTGCATCTTCAAATTCAGATGCGTATCAAAGGTATGGAAATCTACTCTATCTAGCCCTAATTTCATCAACAAATGGATTCAATTCAACAAATCTACTGATCTTCCATGGACACTAGCTTACAATTTTAAAAACAACGAAAGGTATTATTCAGTTGCACATCTCGATTCGCATTCTCAGTGTATTTCTAGGGATTTCCTTTTCAGATTCATACGTCCAGATGATAACTCAACTCGCCTTATGGGTTCAAGCAACGGGTTAGTTCTTTTTTCTAAAGAAGGAAAATTAATGCGACGGTTTTATTATGTTTGTAATCCACTAACCAAACAAATGGTTACGCTTCCTGAACCACACACATATGGCAATACTATTGGTTGTTTAATATGTGAATGTTCTTCAAATTCTACTAGTTACAAGGTAGTGCTTGCATCGTTTATATTATTATCTGTAACAATCGACATAAAGATATTTTCTTCGGTTTCGGGTAAGTGGAGAACATTTGAAGTTTCATTCCCTCCGGATGTTTCTCTGGAAATGCCTACCAAGCACGTGCTTTTACATGGTCAAGTGTTGTTTTGGATTGACGAAAAAAGAAGGGTCATAGCATACAATCTCGAAAACATTGAAACCGGTGTTTGCCAGTGTAAGTTGATGGAGTTACCTGACTTCCCCCTCACTGAGATGTGTACGCACTGTCTCGGGGAGTCGGAAGGATTGATCCTTTATGCTCGGGTGAATATGTGTCAGGGTACTGTAAGTGTTTGGGTGACTGAGGAGGAGAGCTTCTGCTTGTTGCACGATGATATTGAATTAGATAATCTCTTGGAAAAAATAAATACCAGATTTCGTAGTTCGCCAGAAGAATACTTTGATTGTCGTAGCCTAATCAAGGTTTTAGGTTTCAGTCCAGTAAACAAAAATGTTGTTCTGATTGGGTGTGACGCCTATGTTTTTGCATACAACATCAGAACAAATGTATATGATGAGCTTACCAAACCATCTTTCTGGGGATATAATCATATAATATGCTTTCCACCGCGGGTGCTCAAGGCAATGCCAACAATACTTCCACCACCCTCTTGGTAAGATACTTCGATCAGTCCTGTTAAGATTCTTAACATTGTGAATTGTGATCTGTTAGGGAAATGGCTATCCTTTCATTGCTTCTGACTCCTTTTTGTAAAATGGCTGGGAATGGGATGAATGAGATTGTCCAGAGCTTGATATCTTACTCCTCCCTGTCATACGGTTAAATTTTGGCTTGAAATTGGAGGATGTGGCCTAATACACTTTGCTAGAAAGAGTCAAGTTTATGGCAATTTAATTTGGCGCTGTCAGATTGTTTATTTGCCACTGTCATTCGACTTATTAATGCTTGATTTTATAAGAGCTCTCATCAGTTTACTTATGGAAATATATGCCTGATTCATGATAGTGTAATTGCAGGACTTAGAGGCGCAGGACGTTCTGGAAGTTACTAAAGCCTGTGCAAACATGAAGGCTGTGCAATGGACGGCTGCAGGTTTTGGAGGAATGATCATAGTGTGGTCTTGATTCTTGAGTTTTCAGGGGTTTCAAGTTGTTAGATGGAGAACTCAAACTACTGCAGATAATTTTACTAGTATTATTAGGTCTTGGTCAAACAGACTTGTGAGGTATGTTATGGGATAGTGAAAAGGAGCAGATGTTAGAGTGTGAGCAGAAGAGGTACCTTGGAGATACTGAAATTTAGGCTCAGTATATTCACGCCGTCACACTGCAATTCAATTGTTTTTATTATTAGTTTCGGTTCAGGTTATGCGGTGAGCTTTGGGCTTTTATCCTGCGATCTACAGGTTTGGTGCCTCAAACCCAGACCCTGGTGGATCTCTGTCCTCCTCATGGCTTATGGAGAGACTTTCTTAATTTCTTTGGCTGACATTTAAGAAAAATCTGTGGTGGCCGTTTCACCATAGACATCAAGTAACTTGCAACGAATGAATCACTAGTTCTTCTCTTTGGCATAGTTTTGCTGCGCATGCTTAGTTAAGTAGCAACTCCTGATGTGTCCATTTGGAAATGACCTGTATGAAATCTGTGCTGCGCCCGGAACACATGGTATAAACTTTTGTTCCTGCTTTCACTATTTGTTCTGTTATCTGTTAATCTTTTCTCACTAGCATACTGTAATTTCCCACTACATCAACAACAATTAGTACTTGGAAGTAGTCTACATCGTCTTTTGGAAAGCTTAATTCAATGTCACAGTTGTGGTATGCTTTAGGCTTACTGGCAATCTTATGAGAATTCAATATGCGAAGTGTTCTGAATAAGGCCCAGGCCGGTGATGTATGAAGCTTATTTTTCGAATCTTGTCGGTGGCGACAGTGCTCATAAAGCTTCTTTGAGCGTGGATTATGTTAAAATGATGCTTATTTTTCTACGTTAAGTTTTTTTGAAAACGCGCCATATATAGCTATTAGCAAACAAGTAGTGATACCAAAGCTGAATCTTGTATATCTGTCACATGGACCATGCTGTAATGGGCCGGACCACCGCCCGATACATCTACCTCCAGAATGGACAATAGAAACACTAAATTATGAACTATGATATTAGGCATACATAAAACTTTCCGGGCATACAAAATGATAATCCCATCTTGGGTGACCTTATAAGGGGTAACCTATGGGTAGCTCAATTACCTATATACCCTTAATACAAAAATCTAAAATCAGTTTTCTAAAAATCAAAATCATCTCCCTTAACATCTCTTCTTCTTCCTCCTCTAGCCGAACTCTTCCCCTCCCGCGAAAAAAAAAATTCATCACCGTGATTAATTGTCGATTCGTAAAAAATTTGATTGTCGATTAAACTGAACTACATAATGACTCGTACAAAGAAAAACAGGGACTAGGCAAACCAAATCGTCTTCTAATCCATCAATTGAAGAAGAAGAACCAATTGAAGATGAAGGTGTAGAAAACGAAAATCAACCACCAATTGAACCGGAATTGAACCAACCGCATCTCCAACTCCTAAACGAGGATAAGAAAGTAAGTTTTACAAACCCAATCTCCTATTTGTTGTTTTTCATCGATTAAATGACGGTTACGGTGTTGGGTTCGGCTCAAAATTAAGTTGAGTTTTTAGCCAATCGTTCTTCAAAAGCTTCTGTAAGTGTATATGAAAAGTTCGGCTTGAAATTTCATGAAATTTCAAGCCGAACCTAATCCTGAAAAGAGATGCACGGGTTCGGCGTATTCGATAATCATAATATGTGCCGAACCTAGCACATTTACGAGGTTCCGCTATTACGATATTCACAATATGTGCCGAACCAATACAAATTATTAACCTTGAAATGTACATGATCGGGTTCGGCTTTATATTCTACTTATTCAAATAGCCGAACAATGTGTTTCCAACAGGTTCGGCGCTTACGAATTTCTAAATATAAGCCGAACCCAAAACATTTTTCTTCCGTAGCAGGTTCGGTGTAGGGTTCGGCTTGTTAGGACAATTCTAACCAAGCCGAACTGCGGCCTCTAAGGTAGGTTCGGCTCTTAATCAACACTTTCGGTTAGCCGAACTGTTCATCCCGAACTCAGAATCTTAGTGAACAAACACGAGACTTTTGATGATTTTAACCTACAAAAGTGAGATTAAACATAAGATATGTTGGAAAATTTCTCCGCGAACAGCCTAAATGACTACAATTCAAGGGTAACTAAATAATCTACACAAAAAATTTTCTCACTTTCCCCTTCTCCTTCTAAAAAAAAACTAACTTTTTTTTTCTTACTCAAAATTTTTTACACAAATTAATAACTAAATAATCTTAAAACTAATCACTAATCAAAATTATTTTAACTAATCATTAATATTAACACTAATCCTAAAAGGGCAGATTTGCCATTACCAAAAATATTTGGCTAAGGGGTTTCTAATTTTGCTATTTACACTCCTTTTTTGTCCTTACTTGGTATGCCTTAAAAGATTTCCGTATGCCTAATATCATAGTTCAAATTGTACCCTTAAGAAAGCTTCCCTCAAACTGAATGGTAACATTACTAACAGTCCATGAGCAGTGGTATACCTAGATTTTAACATGTGAAGAACACAAAATTTCTTACTTGTGATTTTTAATTTCGAAAAATTTTAAAATTTCTTCCCAAATTATCTTCTTAAGTATCTGTTTATGTTGGTATGTATGCTATTGAGAGAACAAATTGTGGGCGTCTCTTTTGGAAAATTATGAAGTCCTGAAGTTGATGAATACCACCAGTATCTGCCTTGCACATTTTCGATTAATGTTTGACCACTTCGACATTTTACTGTCTTCAGGCACCAATTTTCTTTATGTACATCTCCTTTGAAGTTTTATCAGTTCCAACTTCCCAAAGACTTCCCTTGCGCAAATAAGATAAATGACGATTTCAAGAGCAATTCGTTGATGCTCTTTGAAAGGGTAAAATAACAAACTTTCTGTCGTAGAAAGGGCTACAAACACGTAACCGAATGGCGAATATATAACATCCTTGCTATTTGTAGTCTCGAGGCATAACTGATGGCTCATGCCCTGTGCTTGTTGAGACGATAAATTGCTGAATCAATTCTTAGTACAGTGACACAAATAGCAACAATTAAAAATATGAAAATGAAAACTCGCTTGTTATAACTTCATCTAGTCAAAATTGGAACCACTTATAAGTGCATCAATGATGTACAAAGTGTGATTTGTTGAAATTTTTACTGACATTGATTAAGCTTAATCTTTCAAATGCGAAATGTATGTAATGTCAATGAGGAATTATCCATTCAACGAGTCTCCTAGGATGTTGCCTAAAGTGTGCAAATATGGAAGCAAAATGTAGGGGGATTGAAATGAGTAAAGTGTTCTTAAACACAACATGGATGCAAGATGAGCCAATTTGTGAAGGAAGATGTGTTCTGCACTTGTCCACACAACTTTTGATGGATTTTGTTACTGTGTTCAAGGCAAATAGTACATGTAAAGAGCATGCTCATCTCATCTTAGCTCTGGGTGATAGGTAATGGGTTCGTTATCTAATATTTGGATTACGAAACCCAATGAACTGGATAAAAACCCAATGTAATAGATTGTTTTTTAATCTATCTTAACTTGTGTATTAGGATATAATTGTCGACTATTTTTGACATCTCCAGACTCTCCACAACAACATCCATCAAACTTTTTTTTATCCAGATCGCATATATTTTCTCGTTCTTTCACGGCTCTGCGTCATTATATGTAAAAATTTAATTTAATAATCTCTTTTCCTGTGATTTAAATTTTTGTAATGGCTTGACCACCATAATTGTTTTTTCCCCCCTCAAATGTTTAGCCTGTAATAGCGAGATTTACCACTCCATATATTCAAGGAATGAAATGTGGATCATACAGGGCAACATCTTCGAGCTCCATGACATTCATGGTTGAAGTACTGTCACAAAGCCTAGTTAGCAATTCGCCGAATGATTCGCGAATCATTCACGAATTTTTCCGTTTTAGTCGTTCCCGAACACTACGGGCGAATTAACTAAAGTACTGCCACAGACTCAGAGTTGTAAGTTACTAATTTAGTGCCTCTATAGCTAAATATTTTTTGGGTAATTTTGACTTTGGTGCCTATAAAATTGTATGCCTTTGCATTTGGTGCCTAACTTTGTCCAAATTTGAGTTTGGTGTCCAGTCAACCGATTGATTATATTTGACCGTCTTGACCAATCCAATAAACAGTTAAAGGAAATGACCGACTATACCATACATTTTATTTACTAACTATACCATACCATTTACATGCCAGAACTTATACCATACCATACTATACCATATCATTTTATTTACTAACTATATTTTTTTCGAATATTTTCGGTGCATCTATGTGCACCCCTACTAAACCAGGGTGCACATTCCTCCCTTCCTTACTGGCTTCTGTCTAATCACAGTTAACTACAAAATTAAATCCTCATTTAATGCACCTTCTTTCTTTACATTTCTCTTTCTTCTACATTTCATGTTTGTGGAATTAAGATCAGATCGATTATCTAGAATCATTACCAATTTCCAACAATTAACATTACCCCAATAAATATTCGAAAAAAATGAAATCTCTAACAACACAACGTGATCTTTATCAGGAGCAATATGAAAATTAATTGGATTCTAACACAATGGTGTTGAAGTATTTGCTAATAATGGGATCATGAGAAAATCATCACCTCCTTACTGCAACAAGTGGAATTTGCTAACAATGTGTTAATGCGGATAATGATGATAAGCTACTATTATTCTTCTCCCAACAGAATACTTGTTGTTTACCACTTGCACTCGCTGACTTTCATCAAAGAAGTAGCTATAGAAGAATCAATGACACCATTGTTGCTTGTTCTTATTTTACGGGGCTTTGGATGTAGATTTAAGTTGATTATTGCATCAAAAAAATTTCTACAGTCTGTGTTGGAGAGTACTTCTTGGGATTAGGAATATATAATAACTTTTTATTTTATTTTTGATCTTGATCTTGAGTTTGCAGGGAATTAAGAGTTTGTTCTTCCCCTTACTTGAATAATTTTACGGAAGATAAACATCTTCATCCCATTCCCATGAAGATCAAAATTTAAGGAAAAAAATGAAATGTAAAAAGAGACGCAAGTATGAAGACAGGAGCATGCATTAAATGAGGATTTAATTTTGTTTCTCTCATTCCCATATGAGTTAACTATGGTTAGATAGAAGCCAGTAAGGAAGGGAGGAATGTGCACCCCTGGTCTAGTCGGGGTGCACATAGACGCACTCCCACACTGCAATACTTCTCTCCGCTGGTACTGTTTCATTGCCTCTATTGTTAAATTGATTGGATATTTTGTCTCCCTAAAATACATATTTCCAGTGTTCACACCTTTGCCCCAGTGAAATCTATTCTCTAAATAGAAACACTTTAATTATATTAATAATTGATTAATAAAGATAATTTTGTACCTAAAAAGAACAAAAAAAAAATTAAAAAAAAAAAAACGCTCCAGGCTTTCGATTTCCTAAGAATTAAGCATTTCTAAATAGAAGGTACCTACTTATATATTCATCTTTCCCTTCCTCTACATAAAAAAAATTTAAAAAGTTATAGTTTATAGACCTTTTAAACCCACAATTATTTCGACGTATAGATTCTTGATATGGATCGGTTCTCTTCATTTATCAAAGATTGTTAGTTCGCTTCCCTTAAAGACACCGACAAAATTTTGGTTTTCTCTAACATCTTAGTTCTTCTTAATCCAGGAGCAAGATAGAGAGACATATGAAGATATAGAATGAAAAGTCACTTATTAGAATTTCCTTTGCCCATACTTGGGAGATACTTATGAACCTCAGTAATGCACTAAGCATGATTCAATTTTGACACATCATTAGTTCCAAAGAAGCATACTTTAAATGTTTCTTTTTTATCGAATATAAGCTTGAAATTCTGATAAGTATCGGATGCGTAGTGTTAATCTTCTGCAGTTTAAAAGCAAAACGTAATGTTAATGAGGAATACACATCTAATGAGTCCCGGAGATGTGAAAAAATCTGGAAGCCAACTGTATGATGGGTTGAGACGAGTAAATAGTTTTTAATACAACATGAACGAAACACGAGGCAATCTGTATATGAAGATGGGGATGTTGTGTACCTGTTCATAGCCCTTTTCATGTACACATTTCATTTATTACTTACTATTCAACTAATTTTGTTTCGAAATCCAATTACTTCGAGCATGAAAGGTCTTAATATAGTGGAGCAAACGGAAGAAAACTCAAAGGAGGTTAGTTTGTAATTCTTGTTTACATGAATTTGGATTAGATCAAATGAGATGAATTTGTAAAGGAGTATTTAGGAACTAATTTTGGAGCTACAGATGTAATGTAATGAACCTACTGTACGCAACTAAGGTATTTATGAGAAAGAAGAAATTTTACCACAAAATGATTAAGCCACAGGCTAGACATCATGTGTTTTACACAGTGTGGAACAAAAATTTGGAAAAAGAGATTAAGCTAATTGTGCTTTCAAAGCATAAAATTCTTTAGAAGTTAACAGTAGTAGATCTAGTGTGATAAAATAATGGGGAGTACGCAATGACGTGGTTCAAATGAGATTTGGCTGATATTTCAGCGTTATTTTTTTTTTTATACAACTCAAACCGTAATGAATTTGAATCTAATTTTTTATGGTATATTTCTCAAATAAACATCTACCTTCATGTTAAAAATGATCATATTTTGGAATACAAAACCTCACCATTATAACTTTAAATATCAACTGTTACTCTTCAACAGTTGAAGTTAGAAATGAATTTGAGATTGATGAATTTGAGAAATGCTTGCTAAATGGTGGTGGAGGTTTGGTCAAGAAAAAAATAGGTTGTGGTATAAGATTATCCGTGACAAGTATGGCGATGAGTTCTCTTGCTGGGTACCTCAAAAGCTTAACTCTTCACATGGAGTTTCGTGTTGGAAAACAATTGCGGAGACTAAGCCTTAACTAAGTGCTTAAAATTCATTCAGGAAGAGATATTTCATTCTGGAATGATGTTTGGTGTGGCAACACATCGCTGGCTACTGCTTTCCCCTCTCTTTTTAAGATTTCTGGAAACAAGAACTATAAGCTCGCAGAGGTGATTTCCACGGAATGAAACTGGTGTTTTAACTTTAAATGCAACTTAACAGAATCTGAGGTAAATGTTTATGCTGATCTGATGCTTAGGATTGGTGATGAACCGCCGGTTTTAGATGGCTTACAAGATACCAGGAGATGGGACCTTGATAGCTCTGGTTTCCTTAGTGTCAAAACCCTATATGCTAAAATGGTTGAAGACTGTGGTATCACATATTTTCCTTATAAGTTTGTATGGAAGAAGTCAGCTCCACCTATGATTAATTTTCTGGTTTGGTGTATTTTGCATGAGAAGCTGAACACAATTGATATGCTACAAGCTAAAGGGGTAGATATTCATAATTCGTGTGTCCTTTCTGGAGATGATACAGAGTCGCATGATCATATTTTTCTTCACTGCAAAATTGCACATAAGCTATGGTCTGCGGCAATTCCTAGTAGCTACGGTCCTGGGTTATTCCTAGAGGTATTAGTATGTTAGCAATTGGTTGGCAACATGGGAATTTTTCAGATACAGGGAACTTTGTTTGGAGCTTAATACCACCTGCAGTTATATTTACAATCTAGACGGAGAGAAATAGACGAACTTTAGAGAAAAATCATACATTCAAAACAGACTCAGACTTAGAGATGGAAGTTAAATCTTTAATCCTCTCTTGGGCAAATGCAGCTGGAAGAAGACTACATTTAAATTTTGCTTCAACTGTAATGGCTAATTGGGAAGCCCTGTTTGTTTAATCTTGTTGCTTTATTTTTCCTTTTTTATCTCTACTTCTTGTAGAACTCTTAACATTCTAATTCTTCAATAAATTTTCTCTTCTAATAAAAAAAAAAAGTTAGAAATGATAAATGGGGGACTAAAATGTCTTATCTCTACACAGCCCAGTAAAGTATGCTTAACCGACATTCCTCACTTGACTTTAACCACACATATTTGTTTCCTCCAAAACTTAAACCACCTTTGTTTTTCTTTCTAGACCTGATTCATCTGGATCTGACTTAGATAAGATATGACTAAATCATCTGACTTATTTGTCCAAAATAATATGTGAGTACTCCCAAAAGTCGTGGGATTGTTATCTTACTCAAATGGGTCCGAGCCAAGGGTAAGATCTGACCCACGTAACGAGTCAAATCTAACTCAGCATAAGAAATAAATGGCATGATATACAACTCGCGTCGACTCAGATTCAGATCACAAGTCAACTGCAAACAAACACGATGTTAATTAGCCCTTGAGCCGTCAATTCCAAAGAAAACCAAAAAAGAAAAAAGTTTACCTCCACCCAAAACGAATTTAAATCAATCGATCGTATAATCACCATATCATAAATCAAATCTCAAATTAATTTTAAATAAGTTAACGTGTTAAAACTTAAAAATACTAGGATTCGCTATCCTCTCTTTCCTCGCTCTGCATAACTAAGAGTTTTTCTTGGAAATACATAAACATAGGCCGGAATAATTTATTTTACAAGGGGTTAAACCCCTCTAGATAAGGGCCTCTTGATCTTAAAAAATACTAGGATTCGCTGGCAACGATTTTTTTTTCCATTTGAAAATGATGAAAACACAGTCAACAGTTTTCATCGTTTTCAGAACTCACAACCATAAATCTATATGCAGGAGTATGCTCAAGATACCCTATGAAGACACAGTCAACAGTTTTGGGTCATATCTTGGTTGCTTTAGGTTTAGGGATCCGAACCTTATCCAAACACCCCCCACACTTTGAAGTATTCAAAAGAAGGGTGTCTACCTCTCCACAATTCATATGGAGTTTTATCTGATCTTTTAAAGGGTACTCTATTCAGGATATAACATGCTGAGAGGACATATCCCACCCACAAGTTAGAAGGTAATCCTGAACTAATTAACATGACATTCATCATCTCCTTAAGGGTACGGTTCTTCCGTTAAGCTACACCATTGGACTGAGGTGAATAAGGAGGGGTAACCTCGTGTATTATGCCATATTATAAACAAAAATCTCCTATCGGAACTCTGTACTCACCACCACGGTCATACATAACTGTTTTAATGTTAGTATTTAATTGGTTTTCAACTTCTAGTTTCTACATCTTAAAGGCTTCTAAGGCACCATCCTTACCTCTAAGCAAATATATATGACTGTACCTAGTACAGTCGTCTATAAAAGTAACAAATCATTTCTTACCACCTCTAGTTTGAACCGATTTCATGTCAACTAGGTATGAGTGAATTAATTCTAAGGGTTTAGAATTTCTATGAACTTTTTTGCTAAAAGGTTTTCTAGCATACTTTGATTCTACGCATACTTCACATTTGTGTTCCTTTTCCAAACTAAATTTGGGTATGCAGCCTACACTAGCTTTATGCATTGACTTATAATTTACATGTCCAAGTATACCGTACCAAACATTCAAAGACTCACAAACATAGCGGATGAATCATTCTTATTCATTACAAAGATAGTTTACATTAAGCTTATACAAACCCTCGGTCTTATAACCCCGCCCCATAATCCTTACCCTTAGTTATAACATTTCCCGTATTCTATTACAATTTTAAAACCCTTATCATCTAAAACACCACAAGAAACAATATTTTTGCAGATGTCCGAACATGAAGAACTTCATTCAAAGTGAGAGTTTTGCAGTGAGCTTGAGCCCAACTTTTCCCTTTCCTACAACCGAAGTCAAGATGAGTTACCCATATAGAGTTTCTCTCCTTCCCTAATTTATTATACGAGGTGAACATATCTTTGTTTCCACAGACATGTTTGGTAGCCCCAGAGTATACCCACCAGTCTCTCACATTTGTTACCAAATTTACTTCGGACACCGTGCCAGAAAATTCATCTTTGTTGTTTTCAACCAAATTAGCATTATTTTTGTTTTTAAGGTCCTTACGGTTTCTACAGTGAACCGCCATATGGCCAGGATTTCCACACGCATAGCAATCACCCTTAATTTTATTAATGCTAGATTTTGGTTTTTTGAAACATACCTTTCTTGGCGGGGGTTTCTTGGAGTTGTTTCGGTTCTTATCACCTTTTTCAAAGATTGGAACCTTTGTGTTCAATCACATGAGCTTTTTAGACATGTCCCTTGCAGAAGATACATTTTGTCCTTGGAGCACAACGATTCTTCAACTTGAATCTTCTTACCCAAATCAACCATAGTGACTTCACCAGCCATGTCTCGATTTCTTCTTGTACTCGGACCGGGGAAGAAGGCAATTTCTCAATGATAGCAGACACTTGAAAAGTTTCATCAATCACCATACCTTCCATAAGAATTTCATTGATAATTTGCTAGAATTCAAGGAATTGATCAAGCAAAGATTTTTCATTCGACATTTTGTATTCCATGAACTTAGCTACCAAGAATTTCTTACTTCCGGCAGTTTCAGCTTGGTATTTTGCCTCTAAAGCAGCCCATAAAGAAAAAGCATTAAAGTTTTCTTTTGCAATATAGAAGTCTTAGATAACATCTTCTAAACAGTTGAGAATATGATTTTTGGCCATATAGTTCTGCCTAACCCAATCCTCCAACTCAAGTTCACGTCCCATATCCTTTATACCCTCATCAAAAGGAACCAAAACATAATGATCCAACTCATGATAACTCAGAATAAATAACATCTTCGATTGCCATCTTTTGAAGTCTTTCCCATTGAACTTTGCAGGCCTTTCAACATCGTTCTTACCCATTGTTACAGACAGAAAAGAACTATCGTGTTAAGATTGTTGCAACTGTAACAATAAAACACTAAAAGAAGATGTGAAGATATTAAAATAAATTTAAGAAAGTAAATAAACACTCAAATGATAGCAAACAGAGGACGAGTCATGTGTTCAACACGCTGTCCTTAACACGATAGTTGACCGGTACGCCTCAAGAATGAGTGATGCCTATACCCTGTTGTCAAGTCGTATCCAGGATAAAACTTCCTGATGCAAGCACTTTGTTAGCACTACGATTTCTTGCCCACTCTTACGAACTCAACAAAGAATGGCACAAAGACCAAAAACCACACGAGGGAGAGAGACGAAAAGAAGATGATAGTAGCTCTTTTGGACACACATTGAAATTAAGAAATCCATTTGTTTTTATAGGCAATGGAAATGAATTTGACATAAATGAATTTTTTATAATTTCCCTAATAAACCATTTAGGAAATTAAATTTTGTCTTAATTTTAATAAAATAGTTTAATGAATCAAAACCTTGTTTTACGTATTCCGTTCAGGAATTAAAAGCTTGTTTAAATAATCTCTTTAGAAATTAAAAAAAAATAATATTCCGTTTAGAAGTTAAAGCTTGTTTTAGTTTTAATCTTAGTTAACTCATGCATGTGTATACATGCATTAGGCATGGCAAGTTTCCCATGACTACCCATATTCGCATTTCATTCACTCATAAAAATGAGTAAGCATCCTTAGACCTTTAGGTCGTTAGATCAATTATAACCAAGACCAAAAAAATAAAACATATTAAAAAGACTATTTTCTCCAACACTTGCTGCATAGGTTTTCGCGGCACTAGTAGGGATTTATACCATAACCGTTTAGTGCTACAATAGGTAAGTTTATTGTAGTGCCAACTTGTTGCATGTGTTGCAAATTTTTACACCCCTTTCTTACAAGCTTGGCTCTGCATCATTTTGCAATATTTTTCTTTATTTTTATGCAAAACAAAGATATACCAGTAAATAACGCATGACACTGTGAGACACATTAAAATGGGTCTGTAATGAAACTACTCCATGCACGGGTATTTTCCCTAAGAAAAAGAGTAATGAAATCCCACTTTATCCACTACTTATCTTATCTTACTAATATAAAGAAAAGAGGTAATTGTTTGGTGAAGCCTTATTTTGGTGAAGCCTTTTCACATGACAATAATACCCCCATTAACTAAGCTTTTAGTTAATATATTTACAGGAATGCCATTGTTTTAAAAATAGATCAAAAAAAAATAAAACTTAGATATCTTTAAAAATACACATCGGATTTTTGCAAAATTAATATATTTGGAAAGCTCTTTAAATTATCTACGTAATGAGTACAAACAAGGATATTAAATTTTTATTTTAAGATTTTTTTTTCCATTATTATCAAATTTGTTGTTAAAAAAATCAAATTCAAACATGTGCATCGCACATGTGGCCTTACTAGTTATAATAAAGAAAAGGCGGACTTTTCAACGGTGGCCCCCTTTTTTTACATAAGTACCCCTAACTTCACCGCTTAATTGCAAAATTACTTCCTATTCTTCGTCTTCTCTCTAGATCCGTTTCTTTCGATTTTCTATTCTCTCTTTAGTTCCTCTTTTCCTGTTGGAGCTCCGATTTCGTTTAAACAAGTTACTTCACTTGATTTAGGGGTTCTGCTTGATTGAACCATGAAGTTTGAGGCAGAACATTAATTAATACATATTCATCTGTAAAGAAGTCGTGGATGGTAGGTCTTAATCCTTTTTACTTTTATTTTCTTGGTCTATTCATCTCTTGATCATTAGGTTTCATTAAGTAATGGGTTTGTTTGTTTTCACATACAGGAGAACAAAAGCGGATGTACAGGTTAGTGACTTTAGTTTGAATTGGTTTTCATGGAATGAATTCCTGAATGAGCTTTCATGAAATTCAACCTAATTGAATGGGTTTTTATGCAATGATGATTTGACTAATTTTATACGACGCTTTAATTAGACCATTTTTCAAGAAATGCCTAACACCATAATATGTGAACATCAACTGTTTGTTAATTTTCCTAATAGAAAAAACATGTTTAAATTTCAATTTCAGTGATAATTTTATAGCTTGTGGTGTCTTATTCATTCTGAGTTTGAGGAACCAGTGTTTATCCAATCTTATTATTACAAGCCAACATTCAAATTCAATAAGTAGGCAGTCTAATGTGTTTGGATCAACAGTAGATCAGTGTATTAGCAAAAAAAGGTATCAATGGCGTAGTCCCAACTTGGTTGAATTGAAGTTTTCAAAGATTTCTGCCAAATAGTGAATATGACAATGTCACAATTTAGATGACTGCAAATTGCCTGTATGCGCGCATGTTGGACTGAATTGAAATGTGGTAGTTTGGTGATGATTATTACATTAGTGTGGAACCGCAATCTGAGATTGGTATCGATAGCGTACATAATCAATGCCGGGTGTCATAAGTTGGTAGGATTGAAATTCCTGGAAACTACTAGATACTGATGTACATTTCATGTCAGATGATGATTATGAGACTAGGCATTATAAATTATTGATGACCATCGGTCCAAGAACAAGGGATTTAAAGTAATATTTATCGAGTAAACGGAATTTCGCCGTCAACATGTTCGCAATAATTGCATAGTAAGCCTGCTTTAGAGATCCATCTTAGTTAAATTGAAGTATTTGACTTGAACATGTTGAATGGTATTTGCCAATTTTGCCTTACTGTACATGTTTTTGAATTTTAGAGATTAAAGTGCCACATATATTGTTACAGGCGCCGCTGATATTCTATTATTTGCTTGCAAATGTTGCATTTCTAGAACCAGTAAAGCTATTCGAGAAACTTTGACATGGCGTTCATGACAATTCCAGTACAATTGTTAAATCCCAGTGAAGCCAGATAAGCAAACAAAAGCAATTTGTACCGTCTTTCTGATGATATTTTTTAGTATAGTGTATAGTCTGATGATAACTTCTGTACAATTATTGCAGCGTGTTATTGTAAAAATTTCCATTTAATCTGGAAGATTGTTGAATGAAGATTGCTACTATTATTCTTCTCCCAACAGAATACTTGTTGTTTACCACTTGCACTCGCTGACTTTCATCAAAGAAGTAGCTATAGAAGAATCAATGACACCATTGTTGCTTGTTCTTATTTTACGGGGCTTTGGATGTAGATTTAAGTTGATTATTGCATCAAAAAAATTTCTACAGTCTGTGTTGGAGAGTACTTCTTGGGATTAGGAATATATAATAACTTTTTATTTTATTTTTGATCTTGATCTTGAGTTTGCAGGGAATTAAGAGTTTGTTCTTCCCCTTACTTGAATAATTTTACGGAAGATAAACATCTTCATCCCATTCCCATGAAGATCAAAATTTAAGGAAAAAAATGAAATGTAAAAAGAGACGCAAGTATGAAGACAGGAGCATGCATTAAATGAGGATTTAATTTTGTTTCTCTCATTCCCATATGAGTTAACTATGGTTAGATAGAAGCCAGTAAGGAAGGGAGGAATGTGCACCCCTGGTCTAGTCGGGGTGCACATAGACGCACTCCCACACTGCAAAACTTCTCTCTCCGCTGGTACTGTTTCATTGCCTCTATTGTTAAATTGATTGGATATTTTGTCTCCTAAAATACATATTTCCAGTGTTCACACCTTTGCCCCAGTGAAATCTATTCTCTAAATAGAAACACTTTAATTATATTAATAATTGATTAATAAAGATAATTTTGTACCTAAAAAGAACAAAAAAAAAAATTAAAAAAAAAAAACGCTCCAGGCTTTCGATTTCCTAAGAATTAAGCATTTCTAAATAGAAGGTACCTACTTATATATTCATCTTTCCCTTCCTCTACATAAAAAAAATTTAAAAAGTTATAGTTTATAGACCTTTTAAACCCACAATTATTTCGACGTTTAGATTCTTGATATGGATCGGTTCTCTTCATTTATCAAAGATTGTTAGTTCGCTTCCCTTAAAGACACCGACAAAATTTTGGTTTTCTCTAACATCTTAGTTCTTCTTAATCCAGGAGCAAGATAGAGAGACATATGAAGATATAGAATGAAAAGTCACTTATTAGAATTTCCTTTGCCCATACTTGGGAGATACTTATGAACCTCAGTAATGCACTAAGCATGATTCAATTTTGACACATCATTAGTTCCAAAGAAGCATACTTTAAATGTTTCTTTTTTATCGAATATAAGCTTGAAATTCTGATAAGTATCGGATGCGTAGTGTTAATCTTCTGCAGTTTAAAAGCAAAACGTAATGTTAATGAGGAATACACATCTAATGAGTCCCGGAGATGTGAAAAAATCTGGAAGCCAACTGTATGATGGGTTGAGACGAGTAAATAGTTTTTAATACAACATGAACGAAACACGAGGCAATCTGTATATGAAGATGGGGATGTTGTGTACCTGTTCATAGCCCTTTTCATGTACACATTTCATTTATTACTTACTATTCAACTAATTTTGTTTCAAATCCAATTACTTCGAGCATGAAAGGTCTTAATATAGTGGAGCAAACGGAAGAAAACTCAAAGGAGGTTAGTTTGTAATTCTTGTTTACATGAATTTGGATTAGATCAAATGAGATGAATTTGTAAAGGAGTATTTAGGAACTAATTTTGGAGCTACAGATGTAATATAATGAACCTACTGTACGCAACTAAGGTATTTATGAGAAAGAAGAAATTTTACCACAAAATGATTAAGCCACAGGCTAGACATCATGTGTTTTACACAGTGTGGAACAAAAATTTGGAAAAAGAGATTAAGCTAATTGTGCTTTCAAAGCATAAAATTCTTTAGAAGTTAACAGTAGTAGATCTAGTGTGATAAAATAATGGGGAGTACGCAATGACGTGGTTCAAATGAGATTTGGCTGATATTTCAGCGTTATTTTTTTTTTTATACGACTCAAACAATAATGAATTTGAATCTAATTTTTTATGGTATATTTCTCAAATAAACATCTACCTTCATGTTAAAAATGATCATATTTTGGGATACAAAACCTCACCATTATAACTTTAAATATCAACTGTTACTCTTCAACAGTTGAAGTTAGAAATGAAATTGAGATTGATGAATTTGAGAAATGCTTGCTAAATGGTGGTGGAGGTTTGGTCAAGAAAAAATAGGTTGTGGTATAAGATTATCCGTGACAAGTATGGCGATGAGTTCTCTTGCTTTGGGTACCTCAAAAAGCTTAACCCTTCACATGGAGTTTCTTGTTGGAAAACAATTAGGAGACTAAGCCTTAACTAAGTGCTTAAAATTCATTCAGAAGAGATATTTCATTCTGAATGATGTTTGGTGTGGCAACACATCGCTCTACTGCTTTCCCTCTCTTTTTAAGATTTCCGGAAACAAGAACTATAAGCTCGCAGAGGTGATTTCCACTTTAATGAAACTGGTGTTTTAACTTTAAACGCAACTTAATGTAACTGAGGTAAATCTTTATGCTGATCCGATGCTTAGGATTGGTGATGAACCGCCGGTTTTAGATGGCTTACAAGATACCAGGAGATGGGCCCTTGATAACTCGCTTACATATTTCGAGTTCATCTCATATTCTTGACGAAAGTCAAAAGATGATCATGTGAAAATCGCCTGGTAACATCTTACATGATTTGTGTGAGACAGTCATTTGATGTAGACTCAGAGTGTTTTGTATTGATCTATCGATGACTTGAAAAGGACATAGGTTGAAATGATTTTTTCTAGAAGGATCTCTTTTTAAAACCATACAATTGTCGGCTATAGTATCCAAGACAAAATACAGTACATATAATCTGACCGTACTTAAGACCATCCAACGCCTATAATTGATACCTTATTAAGCTTTCTGCACGATCGCGTGTGATAGCACTTCTCAAGAGGCAATCTGTAACCAAAACTAGTGACAAAACCCCTAGGTGAACAAACTAGTGATAAGAAAAAACCGGTCATATTATTTCTAACAAATAAAAACCGTTTCAAATAAAACTGGGACAAAAACCCCAAGTCAAATGATAATGAGTAAATTTAATTTTCGTTACTTTAAAAAATGCCAAACATGCCCTTTTGACCTTTTCTTCTTCTTCTTCTTTGATTTCATTTCTTCTTTCTTAGTCTCCTTATCCCACCACCATCATCACCAGCAACAACAATGGATCTCCACGAATTTTATTCTCCCCCGACACACCACCGCAAAGGCGGAATCTCACCACTACCATCACCCTCCTACGCCTCCTTCAATTCCTTCACCACCAACACCATTTCCACCACCGTAAACATCACCACCCCCAACTCCTCGTTGCACCACTACCACCATCACCACCGCCGCAACCAGATCTAAATCCTCTTTCAAGTGAAATTCAAAGGTGCCTAATTTGATTACTACTTCAATTTCAAAGTGGTATGCAGGACACATGAAGATGAAGAAAAAGGTAAATTAGGTTTCTTTTATTTGAAGGATTATTTGTTCGGATTCGATTGATTAAACGAGTAATTAGAGATGGGTTCTGATTAAGAATGAAGTAGAATTAATTATTTGAGTTCAGTTTTGTTTCCTCAAAATAGAAAGTAGGGTTCGTGGATTTTAATTGGATTGTTTGTTGATCTGTGTTTGAGATGTTGAATTTCAAAATTGTAGCGAAGATGTTAAATGGTTGTTGTGTGTGTTGGTGTTGTCTGGAATTGGAGCCACATATGATGAACATGAAGGAGTGGATGAAGATTGATTGGGTTGAGGACATGTTGCTGAATAAAATCAAGGTGAAGAGAAGTTTGATTTCTATTTGGTTCAACAAGGTCAACTTGAGGTAATTTCTCTTTTAGTTCAGTTAATGATGTTTTGTTGTTCTCATGTTGAGTTCATGGGTTAAGATATTAAAACTTAAAATTGTTGTTATACAGAGGGTTGTATTTGATTTGTGGACAATTGAAAAAGAGAATCATGTTGGTTATGGTAATAAGAATAAAAGGGAGATGAAATTAGAGTTGGGAGTGAAGTATAATTCCAAATGGGTATTGCAGCTGTAGATTTGGATTAAGTATATGGCATTGTATTTGAGTTACTATGTTCGATAATTTAATTAGGAATTGGGATGTATGTATGTTGAGTTGAGGTCCAAGTATACAAGAGTTGGAGGTAACGGAATTGAACTGGTAGTGTTGATCGTGTTAAGAAAAGACTAATGTTCCAGGGAGTGGCAGTGTTTAAGATTGACTTATGATACTGTGAATGGAGTTTGCTGGTAAAAGTTGAAGTTGATTGACTAGAGTAGATGTATGAGTTAGGCGTGGGTTGTGAAGGTGGAATGGAAGCAGAACTGAAATGGCCTGGTACTGTGCGAGGTTGTGTAGTTTCATATGGAGAGAAACTGGTGTTTGCTGCTGCAGGAATGGTTGGTGGTGCAGAACAAGGGCTTGCTATTTGGGTTGATGATAAACTGGAGATGTTGTTGTGGATGTTCATGGGAGGTGGTATTGACATTGCAGGTGATGGGTATGTGTAAAGAAATGCAGCTGGTGATGCTATGTGAGACACGAGACAATTCCTGGTGGGTGTTGGTTCTGTGCTTGAGGTGCCGAGAGATGTTGTTGGAATTACAAGAGAAGCAGCAATGTGTTGCAGATTTGTTTGAGCTGAGCTACAGATAATGGTGATGTGGATGAAATAGGTTTGTCGGGAGCATATACTGATATAGGAAATGAGTGAAGATAATGGGTATGAATGAGTAATAAGCTATCATTCTTTAGTTCCATCCACCGTATACACTCAAAAGTTCTTTTATGGGGTATGGATTTGCAGGAGTTTTTTGAAGATTATACTATGCCTTTAGCTTTTCTTTGAAGTTGTTTTGGTGAAATGACAATATGTAGAAAAATGATGAAACCTAATTAGGTTTCATCTAGTTTTGGTGAAGCCCTTTTTGGTTTCATCATTTTTTTCTTTTTGGTTTCATCATTTTTTTCTTATTTTGCCTAGTTTATTTTGGTTTGGTTTCATCATTGAAGCTGTGTTGGTGAAATGACAATATGTGGAAAAATGATGAAACCTAATTAGGTTTCATCTAGTTTTGGTGAAACCAATTTTGGTTTCATCATTTTTTTCTGTTTGGTTTCATCGTTTTGTTCTCGTTTGGTTTCATCATTTTGGTTTTCATCATTTTTTTCTGTTTGGTTTCATCATTTTTTTCTTGTTTGGTTTCATCATTTTTTGTGGTGGTGGCGACTGGTTGGTGATGGTGGTCGGCGATAATGGTGGTGTTGCTGGTGGTGGTGGTGCAGTGGCGGTGGTGGTGGCGGCGGCGACGCTGTGTTGGTTGGTGCAATGGGGTGGTGGTGGCGCAGTGGCGGTGGTGTAGTGGTGGTGGCGGTGGTGCAGTGGTGGTGGCGCAGTGGTGCAGTGGCGGTAGTGCAATGGCGGTGGTGGTGGTGGTGTGGTGGCGGTGGTGGTGCGGTGGAGATGGTGGTGGTGGTGGTGCAGTGGCGGCGATGGTGGCGGTGCAGTGGCGGCAGCGGTGGTGGCGGTGGTGCAGTAGCGACGGTGGTGCGGTGGCGGTGGTGGTGGTGTGGTGGCGGGGGCGGTGGCGCTGGTGGTGCGGTGGCGGTGGTGGCGGGTGCGGTGGCGCTGGTGGTGCGGTGGCGGCGGTGGTGGTGGTGGTGCAGTGGCGGCGGTGGTGGTGGTGCTACTGTGGTGTGTTGCTGTTGGTGGTGAGAATATAATAAAAATTAAAGGTGGGGTTGATTTTTATTTTTGTTTGGGTGATTTAAACTAAAAGTGTAATATAGACGGTTTATGTTAAATGGGATTTTTGTGAACAATTTATTTTGTTGGGGTTTTTGTACATGGATAGTGATACCTTTGGGGTTATAACTCGCGGCCCAATCAGTAACTGCGAATAGATTTTAGTTTTCTCCAAAATTTTAAAAAAGATATGCATAAGGACATATAACCATCTAGATATTAATTTTTTCCATTACTCTACAATTCCAAAAGCCCACCTTATTAGAGCCTATATATTTCTTCTGGTCAACTTCTTCATAGGTGACACTACGGGAAAAATATACATCTACAACTGGAGATTTACAACACTTTTCTAAACATCGTAGAAAGTCCTATGTTTTACAACTGGTTTCAAAGGAAGAGTTGTCGTATATCATCACTGCCAACCCTTATGAAACAAGGGGTTGCGCTAAGAAAACAAACGACAACTCCTTAAGCAAAACAGCTTGTGACAACATTTAGCTATAACAACGTTGTTCCATATATGTAGTGACTTAGCCTATCACAATACTCACAAGTGTTGTTGAAGAACACAAAAATATGATAATGAAAAATATGTTAGAGGGGAGATTCGAACATGAACCTACCGTATGGAACTCAAGCTCATCAACCACCCTTTCACCACAAGTTTTGATTTTTTTTTTTCTTTTTTAAATAAAAGCTACAACAACAATTATAAGTGTTGTTGAAGTAAAATATATAATGTTCCATTTATGTAGTGACTTAGCCTATCACAATTCTCACAAGTGTTTTTGAAGAACACAAAAATATGATAATGAAAAATATGTTAGAGGGGAGATTCGAACATGAACCTAATGCATGAAACTCAAGCTCATCAACCACCCTTTCTACCACAAGTTTTGATTTTTTTTCTTTTTTTTAAATAGAAAGCTACAACAACAATTATAAGTGTTGTTGAAGTAAAAATATATAATGTTCCATTTATGTAGTGACTTAGCCTATCACAATTCTCACAAGTGTTGTTGAAGAACACAAAAATATGATAATGAAAAATATGTTAGAGGAGATTCGAACATGAACCTACTGCATGGAAGTCTAACTCATCAACCACCCTTTCAGTTCACAAGTTTTGATTTTTTTCTTTTTTTAAATAGAAAACTACAAGAACACTTATAAGTGTTGTTGAAGTAAAATATATAATGTTGGAAAAAATGAGGTTGGGGGATTCATCCCCGAGCCCTAAGCGTGGAAGTCTACACCACTAACCATCCTACACTATCACATGTTCCACAAGTTTGTGGTTCATTAATACACTAACTATACACTAACTTTATGACAACCCTTCATAAGTGTTGTAAAACAAAATATAATGCTCAAAAAGTAATGTTCAAGGCCGATCGAGCTGTAAACAGCGTCGCTGCCGTGTAATGCGTCACATACCAGCTTAGATGTATTTGACTCACGAGAATAGAAAACTTGTCGCGCTTGTTTTGCTAAAATGAATGATCATTCAAGATTGGTTCTTATGACGTTTTAATTGACTAATGTAAAGCCATCTTCTAACTTCACACCAAAACTAGTGTGAGCCCAATCACATTTGAATATTGGAATTTGAAACATATGATTGTAGTCCAACAATAGAATTTCTTCTAAAACACCGTAGAACCCAAATGGAGCATGAATCGTCTATTTTACAAGAAAAATACTAGTCTTAGTAAAGGAAATACAACAAGAGTGACAATGAAAGCAAAAATTCAATATAGTAAAACAATACACTATACCGACTTAGATTAGTCCACTCACTGCCAAGTTTCGATCTCGAGCCTAGTATGCGTACATTGTGCGTAAATAGGGTTTGTTTAAGGTTTCGTAGAATATTCCTAAGGAAGAAGGAATTTACCTCAGAATCGATGCATTCATCGCTCTTACCAACTTTCCGACTTAGACTAGTCCAATCGCTGCAAGGTTTGGATCTCGGATCGTGGTATGCGTACATATGCGTAGGGTTTGTTTAAGGTTTAATAGAATATTTTGGAAGAATCTTACCTGAAATGGATGGATTCGTCGCTCTTACCAAGTTTCGACTTATAGTATTCCACTCACGGCCAGTGTTTCGTTCTCGAGCCTCGGTATGCATTTATACGTAGAAATAGGGTTTGTTTGAGGTTTTGTAGAATATTCCTGAGGAATCTTACCCGTAAATGGATGGATTCGCGTTCTTACCATGTTTATGACTTAGATTAGTCCACTCACTACCATGTTTCGATCTTGGAGCCTGGTTTGCATATAATATGCGAAATAGGGTCTGTTTAAGGTTTCAGTAGAATATTCTTCAAGGAATCTTACATGTAAATGAATGGATTCTTCGTTCTTACAAAGTTTCTAAATTAGACTACTCCACTCACGGCAAGGATTCGATCTCAAGCCTGGTATATGCATTTGATTTTAAATAGGGTTTGTTTAAGGTTTAGTAGAATATTTCGGAGGAATCTTACTGTAAATGGATGGATTCATCGTTCTTACCAAATTTCGACTTAGAGTAGTCAACTCGCGCGCGATTTTGATCTTGGAGCCCGGTTTGCATACAATATGCAAATAGGGTTTGTTTAAGGTTTCGTAGAATATTCCCAAGGAATCTTACCTGTAAATTGATGGATTCATTGTTCTTACCAACTTTCTAACTTATAGTAGTCCAAACACGGCTGTGTTTCGATCTCAGAGCTCCGGTATGCATACAATATGCATAAATAGGGTTTGTTTAAGGTTTCGTAGAATATCTAGAAGAAATCTTACCCGTAAATAGATGGATTCTGGCTGCTCTTTACCGAATTTCTGAATTAGAGTAGTCAACTCGCGGCCGTGTTTCGATCTCGGATCCTAGCACGCATACAATATGCGTAAATAGGGTTTTTTAAGGTTTCGTAGAATATCTCGAAGAAATCTTACCTGTAAACGGATGGATTCTGCGTTCTTATCAAGTTTCGACTTTTAGAGTAGTCAACTCACGGCCAGTTTCGATCTCGGATCCTTGTACGCATACAATATGCGTAAATAGGGTTTTTTAAGGTTTCAGAGAATATCTCAAGGAATCTTACCCAGTAAATGGATGAATTTGTTGTTCTTACCAAGTTTCTGACTTATAGTAGTCAACTCATGCCCAGGTTTCGATCTCGAGCTGGTATGCATAGAATATGCAAATAGGGTTTTTTTAAGGTTTCAGAATATCTAGAAGAAATCTTACCTCAGAAATGGATGGTTTCTTCGTTCTTACCAAGTTTCGAGTTAGAGAAGTCAACTCGCGGCCGTGTTTCTATCTCTGAGCTCAGGCATACATATATGCATAAATAGGGTTTGTTTAAGGTTTCGTAGAATATCTCAAGGAATCTTACCCGTAAATGGATGGATTCGCTGCTCTTACCAAGTTTCCGACTTAGAGAAGTCAACTCCACGGCCGTGTTTCGATCTCTGATCCTGCATTTATACAATATGTAGAAATAGGGTTTTTAAGGTTTCGTAGAATATCTCAAGGAATCTTACCCGTAAATGGATGAATTTGTCGTTCTTACCAAGTTTCGACTTAAGTAATCAACTCGCGGCCAGATTCGATCTCGTACCATGGTATGCATAGAATATGCATAAATAAGGTTTGTTTAAGGTTTGTTTAAGGTTTCGTAGAATATCTCAAGGAATCTTACTTGTAAATGGATGAATCTGTCGTTCTTACCAAGTTTCTGACTTAGAGTAGTCAACTCGCGGCCAGGTTTCGATCTCGGAGCATTGTATACATAGAATATGCAGAAATAAGGTTTGTTTAAGGTTTCAGAGAATATATCAAGGAATCTTACCAGAAATAGATGGATTCGCTCATTTTTACCAAGTTTCTAACTTAGAGTAGTCAACTCACTCGTCGTTTCATCTTGGAGCCCTAAGATGGATACAATATATAGAAATAAGGTTTGTTTAAGGTTTCAGTAGAATATTTCAAGGAATCTTACCTCGTAAATGGATGGTTTCTTCGTTTTACCAAGTTTCACTTAGAGTAGTCAACTCGTACGTTTCGATTTAAGAGCCCGGTATTCATACATTTATGCAGAAATAGTGTTTGTTTAAGGTTTCGTAGAATATCTAGAAGATATCTTACCCGTAAATGGATGGATTCGCGTTCTTACCAAATTTATGAATTAGAGTAGTCAACTCGCGGCCCGTTTCGATCTCGGATCCTAGATGCATACAATATGCAAATAGGGTTTTTAAGGTTTCGTAGAATATCTCAAGGAATCTTACTCAGTAAATGGATGAATTTGTTGTTCTTACCAAGTTTCCGACTTATAGTAGTCAACTCGTGGCAGGGTTTCGATCTCGGATCCCCGTACGCATACAATATGCGAAATAGGTTTGTTTACTTTTAGTAGAATATCTCGAAGGAATCTTACCTGAAATGGATGGATTCGTCATTCTTACCAAGTTTCTGACTTAGAGTAGTCAACTCGTGGCCAGGTTTCGATCTCGGATCCCGGTACGCATACAATATGCAGAAATAGGGTTTGTTTACTGGTTTAGTAGAATATCTCAAGGAATCTTACCTGTAAATGGATGGATTACGCTTCTCTACCAAGTTTCGACTTGTGAGTAGTCAACTCACGGCTGTGTTTCGATCTCGGATCCTGCACGCATACAATATGCGAAATAGGGTTTTTAAGGTTTCTTAGAATATCTCAAGGAATCTTACCTGTAAATGGATGAATTTGTCGCTCTTACTAAGTTTCGACTTAGAGTAATCAACTCGCGGCGAGGATTCGATCTCGGACCATGGTATGCATAGAATATGCATAAATAAGGTTTGTTTAAGGTTTCGTAGAATATCTCGAAGGAATCTTACTTGTAAATGGATGAATTTAATTGTTCTTACCAAGTTTCGACTTAGAGTAGTCAACTCGCGTCCAGGTTTCGATCTCGGGCATTGTATACATAGAATATGCGTAAATAAGGTTTGTTTAAGGTTTCAGAATATATCAAGGAATCTTACCCGTAAATAGATGGATTCGTCATTTTACCAAGTTTCTAACTTAGAGTAGTCAACTCACTGCTGTGTTTCGATCTTGGAGCCTTGTATGGATACAATATATAGAAATAAGGTTTGTTTAAGGCTTCAGAGAATATTTCAAGGAATCTTACCCGAAATGGATGGTTTCTTCGTTCTTACCAAGTTTCGACTTAGAGTAGTCAACTCGTGGGCAAAGTTTCGATTTAAGAGCCTTTGTATGCATACATTTATGCAGAAATAGTGTTTGTTTAAGGTTTCTGTAGAATATCTAGAAGATATCTTACCCGTAAATGGATGGATTCACGTTCTTACCAAATTTATGAATTAGAGTAGTCAACTCAAGGCCCAGTTTCGATCTCGGATCCTAAGATTAATACAATATGCGTAAATAGGGTTTTTGGTTTCGTAGAATATCTCGAAGGAATCTTACCTAAATGGATGAATTTGTTGTTCTTACCAAGTTTCGACTTATAGTAGTCAACTCGTGGCTGTGTTTCGATCTCGGATCCTCAGACGCATACAATATGCGTAAATAGGGTTTGTTTACGGTTTAGTAGAATATCTCGAAGGAATCTTACCTGTAAATGGATGGATTCTGTCATTCTTACCAAGTTTCGACTTAGAGTAGTCAACTCGTGGCCGTGTTTCGATCTCGGATCCCTGACGCATACAATATGCGTAAATAGGGTTTGTTTACGGTTTAGTAGAATATATCAAGGAATCTTACCACGTAAATGGATGGATTCGTCATTCTTACCAAGTTTCTGACTTAGAGTAGTCAACTCTGACTGTGTTTCTTTGATATTCCGAGCTCCTGTATGCATATAATATGCAAAAATAGGTTTGTTTGAGGTTTCGTAGAATATTCCGTAGAATCTTACTCGTAAATGGATAGATTCATTGTTCTTACCAAGTTTCGACTTAGAGTAGTCAACTCACATTGTGTTTCGATCTCGAGCATGGTATGCATAGAATATGCAAAAATAAGGTTTGTTTAATGTTTCGTAGAATATACCGAAGGAATCTTACCTGTAAATGGATGGATTCGTCTTTTTTACCAAGTTTCTGACTTAGAGTAGTCAACTCGCAGCCAGGTTTCGATCTCGGAGCCTGGTATGCATACAATATGCAGGAATAGGTTTTTTTTTTTAAGGTTTCATAGAATATTTCGAAGGAATCTTACCTGAAAATGGATGGTTTATTCGTTTACCAAGTTTCGACTTATAGTAGTCAACTCGCGGCCGTGTTTCGATCTCTGAGCCTGATATGCATACTATATGCAGAAATAAGGTTTGTTTAAGGTTTCGTAGAATATTTCAAGTAATCTTACCTCGTATATTGATGGATTCGCTGTTCTTACCAAGTTTCACTTAGAGTAGTCAATTTCGATGATGTATCATGCTAAGTCCAAGTCGAACCCTCTCAGAGCTTCTTGGTTCATAGATTGTATGATATTATACCAAGTTTGAAGTTCGAATCGACATTGAGCTTCATACTTATCGATTTTGATGATTTATCATGCTAAGTTTGAAGTCGAACCCTCTTTCGAGCTTCTTGGTTCATAGTTTGTATGATATTATACCAATCTTTACGAGTTTCTATGATATATCCTCTAAATTTGGAGTCCATTTTGACACCGAGGGTTCATGGTTTGCATGCCGTTGATCTCATTTGAAGCTAGAAAGTTCATATTCTTCAATCACCTCCTCGTCTCACCAAAATTTTCAATAGAGCTTTAAATGCAAATGATGTTTGTTTTACTATCCTTAATCACCTTCATTTTTCATTTTCCCAATTCATTCTTATACATTTTTTGGATTTTTTTATATCGAATGTCGACAACAATGTCATAAATTTATTAATATTTTTTTGGATTTTTTTCATGTCGAAGGTTGATACTAAAACCGAATACATGAGTTCGTATTAGCACAAAAAGAAACACATTTGCTTCTCCATCCGTAACTGTATGAGCATCCCAAATACAATATCAACCGCCAAGATCTTTTTCTTGATCCGTATGAGGGATCAAACGAAATGTGGTCCGTCGATCTTTTCCATTTTAATTCTTGGTTGTATCCCTCAACCACTAACTCTAATTCCAATCTGGTTCTCTCTTTCTTTCTTCCTCTCTCCGAAAAACACCTCCTCTCCTCCGAAAAAACCCGGCGGCGCCTCATCACCACCGCTTCTTCTCTCAATCCCTCTTCTTCATATCCATTTCTTGATTGAATCAACCTATCTTAATTCTCATCTCTCTCTAATTTTCTCTGACTCCTTCACTCAGAAGGAAACCCTAAACTCTAATTCTCTCAATCCCTCTCTTCATCTCTTTTTCTTTCACCCTCTCTCAGGCAAAAACTAGTAGATCGATTATATATCTGTACAAAATCCCTAAATATGCTATTGATGATGTTTTTGATTCTCAAAGAAGCTGCTGATTTTGTAGATATAGGGTTTCAGTAGATTGATGAAAAATTAGGTTTTCAAAAATCAGGTGAAGGTTATGCTGCATCAAATCTAATCAAGGGTTAATTAGGTTCAATTTTTGGAATCAAGGAAAAACTTTATTGAGATGAATAGAAGAAAATAATTGGTTCGGGATTGAGGGTAAGTTCTATTAAATCCCAGAAAAAATCGAGCTTAGAGGCATGGTGATTATCATGGTTTTGAGATGAGAGTGGTGATTTCAAGTTTGAGACCGAGGAGCAGCAAGAAGAGGAATGAATAGATGGGTTAATTGAAGAAGGAGTCAGAAATGAATATGTTGATGGAAGAGGTGAATATCTTTGAGGAATGAGAGATGTTTAAAGGGTTTTGTGTGATTCAAATCAGTTATAGTGGTAAGAATTCATGGCTTTGTGATGCTACTGAGGAAGGTGCGAAGATTTTGGGTCTTGAAGTTTGAAGCTTGAACTCTGAGGCGGGAAAAACCGAGAAGACGAGACTGCTTTTGTTGATTGGAGAAGAGAAAGAAAAGAGAGCTTCAATGGAAGATTTATTAGTATTTAGTCAAGTTGTTGATTCATGGGGGAATCTAATGGAATACATGTAAGTTAGAATGCATTGTTTTTTGTAGAATTTGTTTGGATGATTTAGAATTATGGTTTTCTTACAAGTTCAAATTATATATGACTGGGATCAATACTTGTGTCTATTTTTTTATTTTCATTTTGAATTTTTATTGTTATCATCTGCAATTTGAATTTGATGCTGATTGTCTCCTTGTTTTTTGGCTGGAGATTGTCCTAATCTTGGACTGGGAAATGAGGACATTCACTTAAGTCAGTTTATGGCTCTATATTACTAAAGAAGATTTGGCAATGGTGGTGAGCTGAACTGTTTGCAAATGCCCCAGCCTTCATTGCAGACAACTACCACCTTCAAGAGCTCCTCGAGTTCAGTTGACTCGGGCTTGGAAGAGATATGCTTGATATGAATATAAGGGATAAGACATTGGAAGAGGATGGCGATAAAGTAAATATTTTTATGTTTTTTTGGTAGATATCTTTATTCTAGATGGAAAATAAGGGATAAGACTAGGTGTAAGTTGTTGGAATTTCTTTATGGATGATAGTCTACATGCAGCAAGTGATAGTTTGCAACGGTGGTGGTATTTATGATGAGTTTGCTTTTCCTTCAGCTATGTACATGTAAGCATAGGGTGGTTCTTTGTGTTTTGTCCGAAATGTAATGGCTTTTAACTTATCGTTTGCTGGATAGTGAACTAGAAGTAATTGATAGTGTTGGTGCCGAAGCAGGGCATGTAATAGCAACTACAGTTGGTGGTCGAAATGGCCAATTGAGGCAGGTGAGGAATGAAAGAAATTGTTAGTGCTTGGATTGATTATGTGGTGCTGAAGTTAGTGTCACCAAATGTTTTTATTTTACTTTTGCAGAATATTAGTTACATAGCAGAGCATGTGGTCTAACATGTTCATTTGGAGTTGTAAATCAATTTTTGTCAAGTTATCTTTTAGCAGAGCTCCAAAAATATAGAGTTTTCTTTAACTTTCCTAAGAGCAGAATAAAAAGTATATAAGAATCTGGTCATACTTATTCTTTTTTGGCAGCCTCGTCCTTGTCATTTGTCCATGCCGACAAGTTCCCTTTGACGCCGTTTTCTAGTTCCTAAAGAAATAAACTCTTGCGTCTCTATCCATGTAGAGGTCCACCGAGATGATAAAATTAAATTTTTATTAATTTAGATTTTCTTTTTTTTTTTTTCTCTCCTTAGGAATCGCTTATAATTTTTTTTTGATGTACATTTGTAGCTTGTATAGGTAGTATATTTTTCTCGGGTCAATAGTGTTGAGTTTAAGGTCACGATTAGAGTGATTTGTCTGTTCTTTTCACTATGTGGGCATGGAGTTTATCCATGTTGTAAAGTCTATTATGTTCTTATATTAAATCCCTAATAGTGTTAGCTAATTAATCATTAAATTAGTTGTTTGCAGGATCAGAGGAACTACTGCTAAATATTCAGAAAACGATGAGCCAGCCACAGAGATGAGAGACAAGCTTCTTGCCCTTGATCCACTTGACACGTATCATGTCATAAAGGTTGATGAAGCAGAGGCAGAGTTCTGCAGATTGTCACAGAATACAGATTGGGATGGAGTGATGAAATTTTGGGTTTTGTTGTGGTGATCACCAGTGGGTCTCAGATAACCGCTTCCCCTCGGAAGGTTAGTGATGAAGAGGATGAAGTACCCTCACTTACAGAGCGTCTTGCCGATCTAACCTCGATTCTTCTCCGGTAAAACCTTGACAGACTTTAAAGATTTTCTCAAGAAAATGGGGTCAACCTTGATGAAGTTCGTGTATTATGCATTGTGTTTCTTGGTGTTCCAATCTCACTACCTCGCAATCCGTAGTCAAGGGACAATAGTTAGGGAAATGTTGAACACTTACTGTTTTTGGTTTATGTATCTTCCGAGTGAATGAGCCTTATCTTCAATTTTTGGTATTGTAGATCCGCTCTTCCACCGATGACTACGAGAGCAATGGAGACAATTAATCGGGCCTACATGTGAGTGCATCATTAGAAGCCTTTGCAATTAAAACCGAAGCCTCGGATCTTCTCGATGATTGTCTTCATCTTGAAATTCCGACCGTAAGGTTCAATCCAGCTCCTTCATGTAATGCAATTACGATAATCCACTTGTTGGTTGTTTTGTAGCCTTTCTAGATTACATAAGTTTGCTTCTTTTGTTTCCCATATTTGTTTTGGACTTAAGAGTTGTGATGTAGTTATTTGTTAGGCTTAAAAAGTCTAAGTTTTGGGAATTATGTGGTGACAATTATTTAGTAAGGGTTGGCTTTGGATATTAACTTGTATTCTCAATAATCTGCTTGGATGCAAGATTCTTGGAATGTTGTTGTAATGGTACCGACACCAGAATAGAATGTTCTTATATGTAGTGCTTCCATTTTTAGTTAGTTTTTTTTCTTCGTTTATATTATTGGTAAAAAGAAAAGAAGATATTTTTGAAAATATAATTTCTTTGTTTGTTGGTTTGGTGCCAATTTCTGTAAACTGGAGATCCAGTTACTGGTTTGGGATGACTCTCGCTTGAGTTTCATGAAAGAGTCTATGGTGCTCGTAATAGTCGGCCTCGAAGTGGTAGTGGGTGGGGCACAAGAAGCAGGAGCCGCAGCCCTAATAGATTTGAATGAGGGTATAACAAACAAAAGGATGAAGTAAAGGAAGCTTTTGACTAGTTGTAAGAAGGAATTTGGAGCTAGTGTTTACTCTGAATGATGAAGAGAAGTGGGATTGATGCCAAATTAAATCATGCGAGCAATGAACTTGTCCCTCATCTCAGGTTATAGTTTCTCTTTTTCTTTTCGTGATATGATTTTTTGGTCAAAATGTAATAGAAAGAAGAAATAGTGGTAAAAATCTTAACACTGTAAGGTTGTCATTTTTTGCAACTTAGAATGAATGTAAATGTGTTGCACTGGAATATAAATGTGAATGTGAAATACTTGGTAGATTAATGTAAATGTGAAATACTTTCGGAAATTTGATTCCAGCTATAATTGTTTTTTCAAAATAGTTTTATGCACACAACTTCTAATAAGAGTTGTGTTCTATAATTCAACTACACAAACCAAAGGTGTGAAAGAATGTCTTTACAACATAACTAGGTGTTGTCCAAGATATTTCTACAACTCTAGGAAGTGTAATGACAAAGTAGTATTCACAATACAAATAGATGTTGTCTTCCAGGTTTTCAACTACACAACCCGATATTGCGAAAAGTTTCTTTACAACATAACTATGTGTTGTCCAAGATAGTTCCACACTCACACAAGTGACGTGCAAATCTTATTCGTAATACTAGTATTTGTTGTTACATATGGTTCCACGATACAAAACTTGTGTTGTCCAAGATATTCCTACAACACAAGCAAGGGTTGTGTTAGGCTTTCAAAAAAAATCGAAAGAAAATCACAACTTCAGGAAAATATTGTAGAACCATGAATCACATCACACTTTACAACTCATATTCAAGTATTGTAGAAAAGCTTGGACTTTCTACAATACCCCACCTACACAATACATAAAAAAGCGTTGTCGTAGGGGTACTACAACGCTAATAAAGTGTCTTCAATGATGATTTTTCCCGTAGTGTGAGGATATCACCGAGCGTTTGATAGTTTCTTCTTCTGTTTGATTTTCTATTTGTATAGTTTTTCTAAAAAAATCTGAGTCTCTTAAGAAAACGACTTTTATTATACAGTATTTGGAATTTCACAAACTAATTTGTTTAAGTAAACCATTGAAATAATTTAATTGATTACATTGGATTAAACACGGATTATCTATTAATTGGTTGGATAATTCAGGTGAATTACCAAGAGTAATCTTTATCGTTTCACTTCTATTTTAATAATCACTAGATATTCCCCATTATTTCCTTCGAAAAAATTCCAGTTTACTCCAACATCTCAGATCTTCATTTGCTCAACTAATATGAAAAATCTCAAAGCAGATTGGTTGAGTATTAATAAAGTGAAATGGATATGCTCGTTATCTAATCCTTGGAGTATGAAACCCAATAAAGTAGATATCATGGTTTTATAACTCGTACGAGTTGGTAAGTTTTTATTTTGGGACCTTAAGTGCACTATACAAACAGTCTGAGGCTCTGAGCACTCTCCACATTCGTGTTTGCGGTTTAATAGACAAATATCCTAATGAAACATTTCCCACATACACATCTTATAGTAATTAATTAAGACTTCTAATATTTCGTTACGAATCTTTGCTTCATGATTTCACGTATGAAAAGCTGAGTCACATTTGGCTTTATCCTTTAAAAAACTCGGTAGAGATGGTGTCCCCGAAAGAAACAGTGTCATTATAGACACCAAAAAGTCACACCAACTCTCTCTCCCCTAGATAGGCGATTTCCGGTAGGGAAGAAACCGAGGGGTCAATGCCCAAAAGTGTTTTCTACGGAAGCTATTTACTAAAAATGTCTAGTTTTTTAAAAATTCCCCAAAAGGTATAATGTGTGCACATTATAGGTGTGGATTATCAAGTAATGGGTACACATTCAAACATTTTTGGTAATTTATAACATTTTTGGGAATAACTAAAGAAAACTAGACACCTTTGGAAATTTTATGCCGAGAAGCTTTAGTTTAGATATCTACTAGATTGGCTTGTGTAGAGAAGAAATCAGAGAAAGAAATTCAAAAACCTAAACCATAATTCATCTTCCCCATCAAAACCCTAAATCAACCGTCATGGATTTAGCCTATCTCATCGGCTAAATCCTCGATTCATCGGTCCTTAAATTAAATTGGGTTGCCTGCTTGATGATTTCGCAATACCGCCTTCAATCCTAAAGATTTGATTTTGCTTAGCTTGTGTTGCTTGAGGGGTTTTGGATTTCGTCGAAGATTCCAAGGCTTGAGTATTCGTCAATAACGTACCCCGCCTAGGTTTCATATCTGCTTTGAGAGGTAATCTTTTAGATCGATAACCCCTTAATCTTCTCATTAGATAAGTCCAAGATTCGATTGTGGCTTCTATCTTTCTTCCTTTAATCTCATACCTTGATGTTGTATCTAATCATTAAGCTTCAGTTAGGCCATGTTATACCTAGAGACTATTGATTTTTATTGATGTTTTCGTTAAACCCTTTGAGAAAAATTCTTTACGTACCTATTTCAGATTGAACCAAAAGTTCCCTTTTTATTTCTTTAAACCTTGATTTTCAATACCCTGTTTTTCCTTTTGTTTAGATTGTATTCAGTCTTAGCTTTTGTGTTTGATTCCCTACTTAGTTTTCTTGGGATAGTGAACCACCCTGATTGTGTCTTGCTTTCTCCTAATGTTCTTGTTTTTATTGTTGAAAGGTGTATTTCTCTCACCACCAGATTAAGTTCAATCTTAGTTGGTTAGTTGTGTTGGTGGTTTCTTCCCTTTTTTTTTAATCTCACTGTATCTTTTGATTGGTGCTGTTTTGTGTAATGTGTTTTGACTTTCTATCTTGATTGATAAGGTTTAATTGTTCCCATATGTTTATTGTTGCTACCTAGTGTAGGTTCTTTTGGAAGTTTTTAAAATTGGTTTTATCTTTTCTAGTCTCTGGGATAACATTGTTACACCTTATCCTTTGAAACATCAATATAGCATCATCGTCTTTCATGCTCAGTATTTTACAGTTTATGCACCATTTTCGGGGAATCTCATTCAAAGGATCCCATCTCCCATCCTCAGCTAGATTGGCATTTCTTCCCTCAAGTTTGGATAATTGTTAGTATTGGTGCATAACTTATGAACTAGTAGCAAAACAAGGAATATTTCGCAACATCTTGTCTACTTTATATATCACAACAGCAAGCACATGCAAACCCAATTTGATATGAAAATGAGCCGATGAATCAATCACCTTTTCTTGTTATTTTATGTTAGTTACTTTGTATTTTACCTTTCAGCATAGTTTAAGTGTAGGTCGAATCTGTATTTTCTTTCATTGTTTTTTCAGTTTAATAACTTAGTAACTACTTAGCAGTAGTAGTTTGTTAGTAGCTTGTTAGTTGTATCTCTGTTTGTTTTTGGTTTTAGTTGTAGTAGCAGGTTTTCCCACACTACACCCCTCACTATATTTTGGTTAATTAGTCTGTTGAAAGTTGCATAATTGAGAATGTTTATTGATTAATTTCATGAGTTCTATATAGAAAAGTAGAATTACACTTAGCAAGTAAAATACTCTTAAACTTTCTCTCCTAATGACTTGCTTCACAATTCTAAAAGATCCCCCCCCACAATGACTCATTCGACCCTTTATATAGGGTAATACATAGTGGATGACAAACTAAGCTATCCTTTATTTTGGGAATATCTCGCGAAGTGTCGCTGATGTACAACTATTCAATCTCGCGACACTTCTTAACCCTCGCGATCTCACGTCTTCTTTATGTCTCGCCTTGTCATTATTCTTTGCGTCATTTATTTTAGCTCTCTGCGATCGCTCGCGACATCGTTGTTTATTAACCCCATGCGAGTCCTGTACATTGCGATATTATGGTCCTACATCTTGCCTCTTTTTCCTTGAATATTGCTTGAAGAGTGATTTTTAAGGAAAAATCTGTTGTTGTAATAATCTTTGGTCTTCCGATGAAGGAACGAGCGAAAGAATACTGGACTTGAAAAGTACGTACTTGCCTCTATTCTTTTGCGAAATTCAAGCTCCTATATACAAAGTGTCATTTTCTTGCCTCATGCTTACGAGAGAATAATCGGTTTCACAATCTCTTCTCGCCTATTAGGAAATATGCCATATATTTGAATTCTCGCTAAATTTCTTTTCGCCAAGTTTCCTTGGATTTGGGTAATGACCTAACACGTGTCTATATTTGCCTCTTTTACCGCGTATTTAATGTTATCCGGTCGTAATACCTTTTTCTCATCTATTTATAGAAGTGTTCCTTGTGAAGAAACTTCTTTTTCCCTTTCATCTTCTTCATCATCACTAAACTTTCCTCTTCTTCATCGCTCGCAAGTATTTGCCTGTTGCTTTTCCTTCTTCATCCTCTTCTCTTCTTCTCGCTACTTCTTATCAGCTTGTCATTCTCATGGCATCCGGTTTGTTAATCTTGCCATATCTAATTTGATCTTGTGGTTAATTGCTTTGAAGTTAGTTTTTCTTGTTGAAATCACACTTTGGTATGCTTAACTTTATAGTTCTTTTTCTCTCGCCATTGTTGTTTAGCAAGAACCAACCCAAAACCAGATTTACAGAAAGGATCCTTTTCTTTCTTTTTGGGCTCGCCATCAGAACCCTCTTCGCAACAAGAATCTCCTACGCAGCCAAAGCCTACTTCGCGAACAAAATCTGTAGTTAACAAAGAAAGCCTCGCAGTGACAAGGTATTTAAGAAACATTTCTTTTTTATAAGCAATATATTGTTGCCTCTGTTTACTTAACTTGTTACTCGCAGAATGATGGAAATACCGACATAACTCCTAAAAGGTTTCGCCAACCCAAGTCTGTTACTCCCAGCCATCCATTTCCTTCTTTCAAACCTTCTTCTCCTTCTCCTTTCCCGAAATCTTCGCAGATAGTTTCGTGCCTCTTCCTTCGATAACATTATCGGCGACAACACTTTTACGCCTCAACTCCTCATAGACCAAGTTCCTCACAACCGTTCTCCTACAAATGATGTTATATCACCTTCTCGCTATCAATGTTCCTACTATTTCTCCAACCACTTCTCTCCCCTAAACTTCCTCTTCTCATGAGATTCCTTTGACAAAGGATGACTCATGTTTTTTGTAGAGCAAATTCTCTCAATGTTATGAAAATTTGGAGGGTATAGATGTGGCCTTTAAGGTTCTTTCAGATCATGTGAATGATGCCAAGAAAACTTCTGCGATCCTATCAAATCCAATGCCTGCGAGATTTTAAGTAAGCACCTTGGTCCCGATAAAGGTCTAGCAAGCGTCTTTGGTTCAAGAAATTAGTAAGTCAAGGATGATCTCCAAAATGACTGCGAAATGCAATAGTCTTCATCTTGAAAATCAAAAATTTCACAACATCTCGCTAGATCGTGATAACCTTCGCAAGAAGAATGAAGAATTAAAAGGTATGCCCTCGCCGCTCTCTTTTTTTTTTTTTTTTTTTTTTTTTTTACAACTCAAACTCTCTGTTCGTTCTCCAAGCATTAAACCAGAAACGAATAATGGAGATATATCAGATGGAGTTCATTGTTGAAGAAGTTCGAGTTGAGAGAGATGGTTGGATGGAACAATATAATCTCTTAGATAATCTTCACACTTATGCAGTGATCAAATAAATAACTTGTCGAAAGAAAATTTAAATTTATCGCGACAAGACTTGTTAAGTAATGATTTATCTCGCCTCTCTTATGCTTTGACTAAATCTGATTTGGAGTTGCAAACTTTATCGATGAGAATCGAACTCTTTTCGCAAGAGAAACGTTCTTTGTTGAATAAGGTGGCGAACTATTCGCAGCAGTATGATGCTTGTCGAAAGTTATGTGAAGAACACGAACAAGTTAAACATACGTTGAAAAACCAACTTGAAGAAATTACTGCCGAGAGATAGACTTATTCAAGGTAGAATAACGTTAAAGCGTAAAAGCGAAGCAATTCCAAGAACAATGTGTCAATTTAGAAAAATCCAACTCTTCTTCATGCGAACGAAAACTCCATACTTGTTTCCAATGAAAAGAATTTGCGTTCTCGATTGAAAGGTTTAGTGGGAGATTCATTTGATGATGTCATGGACCGCACGGGAATAATTTCATGACTTTAATTCAACATCTTTCTTCTCAAAAGGAAGGTAGTCAAATTATTTGACTATCTTAGTTCATGTGTTTATTCCATGAATGCTTTATTACCCCGAAAATGTCAATAATGTTCTGATAAGAATTTTCTCGATCTTGTGTATTTGTTATGCAGATTCTCGAGAGAAGGCTTCGCTCCACTATTTCCACCCTCGGGTCCGATTATTCCAAAATTCGCAAGGAAAATGGACTACTCTCCTCGCATCTTGCCTGTTCTCGCGACCGCGGAGCGAAGACTTGATTATATGTCTCACTTTGTAAGGATATTGATAGTAAGAATCGTCAAAAGGCATTACTTCGTCGGTTCCCTTTAAAGGCGGAAGTCCTTGTGAATAACATTTTGCCGGGTCGGGTCTCTGATCCTATTCACGCCGCTCCTTTGGAAGTAAGTGATGATGAAGTTCCTAATGCTCCGGATAGTGATTATGAATATGAAAGCTGCGAAGATCTCCCTGATAAGGAAGTCATCAATGAAGAACCAAGTAAAAAGACTCCCGATGAAAATCCAAGATTCCGGGGTGAGAACGGAAGGCAATGAAAACATTTCGATGAAAATCAACCAATTGGAGGAGGCGAAGTCGATAAAGGCGCGAAAAGTTTCAACCATCTTCTCGCATTTGATAATGTTGATGTGAGAGTTAAATGCTCTTTGTAATTTGCCAGAATTTCTTTTGTGTGAACAATTTAACTCTTTGATGGAGTAATTCCCATATTTCTTTCTTCCTTTCTTAGTTAATATCTCTGTGTGAGCGTACTTGCTCATTGAATATTTCATTAAATAAATCTTTCCCAATTAGGGATTTGATCTTAATTCTTCTCTCTGCGCGGGCGTAGTCACAGGACGCTTTACATTTTCATGGGCAGAGGCCCATTGACCCCGCTTATCATTTTTGTGTGGTCTTCCGAGTTAGACCTCCCACCAGAGGTCCTCCCGCCACCTTTCATCGCGACAAAATCGCAGGACGTCTTTACACTGCATGTAAAGACCCATTGATCTTGTCTTATCATTTTCCAAGTATTTTTGCCTCTCGCAGATGTTTTAGTTGCGATAATATGACAGGCCTAAATATCCTTGCAAGAACATAAAGCCCCATGACATTGCCGTCGTGCGACCTAAATCGGCAGACGTCCGTACACTTTCATGTAAAGACCCATTGATCTCGCCTTACCCTCGCGTTAGTATTATTGCCTCTGGGGATCATTGCACAAATATGACAAGCCTAAGTCTCCTTGCGAAAACAAAGCCTCATGACATTTGCGTCTGTTTTGACACCCCCCTAGTGGAGAGTGTCGCCCTTATCATCTCCCTACGGTTTGCCCCTTCAAGGAGGCGAAACATCGGCCATACAAGACTAGCTCCTCCCATCCTGGTCTTAACAACAACCAGTTGTTTTCGCAAATTTCTTATCCCTTATACCTATATGGTTTATGGTTACAAGACTGCACCCTAAGTGGAGTTTTCTTCGGGCGAGTGCAACGCATGCCAAGACTTGCCAAGAAACGCCGGGGTAGGTTCATCCATCCCGGCACTGCGCTCAACCGTACCTCGGCGCCTTGTGCATACACTCGACTCCTTGAAGAGACCCTCGGTCGCCCAACCAGGGTATAACCTACATATATAGTTGGGAATCCAAGGTATCTCCCCTGATAGGCTTTCATGGGCCCCAAATGCATGACCTGTGGTTTGTGGAGCTGTAACCTTCCACCCGAGCCATGTTAAGAGATACCCCCTTATATGACGCACTTTAGGTCTTACATTTGCCTCTTACGAAATATAATTCGCGAACTAGGGTGTACGCCATAAAGGTTCGTCCCATTCATTCATTCTTTTTATTCAATCATTCTTCATCACTTGCTATTTTGTCTCATGAGATATTCGCCAATTCATTCATTTAATCATTCCTTATCTCTTGTTGTGTTGTTAAGCTAGTCATGACTTTTTTGCTATTCTTATCGCGATCTCTTCACGGATTCTCTCTGCATTTTATTGAATGTCGCAAATATCTAGCGAAGAAGTACTTCATCTTGATTCATTTTTCATCTTTCGTTATTACATGTAATATTTCTTTAGATATAACCTATTCCATGGTCTATCCAATTTTTGTCCCACATCTCTTCCTTCAGGTCCATCAATCTATATGCCCCTGTACCAACTACCTCTTTGACGATATAAGGTCCATCCCATTTTCTCGCCACCTTGCCTCCACTTTCACGTTGATATACTCGGGGTTTCTCGAGCACCAAGTCTCCCAAGTTGGAATTCACGTATTTTGACGCGCTTGTTATATTCTCTAGCCAATCTTCGATAATTCTCCATGTGTCGCAACGCCTTCCCCTTTTCTCTTCCAATTCATCCAATTTGATTAGAATATTTCCCGCACTAAGATTTTTCTCCCAAACTTCTTTCTTAGTTGTCGGGATCACGACTTGTTGGAAGCACGGCTTCAACTCCGTATGTTAAGCAAAAGGTGACATTCCAAAGTAGCCTCTTTCTTGTTGTATTGTATGCCCATACTCGACCGGGTATTTGTTCGCACCATCCTCTATTGTGTCCTTCTAATTTCTTCTTCAATATATCCGCAATTGTCTTATTTGTTGCCTCCGCTTTGTTAGCTTGGATACAAGTGGGAGTCGATTTCCCACATTTTATTTTGAATGCCTTAAGTAACAATTCTATGTTTTGTCCTTCGAATTGTTTCCCATTATCGATACCAACTCATGTGGGGATCCCAAATCTGCATATGATATTCTCGAATATGAAAGTAAAAATATCTTTGTCGCGAATGTGTTGTACCGCTTTCACTTCGACCATTTTGTGAAATAATCCGTTGCGACAATTAAATATCTTCTCTCCTTTGTCCCTGGTAAAAAAGGTCCCACGATATCTAAACCCCATTTTCCAAAAAGGCCACACACTTCTTGAAGAATTTAATGGTGCTCCTGCATGTATCTTCTTCCCGTGTCTTTGACAATCTTCGCAGCGTCCGGCTATTGCTCTCGCGTCCTCATGCATATATGGCCAATAATATCCTTGCGTCTTTTTGCCTTGTATGCCAAAGATCTTCCACCGCTATGATTTCTGCATCCCCACTATGCAGCATCTTCAATATGGTTTCTCCTTCTTTCCTTGTCGACATCAAGCAAAGGTCCATCAAAAGAACGCCGATAAAGCACGCCATCTCGCAATTCATAATTTGTTGCTCGGCTCTTTAACTTGTGTGCTTCAATCTATTTCTTGGTACCTCGCCTTTCATTAAATATGTGTGAAGTTCTATCCTCCAATCTTCCTCGCGACGTTGCATCTCGCTCTACCACCATCATTACATCTCGCTTCTTGTCCCTCTTCTTTATTAATTGATGGCGCCGTGCTGTCCGTATTTTGATATTCCTCGCAGTTGGGTCTGTCATCATACTTGATATAAAGGCAAAAGCATCTCATGAGTCTGTTATCTCTCCTTGATATGTGCCTCCATTTTATTTTCGGTATTCGGGTATAAACACTTCTACAAGCTTCTGTATTTCTGTAGGGATGGATCATTTGTAGCATACTTTTCTCGTTATCCGACGACCAATTACGAGTCGCCGGTAATTCTCACACTCTCCGCCATTTCTATTGCATAATCGTAAAGCATGTATTATGGCTTCGTATTCCGTTTCATTATTGGTAGACTCAAATTCCAATCTAAAAGCAAAAGCTAACTTATTGCCTTCCGCGAAATCATAACAATTCCCACTCCTTTACCTTCTCCATTTGATGATCCATCCACTAATATTTCCCACCTGGTTTGGCTCGGTTAACAAATCTTTGGATCTCCATGTTCTTCCTCTACATCCATCATTTCATCCACTGCTTCATCTTCCTCTAAAGGAAATTTCGTGAAAGTCTGCGACGACCACGACTTGGTTGAAGACAATATTTCATATTTGAGTTTGCAATGACTTATTTGAGCATTCCATCTTTCGACTCTTCCCGATCTTTTGAATTTTTCATTACCGACTCGATTGGTACCTTTGTTACTACCCTAACAGATGTGCCTGAAAATATATGCTGAAGTTTAAATGACGATAGACTAAACGCTAGGATTAGTTTTTCAATCTTTGAATAATTTCTTTCATGCATTAAAAGTTTTACCGATATAATAGATTGGTTTTTCCACTCCTAGGTCTGTTACATAATAAAACTGCACTTAAAGGCGTAAGCAAGTAGTCGCCAGATATATTAATAACTCTTCCCTGTGTTCTGCTTTTCTCGCATAATGGATACATCCATTAAATGCTCCTTAATTCCTTGTAAAGCCTTTTCACATTCGTCCGTCCATTCGAATTTCGATCCCTTTTTAGAACACTCAAAAAATGTTTACATTTATCGACGATCGCGAGATGAACCTTCCTAGTGATGCTAACAATCCATTTAGCTTTTGAACATCTTTTCTTGTCGCCGCGTCGGCATGTCGCGAATCGCTTTTATTTTCTCCGGTCAACGTGTATTCCTTCCTTTGACACAATGTAACCAAGAACTTTCCCGACGCAACTCCAAAGGTACATTTTTCTCGGGTTGACTTTGATGTTAAACGCCTCATTTGCTCAAAAATTTCTTTCAAGTCTCGCACGTGATCTTCTGCCTTCTTACTTTTACTAGCATGTCATCTACATAGACTTCCAAAGATGTTTTATGTATCCATTCTACGAATACCTCTTCTACCATCCTTTGATACGTCGCTCTCCAAAGATTTCGCAAACCGAACGGCATTTTAGTATAGCAAAGATATAATCCTCTTGGAGCGAAGAAAGCAGTATTCTCTTGATCCTCTTGGCGAGTGGGATCTGATTGTAACCTTTGTATCCATCCAAGAGGATACCCTTTCATTCCCCGGGCTTTGATTCGACTAGCTTCAGAATATCCTGCAATGGAAAACTTGTCTTTAGGGCAAGCTTTATTTAAATCAGTGAAATCAATGCAAATCCTTATTCCTTTGTTCTTCTTTGGAACTATAACCATATTCGCTATCCACTCGGGATATTTTGCTTGTCTAATGATTCCTGCGTCCAACATCTTCTCGCAACTCTTCTTCTATCTCGAGGGTGATATCTTTGTTGCTATCTTTCTAATTCTTTGTTTGAATGGCTTCACATTTTTATCAATTTCCAACTTGTGACAAGCTACCGATGGATCTATACTGCATTTCATCCATATCCCATGCGAAGATATCTTTATAATCTCGCAATGACCAACGTCTTTTCTTCTTCATCCGCTCCCATGTTAGTTCCAATCTTTAGCATCTTAGGTTCTTCCTTAGTTCCAACATTCACTTCTTTGGTTTGCTCTGCTGCGACGTAATCGGGGCCTTCGGTTCTCCATAGGGGTTGGTCCTTTCGGTTCCGTCGCGGGATCATTTTCTTCTCCGAGATCTCGCTAAGTATGCCTTTTCCTTCCTTCGCTTTGATCATGTAAACTCACGAACTCTTCTTCTTTCCTAGCTTCCCTCGCCATCTTTTTGCGATGCTTAGACATATTCTTTTGTTTGTTTATTTGTTCCTCGCAGCATTTTACTTCATTTTGATAATATATTCTTCCTTTAGCAACATCCCCTTTGATCTCACCTATTCCGGTTGGTGTTGGAAACTTGATACATTGATGAAGCGTTGACGCCACGACTTTTATTGCATGTACCCATGGTCTTCCTAGTAACAAGTTATACGGTGATTCCATATCTACTATACTCAATGTCACTGAGTTTCGATTCTTCCTAATGGAATACGTATTTTTATCTCCCCTCTAACTTTGGTTATGGATTTACCAAAGCCTTGAATATTGTATGCCGCGAAAGTCATATCCTCGTCTTCATATCCCATCTTTTTGTAAGTGTGATAGAACATTATGTTCACCAGACTCCCTGTATCAATTAAAACTCCATTTACCACCCATGTTTTCTTTGTGTTCTCCGATTCTTCTTTCTCCTTATACGCGTTAATTGCGATCACTAATGGAGATGGGTGATCCAAATTTTCTTTGGATATCTCTCCCCGCAGTGAATGTTATCTCTTGTTTTTCCCAATCTTTCAAAGGTGATATCATTTCTCTGTCTGTAATCTTCTTTCCTTCAAAATCCCGTTTGTGTATTCTTCCTCTGATATTTTCATGAAATTCACTAATTATTACTCCTGTATCTACGCCACATGCCATATCTTTTTCCCCGCTTCATCCGATCTAAGAGTTTCCTTTCTCATTTTCTTGATCTAAACAAACTTTAATTGCGATTTTCTTTCTTGAACCAACAAGATTAGGTCCCTGTTTCTAGCGCATATGTAGTAGCAGGTTTTCCCACACTACACCCCTCACTATATTTTGGTTAATTAGTCTGTTGAAAGTTGCATAATTGAGAATGTTTATTGATTAATTTCATGAGTTCTATACAGGAAAAGTAGAATTACACTTAGCAAGTAAAATACTCTTAAACTTTCTCTCTCCTAATGACTTGCTTCACAATTCTAAAAAGATCCCCCCCCTACAACAGACTCATTCGACCCTTTATATAGGGTAATACATAGTGGATGACAGCTAAGCTATCCTTTATTTTCGGGAATATCTCGCGAAGTGTCGCCAGTGTACAACTATTCAATCTCGCGACACTTCTTAACCCTCGCCGCATCTCACGTCTTCTTTATGTCTCTTTGTCATTATTCTTTGCGTCATTTATTTTAGCTCTTCTGATCGCCTCGCGACATCGTTGTTTATTAACCCCGCGAGTCCTGTACATTGCGATATTATGGTCCTACATTAGTCTAGTAACAATTGTAATAGAACTACTAGTTTTTACTGTTTTTAGGTTGAAGATATGATTAACGTTGTAGAACAAGAAGACGAATTGTTTATTATCTCGGATCATCTGCATCGAAACCCATCACCAACACCCAAGTTTCTATGGACTCATACATGTCCATCAACAACACAACTTTTCTCGTGGAAAGCATTCGTCAAAGGCATATGGACCCTTGACAACCTCATTCGGTTCCACCTCCATTTACAACACTTATCCCCGATGCAAGCCTAATCCTGAAATTGATTCTCATATTCTGCTTCTTTATCATGTTATTGTAATTTTTGTATTTGAATCTTCAGGTATTAAATATCCTCTTGTAATGGTCATAGTTCAATAAATATCATTCTTCACAAAATAATAATAATAATAATGGTGTGCCGTAATTCCTCACCGGACCCCACGAATTCGATTTTACCAAATCTTGTACAGTCGTTGATTCCAACACAGGTGAAACAACTTCACCCTATAACCAAACACGTATAAACTTCAATACTTCAATACATGCCCACCGTGAGAAACTCAATCTCAAATCAACAATCTGGAAAAACCACTTGTTTGAAAAATTAACTATCATCATTCTCTCGTTGTCCAACCAAATTGTTAAATCAGAACCACACCATAACAAGTTACTCAAAAATTTCTTCAAAACCCTAGAACCCTCTCATTATCAAAATTCAAAATTCTTAAAATTTTTGAGGCAAAGAAGCACTTCCATCTAATACATAACTCAAAATACATTGTATGCCATCAGCTGACTATTAATTGGATATCTGGATGAATAACTTTACTACCTTCCTTGGGCATTTTGCCATTTTCTATTACTGTACCACTTTGACATTTTACTGTCATCAAGCACCAATTTTCTTTTTCTGTAAATCCCCTTTAAAGTTTTATCAGTTTACTCCAACATCCCAAAGACTTCCTTTGCACAAATAGGATAAATGGAAATCTCACGAGCAATTCGTTGAAGATCAAATAAATATGATGTTTTAAAGTGAAAATAACAAACTTTCTGTAGTAGAAAGGGCTACAAACACGTACCCGAATAACATCCTTGCTATTTGTAATCTAGAGGCATAATAGATGGCTCATGCCCTGTGGATGTGGAGACGATAGATTGCTGAATGAATTCTTAGTCCAGTGACACAATAGCACCAATTAAAAATATGAAAACGAAAACCGGCTTATCATAACTTCATCTAGTCAAAAATGAAACTACTTATAAGTGCGTGTGATGCACAAATTGTGAGTTGATAAATAAACTTTATGTTGAATTTTTTACCAACATTAATTAATATCATTATTTCAAATGCGAAATGTATGTAATGTCAATGGAATTACCCATTTAATGAGTCTCCTAGGATGTTGCCTAAAGGTGTCCAAATGTGGAAGCAAAATGTAGGAGGAATTGAAATGAATAAAGTGTTCTTAAACACAACATGAACGCAAGAAAAGCCAATTTGTGAAGGAACATGTGTTCTGCACTTGTTCATATAAAGAGTGCACATCTCAGCTTTGGGCGAATACGGACCATCTATTGGGTGATAGGTAAGGGTTCGTTATCTAATCCTTGGAGCAGAAACCTTTTTTATTTATTTTTGGTATTCTTTGGAGCGAAAACCCAACAAACCGAATGAAAACCCAATGCAATAGAATGGTTTTTTAATCTATCGTTAATTTGTGTGCTATGATACAATTGTCGACTATTTTTGACGTCTACAGACTCTTCACAACAGCGTCCATCAAACTTTATTTATCCAAATCGCATATAATTTTATCGTTCTTTCACGGCTCTGCGCCATTATATGTAAAAATGTAATTAACTAATAACTAGAAATAAAAGTTTGAATGTTTATAAAGGACCATGCTCTCTAAAAGGAGAGTTTCGGTACATCATTACATCTTCGATCCAAATTTGAATGTTTGAGTAGTTTAAAATCTCCCGCAGATTTTCTTCTTTCCAGACATGCTTGATAGCATATTTGTTATAAAAAACAGAGATTTTAGCTGCCCATATTACATTAATTCTTAAAACAAGATTAAAAGTTTGGACTTTGAAATTTATATCTAATTTAGCTATGCTGCCAATTTCAGTACTACTTTTATATCTTTGCTCCTTTGTTGCTGCATATTTTAATATTAGCAACATAAGAGTAGGCTCTGAATCTCTCCTAAAACTGATAAAGTGACCGCTCCATTATGTAGCCCACTGGAAAGCCGCATATGAACCTACCATCTCTAGTTTTTCTCTAGTTGTGAAGTCAAGTGAAGACCTCTAGCTTCTGACCACCCCCCGTATAATCACAAAGAGTTAGACCAACGCCATCTTTTTCTCCTGAATTCATCATCGTGAGGAAAATATCAATTTTTATGTCTATCAATCATGTTTTTCGATGCCACGAGTTAGTCGTAACTCTAGAGTTTCATCATCAAGAGGATTGTAGTATAGTAACGGTATAATATCATAACCGGACCTATGGACAGTCTCGTAACTATTTATAAACTTGATAATATTATTAGCGGTAATTTCACCATTTTGATTCTCCCTTTTGAAGGTTATTTTGCATACAGCCTTCCAAATATGCCAAATTATAATACTATACAAAGAACTTTCCAACCTATACAATAGCCACCTCTGTTGGTGTTCTGAAAACAATTAGTTACCGATCATGAAAAGTGTTAGTACCATTTTTTATAAATTGCATATCAAAATTAAAATGCATCCAAACTTGTTTAGCATAGTCACAATCCAGGAACAAATATGTTAAGGTCTCTTGCCCCTCATTGCAAAGTTTACAAGTTGTGCGAATTTCGAGAAGAATAGCCCACTCTCATACTATCGGGTAGTATGGAGTGCGTTGCCCCTTCCAGAGATAAAGGTTTTCACGGAGTGTTGCCTTCATACTCCAAATTTGATTCAATTTTTATTTACATTACCACTTGAGTTAATTTTATTGTAAAGAGATCTCACAATAAACATATATGTAGTATTTTGAGTCCAGTGAGGAATATCTTCTCTGTTGAAATGATTTAGACGTATGTTATTTATTTCCTCGATGGTTGGTCCATCAAAACATCTAGCCAGTTTTCCTAAGTCCCAAGAATTGTTTGTAGTAATTATATCACTTACCTTTGTAGCCCTTTAATGTTTGTTTGAGGTTTATCATAAGTGTCAAAGTGTCAGGGATCGAACAATCATTCCAGATTTCTATATTTGTACCATTGCCAACTTCAAAAGCAAGAAAAATTAATTGTTTTATACCAGAAAGCATGCCTTTCCATATCCGACTATCATTTCTAATAGGATCGTTTTATCCTCCACCCCATTTTTGCTATCATAGCTAAATTGAACTTTCGAACATTTTTAATTCCTAATCCTCCATCATCTAAGGATTTACAAACAAAATTCAATTTTTTAAGACAAACACCTTTCTTTCCATTCTTATTAAGCCCCTTTTCATTTTTTTCCCCATTAATAATGAACGCGAAATTGGGGGATTTAAAAAGGAATTGCAGGATATAAGAAAAGGACAAAAATTGGATCCAGATATCAATTCGGGGTCACCCATTATCTAAGTATTTTACGTAGTACGTAATATACCATCACTAATCAGGATTAGTGATTAATAATAATCAGTAAAATCATAAGATTTTTTATAAATGATTAGTTTGTGTTTTATTTGAATTTGGGTTAGTGAGGTGAGAGTAGAAGGAGGGAAAAATATTTTGAGAGAGAAATTTTTGGGGAAAAAATGGAGGATGATTGTGAATTGCTGCTGCTGAATCTTTAGCTCAACTAAAACAAGGAGCATATCTTGAATCTTCATCTAACGACAACAACTCTCAATTGCAACTCTTTGTTGAGCCAACACCCTTGAATGATGATTTTTACGAGCATGGAGAGTTTTTTGAAGAACCTACACAAGAAAGTAAACTTGCACAACATGCAAGCATCCCTAATACACATGTAAAGCCAATTAGGAGGTTAAAAAATCGATTTTTTCTTTAAACCCGCCATGTTTTCAATCGAAAAACCAGGTGCCCGGCATAGTAGTTGTATGAATCTCATGCCGGTAATAAGGGTACCTAGGCATGGAATTCATACTACGACCATGCAGGTAGTAAGGGTACTCGCATGGTATTCATACTACGACCATGCCAAGAGGACCGATATCCCCATTTTGAATATTGATCCGGCATAGCGTTCTTCTAAACAACTATGCCGGTACGCATTTAACCTTTATACCTACCAAGGAATATACTACGGAATATGCAACCGGCATGGTTGCATTGATAGGTTACCATGCCAGTATTGCATGAAAAACATACAGGAAACAGTACCATCTCAAACCTAAAACCGGCATTGAAAATTAATAAATATCAACGCCGGAACTGGGTACCGGCGTGGTACCATCAATATCGATAATTTCGGCACCCAAACCGGCGTTCAATATCAATTATTGTCAATGCCGGAATTGTGTACCGGCTTGGGACATTAGATTACGAGAATGCCGGCACCCGTGATTCCGGCGTTGTTTTCTAATGAAAATTTATGCCGGAATAGGTTTCAAATTTGGTCTTCCGTTTTGGTTAACTTAGACTATGCCGGAACAATGGTCGAGAATGCCGGTACTGGTTTCCAGCATAGTGTTTTAATTTTTTTTGGAACTAATTTTCATTCGATCTTTAGGTGGTGCCATATATTGATCCAACAAATGCAAAGCCGCTTTATCGGGATACGTCGGAATACTATAAAATCCCTCTGGTATGTGACCAAAGAATATTTTTCACCTAGTATCTTGAACTTTACTAATGGATTGCTAGTAATGAACCTTCGAATGAACGCGAAATTGTTCTTATGTAGGGAATAATAGATCGAAAGGAAGCAATCGCTTGGGCTAAAGAGACGGCTCTTAAGAACATGTGTGTGTTGGTGAGGAATATCGAAGGTTCGAAGAGGCGTTTTGAGATGGCTTGCGAGAGAAGTGGGAAATACAAGGACAAGAATAACCATAAGAGAAAGGATTATGTATATCCAAAGAAGACTAATAAGGTAAAAATACTAGATTGTATACAAGAACAAACTCCAAAGTTATGTGTTTCCAAAACGAAAAAAAAATCAAACATAAACCAAGTCAAGCAAAGAGTTTAGCAAGACACACAAACAAACACATTGTTCAAGACTCACAAACAAACATAAACCAACACTAGATTGTTCAAACCAAACTAATACTATAGAATAAACACACAATCACTCGGTTCTTGGCTTCTTGTGTACCCTCTTCTTCCCCGAACAAAGCTTGGTCTTTTGCTTCTTTTGGGCCGGTTTGTTCTTAGTTTCCCCGAACAAAGCTTATTTGCACTAGGGTCGGCTCGGCTTCTTCAATTCTATCAATCTTTTCCTCGACTTCCTTCATTTCTTCAAGGGATAGCACCTCTCCTTCCTGGTACTTGCAACCCAACATCTTCTTTAACTTTCCAAGCCGATGCCGCTAGTTTAATACATCAAACACATAATTAGTATACATATAAGATTATGTGTACATTAAATGACTAAGCAATTAACAATACTTAGTATCAATCCAACGGTCTTATTAAGTTGGGTCATCGTAGGTGGTGCCTGTGCGGGAGTTGGAACGAAAGGGTTTTTATGGGGAGGAACTTGGACATCATCCGGGCGGACGAAATAAGGATGTGACCATTGCAGGTAATCTTCCATGTAGTCGGCATCAACTACATCACCCTTTTCAGCAATCTCCAACTTCTCCCACTGACTAATATCTACCAAACGACGTGGTTCCCTATCACTCCAATCTGTTGTGTCCGTTTTTGGAACATACTCTACATGCAACCGATTTGGAGTTGAAAAGCACCGAGAAAGGTCAAGATCAAAACATTGAAAAGAGGCCATCTGGAAATGTGCTAATTGCTTATATCCAATTTGGCGCATCACACGTGTAGTATTAGCCATAACGTATCCTTTTGGGTAGAACAACGGCCCATGGTAAAATGCAACGTTACCAAACCTCAAAACCTGGCGGTTTCCTCTAGCCTCCTTGTAAGGGTCAAACACAACATCTTTGGTACTAATTGCGTCCAAAGACAATCTCATATCGACCAGTCGACCTATGTTACCGGGATTTGGAGTATTTATGAACTCGTATCTCTTAGCTATAGGCGTATCGGGTTCTGGAAGGTCTATGATCTTCAAAGATGGGTAGACCTTGAACAAGGTTGGGAAGTGTTCATAAGCCCACACCTATTCCAATGTGAAGAAATAAGTTTTGTTTCTAAGTTCACGATAAGGGTACATGTGAACAATATACATAATAACATAAGTTTAAAAATAAAATTACCTGCAGTAGAGTGAAATTCCGACAAATTGGTTGGTTTATCCTTAGAGGCCTTTCTCATATCCGTCATCAAATGTTCCATTAACACGGTGCCCCAAGAATAATTATAGACATCTTCCAACGGATCCAAGTACTAAAGGTAGTTCGCACTAACCCTGTTGCCATTGGTGTCAGGGAATAGCCTAGTGCCCAAGATGTATAACGAGATAAGCGGCGAGCGGATAACGAATTTGTTTAGGGTCCCATCCATCCTCCAAACTTCTTTTCTTTATATTTTCAAAATTCTTCTTAAGCAGCATCAACTTGATTGTCTTTGTATTACCAGACGTGGATTCATAAAAGCTCTCCACAGAAGTTTTGTAGTCCCAACCAAACAGCTTGTTAGTCATATCGTGCAACTTCGAACATTCTAGGTCCATAGACCCAACTCCTTCTGCAATTGATTTGCCGATAACATTCAAGCCTAGAATGTTCTCAGCATCTTCGAGGATGAAGGTCATCTCCCCAAAAGGAAGTGCATGGTATCGGTTTCACCATGATACCTTTCGACGAAGCAATTGACAATATGAAATCGGGCTTCACATAATTTTTAACCAAAGCATATAGACCAGAATCCTTTACTATTGTTTGGACCTCTTCACATTCCTCGGACAAATTCCAACCATCCGCGGATTGGTTTCGACAAACACGCACAGCCCTCTTATGATCCTACAATTAGGAGAGACAATACAATTAAGAGATTTTACATAAATATACAACAATGCATATGTACAAGATTGAAAATGCTTACATAGATTTGATAGATAGTACGAGCCCACGAGTGCTTGTATCCAAATAATGTTTTTGGTTCCGGAGCTTCACCCCAAATTCTACCACGTTCAAGGTCAGGTATCATGTCATTAATATGAGGAAGGTGGGAACCTTTAACTTTCACTTTGATGTGCCCTTCTTGCCATTTCCTTGTGTTGGTTGTTGACTTAGCCCACCAACTTCGCTTTGGCTTGCTAATTGACTTTCCTCTTCATCTTGCTCATCTTGATCATCGTGCTCACGGTTTGCAAGTCGACTTCGGTCACCACCACTCTCCCAAATTATCCCTCTTGTACCAGCCCCCAAACGCATCTTACGACCTTCATTTTTACTCGAGGAGGCAGAGACTGAGGAGTATCAAGACCGTCCTTCCTTCTTCTCTTAGTGACAACATCTTTAGTTTTTCTTTTGTTAGCTTCCTTTGCTTTTGACCTATATCGTAAGCACACGAAAAGAAATGAATATAAGACAAATCACCTTCAGTTTTAGTACCGGCATTGACTACCTTAAAATAAACCATGCCGGTACAATGTTCCGGCAGTACACATTGACTATCGACAGTCTTAGGTACCAAGTACCGTCATACAAATGCAACTTAAAATCTATGCCTTGGTATTTGTGACAATTTTAACTGTATGTTTTAAGTCCACTACCGGCATGCTCGAATTATTACAAAAGAATGCATGTACCCAAACCGCATACAATGCAACCAAAATCTATCTCTAGATCGATGACAAATTCATAAACTCTCCGTATGTTTTAAGTCCACTACCAAAGATACACGAATTATTATCAAAGACCGCTAGATACTAAAAACAAACACTTTGTATTCATCCTAGATTGAATGCCGTAGGAAAATTCGGTTCTGGTGAATAAAGGGTGTCTTTGTATTCATCCTAGATTGAATGCTTGGAACACAAACCTGACTTTGTGTTCATACAAATTTAGTCTTAGGGTACTCTCTGAAACTCAACTGTTTGAGTTAGGGTTCGCGATTATAGCCTAAACCCATTGCTATAAATCGATTTAAACACTCATAAACTAGTTCAAAATCACCTACCTTCTCACGAAGCCATGCTTGCGAGGGGTTGATCGTCGAGAACGTTGCTTCTTCGTCTTCTTCTTTGTTGAGCAATCTTAGCAATTCTTTGTTCTGTTTTTTGTTGAGCAATCGATGTTGAGTTCGATTGGGAATTTGGTTTCTTTCGTGGAGGCATTGTTTATGATTCGGGTAGGTTAATCGACGAAGAAATTTTTGAATCGACGATTAATCGACGAAGAACGGATGAAGAATGATGAAAAAAAAAAAAAAAAAAACCTAACCCTAACGGTCTGCAGACTTGAAATAGAAATGGGGATATATGAATTTGGTTTTTGATTTTATTGTTTTAGTAGAAAGGGTAGTATGGTCTTTTCATACTGTTTTTTAATTAACCAAAGGGTATTTTAGTATTTTCATACCCAAAAATCACCCATTAACACACACCATGGGTTGGGAGAAGTAATCAATATCCCCCAATTCCTTTTTATATCCCCTAATTTCGCGTTCTTAATAATCCCTTTGAAGTTTTGTTAAATCCTTACATATTTTTGATAAATCCTTCTGATTTGAATTGTACCGGAGCTCATTGAAATCTAAAACGTGGTTTAACCAAGTTAGATAAGATGATTTAGAAAACTTTTCAAAAATTTCTTTTCAAAAATTTTCTGCAAATGTATTTTAAGCCTCTAATAACGAGGTTTATTTGCCATTTCACGCAACGATGAAATGTGGATTACATACGACAATTACAAGCGGTGGAATAATCAAAAGATACAATTAATAATTTTATTGATTGATGCCTCCATGGGAATTTTTCTGAAAAATGAATATTGGTGCCAGCACCACCTTTGCCAACTAAGCAAAGGTTTCAGTCCAAGCTGCAAGCGAATCAAATAAGTTGTGCCAAACATACTTTATAACTGAGTGTTGTTTTACCTTTTTTATTATGTTCTAAAAGTTTGGGTTTTCTGCTATCAAAAGTTTAAATTATAACATAGTAAAAAAGTCGATGATGATGATGCCGAACTCATGATTACTTAAATCTCAATGTAAGATTAAATATAAAAACAATGTCATTACATATTAACCTAAAAAAAAATGTCATCTTATTTTGGAATATGCAAGTAAATTCTAAACTTGATCCAGGAATTAATATCGGAACCAAATACACATTAAATAATAAAAGCCGACAAACTGATCCTAGAAGAGCCCGTGAACAACTGCAGCTTTGGAAAGAACATAAAAACTTGTTTGAGGTCCTCGAAAGATCTTCCATAAATCCAACTTTATTTTAATTTTCTCTTACATCGCAATCCTAAATAGCTCTTATTCCATTGACCGAATAGCGACATTTGATAATTTGACAATGAAACTAACATATTAAAGCTTCATCTTGTCCAGTCGTATATGGAACCACTTATAAGTGCATGAGTAATGCACAAAGTGTGATTTGATACATTAAGTTTTTTTTTTTTTTTTTTTTTTTTTTTTGACTAATATAAATTTGTGATTTCTAGGCATATCAAATACATTACCCTAATGATTTTAGATTTTGAATACGGAATGTGTGTGATGTCAATGGGGCATTACCCATTCTATGGGTCTTGGATGTTCATTTTTTTTTTGATCGGAAAAAGTAATTATATTATTAAGGAGCACACAAACCGTGCGCGGGCGAATACAACTTCAAAGAGAGCTAAACAACCCTAAGAAAGCAAGAAAACAAAGAAGGAACTAAACAAAGAAGAAATTAAAGGAAAGAAAATTCTAGGCGCAAGAGAATGAACCATTAGAGTTTCTAGACTTCTACTAAAGAACCTAAGAAACAAACTGAAGCTTGCAGACCTCAAGAAGAACGCAAGGTATATTCAAGAAGGACTTTCATCAACTTCCTCTATAGATAAACCTTTGTGATTTTTCGCAACCTCATCAAACATTTCCTGACGATTTTTCTTCGAAGAAGGAAAAGAAAAACCCAAAATAGAACCAGCTTTCATTAAGTTAACTGCAGGAATTTGGTTAGGATTAGAAGGAGATTTCAAAAATGAATTCCTTTGCGTACTTAAACTACCATTAAGGAAAAGACCAATCCCTTTAGACTTTAGTCTTGGATTAAAGTTGGCTCCAAGAGATGGCTAAGACAAAGCTGGTTTGGAGATGTTAGTCTCAGCGACTTCCAAGACTAATGGAGCCGAAGCTACCTCATGCTCTTCTGCGAACCCGTGGAATCTGTTATAGGTTTCGAAACCAGGGGGAATTGACGGATCAGAAGATGAGGAGTTATTCCCTTGCAAAGCCAAGGGAACCTTACCGACAACAACATTCTTAATACCTTCTTGAATCTCCTCAAACGACAATGTTTGATTATTTTTCTTAGACTTTCTTGTCTTCTTTACTTCGGTCTCAAGGGGAACAGATGGAATCACAATCTCAGCAGTTACAATCTTTTTCTTTGATCTGCATTCAGAGACCAAATGTCCCACAATTTTGAATTGAGAACAAAATTTAGGGACCTTGGGTATCTCAGCACACTACCCAAAACCTTCTTCTTCACTAACATCATCACCATTTCAAATCCAAACTCGATCCAGAATCGTATTTGCAAAGTCTACTTCTACCAATACACTAGCAAAGAAACCAAAATCCATTGAGAGAGTATTCTTATCTACCTGAATAGGTTTGCCAAAAGCTTTGGCCATCGCCAACAGATTTTCTTCTGTCCAATACTCCAAGCTTAGTTGGAAACATGATCCAAGCTTTGGCTAAAGAAGTTCTCTGGTTTTTGGGATTAAATCTTAGCTCCCAATCCCTGACTTGTATAAGCTGATCATCCACCTTCCAAGAGTTTCCTGACCAAATTGTAATCTTATCCTTTTCATTGTATAATTTGATAACGAAGTACCCTTTTCCAGTTGGAATGAGCTTGATTTCACCTTCCACTTTCCATTGGTTGAACAATTGATCCCTGGCTTCTTCAAGCTTAATCCTGCTTAAATCTAGTCTCTGTATGAGACTATATTTCCATTGAGTTAATCCTTTCTCATACATCCTATTTGATAACTTAATTGCAGGGAGATCTCCTTTTAGAAAGGGAGAGGGAAGAGAATTCAAAAAGCAGCAGAAACCATCTTCATGGTGATGGGTTTCTCCGAAAATACACAAGGTCCCTTGAGAGGACCAACGATCAAAGTGTAAGACATTAAAAATCCATTAAGACAACAACATAGAACACAACAAAGATCGATAAACTAGAAAAACGGAACCAAAAAATCAAAAACAGCAAACTAGTAAAACAACAGAAGGAAAAAAAGGAAACAGAAATTCAAAAAACAAAAGAAGGAGATGGGGAAAGACGCAGACCTACTTCAAATTATACACTATAAAACGGAGACCTACTTCAAATTAGACACTATCATAAAACCTAACAAAGATCAAATGGAGATAAGAGATTCAACTTACCTGAAGCGAAGCTTCAAAAACCCAACAATAAAGAGAAATTCAAACGTTGAAGGGAAAATACACATTCAAACTAACGAGAAAAGAGTACCCATCTCGGCAAAACAATAAATCTTGATCGATCTAACCTCCCTTCATCATGAATCAAACCCTGGGATGAATAAAATCAAACCCTAAGAAAAAGTCAAAATCGCAAGACCTTAGTCAAGAAATCGCCCTTATCAAAAATAAGTCAAGTAAATATTATAGTCTGTGAAAATGACCATTTTACCCATATCAGAAATAAGACCAAACTACCCTTATCAGAAATAAGTAAAGTAAATATTACAAACTATGAAAATGATTATTTTACCCTTTACTTATTTCGGATAAGTGATACTATGGTCATTTTCACAGTCTCCATAATATTTATTACACTTTTATTCAATAAGGGTAATATGTCATTTTCACAGTCTTTAACATTACTTTATTTATTTTTGATAAGGGTAGTATGGTCATTTTCACAGTCTCCATAATAATTATTGCACTTTTTCCAATAAGGGTAATATGGTCATTTTCATTGTCTGTAAGAATTACTTTACTTATTTAGATAAGGGTACTATGATCATTTTCTTTTGTCTCCATAATATTTATTGCACTTTTTTTCCAATGAGGGTAATATGGTCATATTCATTAGATGTAAGAATTACTTTACTTATTTCCATAAGGATAGTATGGTCATTTTCACAGTCTCCATAATATTTATTGCACTTTATTCTAATAAGGGTAATATGGTCATTTTAACAGTCTGTAACATTTACTTTACTTATTTCGGATAAGGGTAGTATGGTCATTTTCACAGTCTCCATGATATTTATTGCACTTTTTTCCAATAAGGGTAATATGGTCATTTTCACAGTCTGTAAGAATTACTTTACTCATTTCCAATAAGGGTAGTATGGTCATTTTCATAGTCTCCATAATATTTATTGCACTTATTTCCAATAAGGGTAATATGGTCATTTTCACATCATGTAAGAATTAATTTACTTATTTTTGATAAGGGTAGTATGGTCATTTTCACGGTCTCCATAATATTAATTGCACTTTTTTCCAATAAGGGTAATATGGTCATTTTTATAGTCTGTAAGAATTACTTTTACTCATTTTAGATAAGGGTAGTATTGTCATTTTCCATGATCTCCAATATTTATTGCACTTTTTTCCAATAAGGGTAATAGGGTCATTTTCACGATCTGTAAGAATTACTTTACTTATTTCCGATAAGGGTAGTATCGTCATTTTCACAGTCTACATAATATTTATTGCACTTTTTTCCAGTAAGGGTAATATGGTCATTTTCACAGTCTCTAAGAATTACTTTACTTATTTCTAATAAGGGTAGTATCGTCATTTTCACATTCTCCATAATATTTATTGCACTTTTTCCAATAAGGGTAATATGGTCATTTTCACAGTCTCTAAGAATAATTTACTTATTTCCGATAAAGGTAGTATGGTCATTTTCACAGTCTGCATAATATTTATTGCACTTTTCTAATAAGGGTAATATGGTCATTTTCACACTTTATCCGATATATTTGAACCTGTGATGTTCAATTCTAATATATTTCGTCTCCAGTTCATCCGAAAGAGAAACTCAGCTTTACCTGTAGTAATACTAGTAAGGCCACATGTGCGATGCACATGCTTGAATTAGATTCTTTTAACATGTCTTAAATTTGATAATAATGGAAAAAATCTTAAAATAAAAAATTTAATATCCTTATTTGTACTTATTCGTAGATAATTTAAAAAGCATTCCAAATATATTAATTTTGCAAAAATCCGATGTGTATTTTTAAAGATATCTAAGTTTTAATTTTTTTTGATCTATTTTTAAAACAATGGCATTCCTGTAAATATACAAATATTAACCAAAAGCTTAGTTAATGGGGGTATTATTGTCATGTGAAAAGGCTTCACCAAACAATTACCTATTTTCTTTATATTAGTAAGATTTAAACCTGTGATGTTCAATTATGATATATTTCGTCTCCAGTTCACCCGAACGAGAAACTCGATTCTAACTTTAGTAATCTTTGAACTGTGATGTTCAATTATGATATATTTCGGCTCTAGTTCATCCGAAAGAGAAACTCGCCTCTACCTCTAGTAATATTTGAACCTATGATGTTCAATTAGGATATATTTAAATCTCCGTTCATCGGAAACGAAAACTCATGTATAGCTTTAGTAATCTTTGAACCCGTGATGTTCAATTATGATATATTTAGGTCTCAGTTCATCCGAACGAAAAACTCGAGTCTAACTTTAGTAATCTTTGAACTGTGATGTTCAATTATGATATATTTCGTCTCCTCGCTCATCCGAAAGAGAAACTCGGCTCTACCTCTAGTAATATTTGAACTGATGTTCAATTATGATATATTTAGTCTCCAGTTCATCCCGAACGAGAAACTCGAGTATAACTTTAGTAATCTTTGAACCCGTGATGTTCAATTATGATATATTTAGTCTCCATTCATCCAGAATGAGAAACTCGGGTCTAACTTTAGTAATCTTTGAACCTTGATGTTCAATTATGATATATTTGGAAGTCTCCGATTCACCCGAACGAGAAACTCGAGTCTAACTTTAGTAATCTTTGAAACCGTGATGTTCAATTATGATATATTTCGGCTCCAGTTCATCCGAATGAGAAACTCAGCTCTACCTCTAGTAATATTTGAACCTGTGATGTTCAATTCAGATATATTTCGTCTCTAGTTCACCCGAACGAGAAACTCATGTCTAACTTTAGTAATCTATGAACCTGTGATGTTCAATTATGATATATTTTGTCTCCAGTTCATCCGAAAGAGTAACTCAGCTCTACCTCTAGTAATCTTTGAACCTGTGATGCTCAATTCAGATATATTTCGTCTTCAGCTCCTCCGAATGAGAAAATGAGGTCTAACTCTAGTAATCTTTGAACCTGTGATGTTCGATTCTGATATATTTCATCTCATGTTCATCCGAACGAGAAACTCAGGTCTAACTCGAGTAATCTTCGAACTCGAGATGTTCAATTTTGATATATTTCATCTCCAGTTCATCAGAATCAGAAAATCAGGTCTAACTCCACTAATCTTCGAACTCGAGGTGTTCAATTTTGATATATTTCATCTCCAGTTCATCCGAATGAGAAACTCAGGTCTAACTCTAGCAATCTTTAAACTCGAGATGTTCAATTTTGATATATTTCGTCTCCCGTTCATCCAAACGAGAAAATCAGGTCTAACTCCAGTAATCTTTGAACCTGTGATGTTTAATTATGATATATTTCGGCTCCAGTTCATCCGAAAGAGAAACTCAGCTCTTCCTCTAGTAATATTTGAACTTGTGATGTTCAATTCTGATATATTTCGTCTCCAGTTCATCCGAACGAGAAACTCAGGTCTAACTCTACTAATCTTCGAACTCGAGATGTTCAATTTTGATATATTTCGTCTCCAATTTTTCCAAACGAGAAAATCAGGTCTAACTCTTGTAATCATTGAACTTGTGATGTTCGATTCTGATATATTTCGTCTCTAGTTCATCCGAACGAGAAAATTAGGTCTAACTCTAGTAATCTTTGAACCTGTGATGTTTGATTTTGATATATTTCGTCTCTAGTTCATCCGAACGAGAAAATCAGGTCTAACTCTAGTAATCTTTGAACCAGTGATGTTCGATTCTTATATATTTCGTCTCCAATTCATCCGAACGAGAAACTTAGGTCTAACGCTATTAATCTTTGAACCTGTGATGTTCGATTCTGATATATTTCGTCTCATGTTCATCAGAACAAGAAACTCAGGTTTAATTCGAGTAATCTTCGAACTCCAGATGTTCAATTTTGATATATTTCATCTTTAGTTCATCCGAATCAGAAAATCAGGTCTAACGTTATTAATCTTTGAACCTGTGATGTTCGATTCTGATATATTTCGTCTCTTGTTCATCAGAACGAGAAAATCAGGTTTAATTCGAGTAATCTTCGAACTCCAGATGTTCAATTTTGATATATTTCATCTCCAGTTCATCCGAATCAGAAAACCAGGTCTAATGTTATTAATCTTTGAACCTTTGATGTTCGATTCTGATATATTTCGTCTCTTGTTCATCCGAATAAGAAACTCAGGTTTAATTCGGGTAATCTTCGAACTCCAGATGTTCAATTTTGATATATTTCATCTCCAGTTCATCCGAATCAGAAAATCAGGTCTAACTCTACTAATCTTCGAACTCGAGATGTTCAATTTTGCTATATTTCATCTCCAGTTCATCTGAACGAGAAACTTAGGTCTAACTCTAGCAATCTTTAAACTCGAGATGTTCAATTTTGATATATTTCGTCTCTCCAGTTCATCCTAACGAGAAAATCAGGTCTAACTCGAGTAATCTTTGAACCTGTGATGTTCGATTCTGCTATATTTCGTCTTCAGTTCATCCGAATGAGAAAATTATGTCTAACTCTAGTAATCTTTGAACCTGTGATGTTCGATTCTGATATATTTCGTCTCCAGTTCATCCGAACGAGAAACTCAAGTATAACTCTATTAATCTTTGAACCTATGATGTTCAATTCTTATATATTTCGTCTCAAGTTCATCCGAACGAGAAACTCAGGTCTAACTATAGCAATCTTTAAACTCGAGATGTTCAATTTTGATATATTTCGTCTCAAGTTCATCCGAACGAGAAACTCAAGTCTAACTTCAGTAATCTTTGAACCTGTGATATTCGATTAAGATATATTTACAGTATTCCGTTCATCCAGATCAAACTTCGAGTCTAACTCTAGTAATATCTTTGAGCTCGAGATATTCAGTTCTGATATATTTCATCTTTAGTTCATCCGAATCAGAAACTCAGGTCTAACTCTAGATGCAACTCTAACTTTTCGGTCATCCTTAAAAAAAATTATACAAGTTTTGTGCTTTCTCACCCCGTTTTAAAAAAAGTGATACTTTCATCTGTTTCAGAAAAAGTGATATTTTCGTCCCATGTCAGTAAAAGTGATACTTTTATCTAGTGTCATGAAAAGTGATATAACACGTTATGTAATTAATGGTGTTTCATTTTTTTTACCATCACAGTGTTCTTGTCATATAATTTGGTTTGGTGGTAAAAAAAAAAAGAAAAAAAAAGACTTTGGTTTGCCTTTGATATCTTAATCCACGTGTTTCTAATCAATTAAATTTTGATGGTGTTTGGAAAAAACCAAAAGAAAAAAAGAAAACGAAAAAAAATGGAAAACGAATTTTTTTTAGTGATTATCTTTGATCATTATCTTCTATGATAACTTTGGTCAACAAAGAGGTCAACAAATAGATGAATTTTCCCTTTGTATAGACTATCAAGTACTACACACGCACATGACCCTTCCCATGGTCCCAAGATTGGCAGCCTCAGATAGTCAGATTATAGAAAACAGAGACCCCACTCAACTTTATTTGTACGTGTCCAATGTTTAGCAATTAAAACATCAAACAATTTGATGCAATTTGTATAACAAAAACAAATGATACATAAAATGTCCAAATCCACGGAACCCTAATACAAAAACATTAGTCTCCCACAACCCGGCCGCCATTGCTTCACTTCTTCTCTAGATCTGCCTCCTCCTTTCTCTGCAACTCTTTATTATCTCTCTTCTTCCTACTCAGTAAAGCTTATTTTGCTTTGGATATCACCACCCTAATCACAGAAGACTTTTCACATTCATGTTCTACTCTTCCGCTGAGTTTTGCATTTAGATTTGGGGTAATTTTCACTACCCACCTTATATTCGTTTGCTAATCTCGCAACATATATACAGAGATTAAAATCTGGGTTAATATGTGTTGTTATTCATATCAATACCAGAATAAATGTTTGATTTTTTTTTTTGATTATGATTTTAAGAAAGATAATTCTTTTTTGATTTTTGATTTTTTTTTTTAGAAAAAATCTTGTTCTTGGGTTCCCGAATTCCTGCATTTTTGACAAGATCTGTTACTACTTTATTTACAAGATCTGTTACTCCATTTTAATGAACTGATTTTTTTTTTTGTTGTTGTTGGATGAGCAGAATTTACTCTACCAAGCTTCGCGTTTGAAATAATTTCGAATCTATCGCATTTAGGTTTGATGGTAATGTTGTTTCAATTGGGTTCCATTCCCAATTTTCTTTGTTTAATATTTGCTTGTTTGAAAATGCAGGATCCAAGTTCATATTTATTAGTAGTTTTTTTGAGGAAGAACAGATTGAGTGGATATTGGTCGCAACAGTGAGATTCAGAACTGTAATTTACGGGATTGTAATTTTTTTTAAAAGAAATTAGATTAATTTTTTTTTTTCAAGATTAACCTGCAAAATCTTAGTATGAGAACTGTATGAGTAAGTTCCTTATGAGAGCGAGGTATTTACAGGGTTTAAGCAGCGGATCTTGCTATGGGATATGAATTAACTAGTAACTGTCATTGAAAAAAATCTGGGTTCTGTTTGAGGATGTGTATTTTGGTTTGCATTTGATATAGTTGTCTGATAACATGAAATTGAATTGATGGGGATATGAATCTATGTAGTAGTACATAGCGTCACTGAAAAATCTGTGTTTTGTAAGAACACAAAGAAACTTTAGGTTGTCTATTTGTTTTTTGTTTTTTAATAACATAAATTTCATGGAGTTGAATGGGATATGAGTCTACTTAGCAGTACATAGCGTCTTAAAATGATATGTCATTTTGTATAACGCATCTCTTTTCTAATGATATGTCAATGTACAAACTGAATACAGGGCAAAGGTGAGTTGGTCGACAAGATTAATAATTTTTCAAAGGTGAGTTTCAATATAAATTCACGTTTTATATTCCTTCTCTCAATTATGTTGGTCATGGTGCAGGATTTTAATGATTATGTTGGTCATGGATCTATTAATTAGAGCCATAATCTTAGTAGTTTCTGGATCAACTTCTCCAGTGCTAATTACATATTGTTTTCTGTTAATTTCTTTAGTTTCATCAATTTAGCCTCTGAAGTACTTTCATATTTGTTACAATAGGAGAATACCATTGCCCAGTTTTGAATTAAGTGTTTACCGAGTTTACACACATAGTTGCTGTGAAGACCACCGGGAACGTGTTCTGTTATGAGGTATGTCACTTGTTTCAGTTTTGTTACTTTCATTTTGTCATCTTTTCCTTATTGGGAAAGATATATTTCTTGCTGCTTTACTTTCTTAACACCACACTTTCATGTCTTATGAAGGCCATTAAAGAACTGAACATAAAAACTAAAAAACTGGAAGGAGCTTCTCACAGATGAACCGTTTACTAGGAATGACTTGATTACAGTTCAGGTATGCACTAGGATTTTGGAGGTGCTTTCTTACGTGGGCTGATAATTGCAAATAAAATTTGAATGTTTTTCTTAATTTCGTTTTTGCAGAACCCAAATGCACTAGACAGAGCAGCCTATAAAGTGCAGCAAGTGGTATTGTTGTTTCCTTGAGAGATGGCTAAATCAATCTACCCAATGTGTGGACTCGTCAGCTCTCGTAGACATCAAGTGGAAATGTAAGCTTCTTCACTTTACATTAGTCGTATTGTTACAGAAACATAGAAGTTTTGGAATTGTCAAGCTTTTTCTTTGTATTCTTATGATAAATGAAAACAATTAATTGAAGAATTGTGAAGGGTAAAAGAATGTCAAAACTGTTTTTTTTTTCTTGGATTCTTATGTGCACTCTTTCTTGACAAAGTTCACTTAAAATTAATGTGTGCAGGAATGGAAACAAATGAGTGCCTAGAGAATAACGATGGGTGTTGGCAAGACAAGGCTGCTAATGCTACTGCATGCAAGGTACTTAGAATTGTCAAACTTCTCTTTATTTCTGCTGTGTATTCCATTGCAGTCGAATTTTCAGATGTTGAATTTTTCAAAAAATTAATGAAATTTTATCGTGAAGTTTGTTAGGTGTTTCCTTGTGGAGATCTCTCAAAGTTTACATCTTGAGGAGATCTCCTTGTGCAGATTTGTTTCGATTACTTTAGCATCCAATGCGTCTTTCTATTTTAGTTTGATTTAATGTGAGCTAGTAACTCAGCAGTACATAAGAAGGGTTCCACTCTGAATCCTGTGGTCTTAAACTGAATCTTATATCCATCTATATGTGATATTTCATGTAGGATACTTTCTGAGGAAGAGTGTGTGAATGCCCCGTTGTCCAAGGTGTGAAGTTTGTTGGCGATGGATTTTCATAGGCTGCTAGAATCCCCAAAGAGCTTGCTCCTACCATATGCATGAATTGCAGATTAACAAGGAACAAACTGCAATGGTGTTGCAGGCTTGTAAAACTGGAAATCCAGGTTCATGATGATGACCTGTATTGCAGACCTGTAAACTGGAAGCCCGGGTCCATGAAACTGATCCGGGCTATCCATTTTTTTTAATTGTAATTTATAGAATTGTCACGGGTTTAAATGTAACAACAAATGTAATTATAAAAAAACACGTGTCATCATCTTGCTTTTGTTATAAATGAGAGTAACAATTTAAACGTTACAAAAATCGTGACAAAAGAATCGTAACAATACAATGGCAACACTAATATATGTTACTTTAGTGGTGACAAAAAATGACACGTGTCGCCTAGACAATAGTTGTTGTAAATGTGGCTTCAGAAGACACGTGTCACCTTCTGAATTGTGATAAATATACTGTAACAGTTAAAACTGTGAAGTTAAGTGTTACAAATGTGACACGTGTCGCAATCTTAAAATTAGTTCAATTATGACTATTAATTATTGCAACGGTTACTAAATGTGACTGTAGCTGGACATTGTCACAGATATTAGCGTTACACACGATATAACAATTATTAATAACGGCCTATTTATAACAGGCTATAACCGTTACAAATCTTGGCAGTCACAGGTATAGCCTGTGACAAAATCCTGTAAATGGTGTAGTGACTTGCTCACAAAACTTTTATAAATTTCATTACAGTGTTCAGTTCAAGGAGTATATAGAGAGAGCATGCTCATTAAGATTTTTTTCTACTCAACTACCTTCGTTTCCAAATATATTTTTTTGAAGCATGTATATATTAAAAGGAATTAACTGGAGATTACGGTGGAAAGTAATTCCCTAGAGTCACTTAACAAAATTTGATTAAGAAAAGGCGGGTTTGTTTGATCCCATATCGTTGTTGAATAGTTTCTTTCTTCTCTTCTATGTGCTGCAAATTTTGCTACAGCATCTGCTGCTTGGTTGCCTTCTCTATAATTGTGTTGAATGTGGCAACAAGGTATGTGGCGCATTCTTTGTTTGATTTCTGCAATCATTTGTGATATATACCAAGGAGCTTCCGCTGATGTTCTGATAAAGTGCATTAGATTCTCCGAGTCCGTTTCAATTATCACTCTTTTCCATTGTCTTTCCATTGCTATTCTGGTTGCTATTACGGTTTCCCATGACTTAGCCGTTAGCGCAGTAGTTAAACCTAGAGGTTGTGCAAGAGCCATAATGGTTTGTGCATTCGCAGATGAATACCCTCCTACCATACCTGGATGGCCTTTAGCAGCCCCATCTGTGTTTATTTTTATCCAACCCGAATCTGGAATAGACCATCCGACTTGAATAATTATAGTTGTTCTTGTGTTGGTTGTTGCAATCCTCGGAGTTGGATCTCCAGGTAATACCGGCGGGGAGATTTTTCTTATTCATTCAAATTCTTATTGTTGTGCTACAGCTGTTCTCAGGATGTTTTCCTGGTGAGATTGGGATTGGTTGAAGACCAAATCATTTCTCGTTGTCCATAGTGCCCAGAAAAGAAAACAGAAACTTGTGATGGTGGTTTTATTAGTACAAGCTTGTAATAGATGCAATATGGTTGTTTGAGGATTTAAGGTGATAGGATGTTGTTATGTTGAAGATGGTTTGTTGGTATGCGGTTTAAGAGGTTGGTCCATGCCGCAATTGCCACAGGACAATGAATAAGCATGTGTGTCACCGTTTCTGGGTCAGAGTTGCATCTGGGGAACATGTTTGAATTTGTGAGGTTGATTTGGTGTAATAAAGAGAAGGTTTCCAAATATAATGATATTTGAGTATAGAAGGTTTTTGAATTTTGAGATACCGGAGCAAACAAAAAATAATCAAAATGAGACAAGTTTAAAATTGTGACGCATATATTCAGCATGCTCACATGAATCTGGACTAGTTATATGAAATGTTCCCGTATAAGTCAAGTATCTTTTGAGATTAATGTGGAATTAAATCATAGGGTGAGGGCATTTTTTTGAAACAGTTTTTTGGTTAAATAGGCCCTAGATTTGAATTTCTGGGTCAAAAAGACAAGTAAAATATGAGAACCTTTCATATAGCCAAAAATTCAAAATACATGTCCTAATATCCAGAATTGGTTATTTCACCCAAACTATTAATACTTACTTTATAAAACAAGACGGAACTATCCTTTTATCACACGCCTCTTTCCACCTTCATTTCCTTCTCACGCGGCGTCTTTTCTCTTCCCGTAACACGGATGTACAGTTTGATGGCAGCAAAATTGAAACAAGAAATTCTAGCAAAACCATTTGGGTTCTCCAGCGCGTCTTCGAGAGTCCACACCAAGAATAACATCCATATGTTTCTAATAGCGAAATCGTCGTCGAGGAAGAAGAGTAAACCTCAGAAAATTTCAGCACAGTTTTTATCAAAAGATAAGTTATATCTCTCCTTAATATCTTGATTCGGTTGTAATCACAATTAATTGAATTTGGGTTCAATACTCAGAGAAATCAGGTTAGGGTTTAAATTATATTTTATTGTCTCTTGAAAGAAAAATTCGATCTCTTTATGTTGCTGGGATTGAGATTGTGCTATTGCAGCAATTGGTGATGACGATTTTGATGATGAAAGAATAGGTGTGCTAATGATGATTTAGATGGTGTGGTGATACTTTTAGTGATGTTGCTGGTGATTTTTTTTTTATGGTGATGATTTTTGGATCTTGTGCTATTGTTGATCCAATAGCCATAAATAACAATAACAGTACTTCTGTTATTGGTGAAGATTCATTTCTTTTTGATTAGGGTGAACAAAAGATTATATCTTGAGTTTATTTGACTGGGATTCTAGGAGTTGTTTTGTTTGCTCTTTATGTGATTTTGATTGATTCAACTAATGGGTTCGGACTTGGTAAATATTTTGTTAACTATGTTTCTAAGGTTTCTCAAAGTCATGAGGTGAGTTTGTCTCAACAGACTTTTAAATTTCAAAATGTAAATTGTGTTAGTTTTTCATATCAATTTAAGATGTCTCTGTAGGTGTTATCAAATTGTGTTAGTCACCTAGCATCTCTGTAGGTGTTACCTAGTCGAATATAAGCTGCACTGAGTGCATAATTAATATTACGACGGAAAAATATATTTTTCCTAGGTTGCACCCGAGTGCATAATGTACATGTATATTCTTATAAGAAATATGTTTTGGCCAGATGCACCTGGGTGCATAATGCATATTTTTATGGGTTATTTAACGTTTGGTACCCAGAAATTGTCCAACACCTAGCTTTGGTACCCAATATTTGAAATATTAGCGGTTGGTACCTTGACCAGCCATTGACCGTTAAAGTCAGATATTGACCTAACAGTTACTAAATTTTAATAACTTTTAATAAAAAAAAATATGTACTTTTACCATTATATCCCTAACCCTTTTATCCTTCCTCCTTTCTATTAAGTAACATGCGTCTCTTCTTCTTTGGTATTTGGCAAATACAGAACATCGAATTCATGGTATCTAACCCAAGCAATCAAATCAAATACCAAAAATCATAAAAAATAAAAATACATTGCATTTGATTTTTTTTATCGTAAGCGTAAGGAAAGTCCAACTAAGTTTGGATGCATGCCTTAATTTACTACCAATAAATGGAAGCCATTCCCACTCACCTAATTGTAACAATCAACTGACTCAAGATAAAAAAATGAAACCCATCTCTCAGATTTGACTAATGCGCATCAGATTTCATTAAATTAACAAGAACAAAACCCATCTCTTCGATTAATCAATCAAGGATCATCTGCTTCAAAAATAGAACCCAAATATGCAAGAAGAAAATTAAGGAACAATGAGTAGCAGAATGTTCTTTAACATGTGCAAGATAAGAAAAAACAAGAGACCACCAAAACAAACCTGAAGGTGATTTCTGTCGGACTTCAATTTCCTTCTCGTATCAACAGTAAACATTTCATATCGTTGGCTAAAAGAGGATTTGATTGATAGTGAAACTCGTGTAGATCTGCACACAATTATGATGTGATTTTGGTGTTTAAAATTTGTAATTAATTGCAATTAAAACAGACCTTGCCCGTTTTTCTTTTCAACTGAGTGTTGAAGATTGTTACGAGATTGGATTTTTAGCACAAAAACTAATCTATGGTTGGAGTCTCAGCTTCAAACATTAATTCACTACGAAATAGAAGAGGAGGGAGGAAAAAGATAATGGTTAGGGATATCATTGTAATATTGTATATTTTTTGTAATATAAATAATTGAAATAAAAAATAGTTTGGTCAAAATTTGACTCTAACAGTCAACAGCTGATCAAGGTACCGACTGCTAATATTTCAACTATTGGGTACCAAAGCTAGGTGTTGGACATTTGATGGGTCTGCAAACGCTAAATAACCCTATTTTTATAGGAAATAGATTTTGGCAGTTAGCCTAGGTGCATAATGCATTTGACGCGTAATGCATATTTTTATATGAAATAAATTTTAAGCGAGTTGCACAGGGTGCATAATGCATATTTTTAGGAAATAAATTTTGTTCGGGTTGCACATGGGTGCATAATGTATTCACGACCGTTGAAAATAAATTATTTATTTTTTTCGAATTTCATATCAGTGGATCTTGTTTTGTAGAGATTTTCAAGCCATTTCCAAAAATATAAACTTTATTAAAATCTGACTTATATTTTGGAAGTTAAGACATTTCTCGCGATTAATTTTAATTGTAAAAAAAAAGAAAATAAATAGGAGAGAGAAAAGGATATGAAAAAGAATAAAGTTTAAAAGCAAAGGGTATATATGGCTTAATATTTAACATGTCTTTTTTAACCGGACACATATTTTACAAAGTCAATTCTTTCATCTTTTGGGATTTGGTCATATGAACCATTTTCCGTTTTTTGAAATACGATGATATATATTCTAATGAATTACAAGTGGTTCAAGTGTTTTAAAAAAATGGAAGTGAGATGCTATATACTTAACAGCTTGATTATACAACTAATGTATTGTTGAAAGTTCACATTGTAACGAATCTACTATTGAAAAGTTGGAAAACATATCATAATCATCGTATATTAGTCTTGAATTGATTTGGTTTAGTCCTTTCACTTGGTCAATTTTGATATCGTCTATCAACTTTTTGAAGGTCACGGGATGTCGTACCCCAGAGAGTATGCCAGTGGTACGTCTCCTTTTTTTCTTCAATGAGCCGAAATTGGGTTCAAGTAAAGGATGAAATAAACACAAAGAAATTATTATACTCCAGGACTTTCAAGGCTCGAATAGATTTCTTTTAGAGCGATTATTTCTACCCTCCCAATATAAATTGGGATTGCAACAATTATGCGAAATAATGCCTTGAGGATATAATGAAAGCCCTACAACGGAGAAATTGGATTCAAGGTTTGCACCCCTTGACCCAACCAAGAACACACGAGAGAGGTTTTTGATGATGCTTTAGAAAGAGAGAAAACAAGTTCAATTGATTGATGAGAATGGGAGAATGCCTTCACTACTTATAGGGATATTCATGCTTGTTAGTAATGCCTTTTCATCACCAGTGACGCTTTCAAAAACTATTATTGGTGGCTTATGGGAGAGACGCGTCTATTCTTTTTTAAGTTTGAATAAAAACTTTTAGGTCGAACACACGCCGGATCCCCCGGATAGCGGCAAACAATCTTGAAAATATCCAACAATCTCCCTATTTTCAAAATTGAAAAAACATAAAAAACAAAGTAAAAAACTTTTAAATCGGAGTGGTGCATCACAAAGTGGCGCCTACGTGCCCGTGGGATCAAGCCAACGTAGTTCAAGCTATATTGAGACTAAGCATCATCGTTGAAATCAATACATGTCTTATAGGTATCTTTTGGATTTGAACCTTCACTTAGTGTAAGAAATTCAAAGCCATATCGAGATTCTATGGTGAAACTAGTCTTGAACCAAGTACCCCTTATGATAAAGCGGAATCTCCACACATATTGATTTCATAAAATCATGTGTTTTGTAGCTTAGCACGTTAATGGCCATGTGCTTATATCACGGATTCATGAGTCTTCTTTAGAAACGGTCTTCTTCTCTTAAGAAATAGCACGATTTCCATACTCATATAGGTAAGTCTCCAAGGTGTTTCTGCGATACACCTGTAATTATAGACTCATTAAGGATTTATATCCATCTTGTTTTCTTGTAGAAACCAGCTGCACTAATTAGAAATGGGAAGTTTTATATTAGTGCTCCATAATCTCTATCCATAACTTATTGGTACCAATTGAACCTTGTTTATCTTTTTCAAAACATAGGTTGGGTTTCTGCTATGGGAGATCAACCTTCCTTCACAGACCTTAGTCCTATTTCTTTATATTTTATTGAAACCACTGAATTTGGTGGACTTTTCGTAAATGGGTCTGCCAAGTTTTTCTTTGATTCAATAAAGTTAACCGTAACTACTCCTCTCTTGAGTAGTTGCCTAACCATTTGATGTCTAATACTTGCATGTCTAGACTTTTCATTTTAAGTCTTATTAGAGACATTATAGATTATAGCTTGATTATCACAATTAATCAAGATTCCTGGAGATGGCTTCTTCCAAAATGGAATATCCATAAGTAGATTTCTAAGCCATTCTGCCTCCTTACATGCATCAGTTAAGGCTATTAATTAATTGACAACATTGTTGAATCAAAAATACAAGTCTGCTTCTTGGAACTCCAAGATATAACATCACCCCGTAATGTAAAAATCCATCCAGGCATTGACTTGGACTTGGATTCTACATTGTTCCAGTTAGCATCGTTGTACCCTTCCAATACAGTGGGATAGCCTTGGTAATGCAAACCAAAATCAATTGTTCCTTTCAAGTAAGCCATAAATCTTGAAACTGCCTTCGAGTGTGCAACTCCTGGATTACTTGAGAAGCGACATAACACTCCCACGTCTTGGGCTATGTCCGGTATTGTGCAATGCATAACATACATAAGACTTCCAATAACACTAGAATATTCAAGTTGTGCATGAGTAAGACCAATGTTCTTCATTAACTTGATAGTATGGTCTAAAGGAATAGGTGATGGATTGTCATCAAAGTGACCATACTTCTTGAGAAATTTCTCGATATAATGAGACTGGATTAAGGCCAACTCATTCCCCTTTCTTAGGATCTTAATTCCCAAGATTATATCAGCCTCTTCTAAATCCTTCATATCAAAGTTAGAACTAAAAAACTTCTTTGTTTCTTCCACAACAGACATGTTAGATCCAAATATAAGCATATCATCAACATATAAGCAAAGAATTACACATCCAAAACTATCATGCTTACTATAGATACATTTGTCAGCATCACTCACAACAAAACCAAATGACAAAGCTACTTTATCAAACTTCTCATGCCATTGCATGGGAGTGCACTTCAAGCCATAAAGAGATTTAACCAATTTGCAAACCTTCTTTTCTTGGCACAAAATATGAAACCTTCAGGTTGTTCCATATATATCTCTTCTTCTAAATCACCATTAGAAAAGCAGTTTTGACATCCATTTGATGATTAATTAACTTGTGAGCGGCAAAAAATCTTGAAAATATCCAACACTGCTGAAAGTATATGGTATACTTATTCTATAAAGTTGCGGTTTTAGCAAGTTCGGTATAAACCCTACGTTTTCAAAACATTTCGTCAAGGACATTCACTTTTTGGTACGGTTTTTTAGCAATGTTTTGTTTACTAGTCCATAGGCATGCCCCATCCAAAGAGAAGCCAAACTTATGGCTGGTGGATTCTTTTGTGCTAAGATTAAGGCCTATTCCTACGCACATGGTTAAAAGATAGAATATCTAGCGAGCGATCGTATAAGTAAATTGATGGGAGCTCTTATAAAATCAAGCATTAAACAAGTCGCTACTTATGGCATGGCAAATCAACTGCAGTTTATTATGTAACTTATGGCATTAACCAAGTCGCTACTAAGTACATTTTTTGGTTTTAAAAAGTACTGCAAGCTAAGTTTGCAGCCCTCCTCCACACTACGAGAAAATCTACCTATTGCTACATTATATATTATCTCACCCTTAATATAGGTGTTGCAAAAGAAAAATTTTAGTCATAGTATTTTTCAGGTGCAACTAAAAGCTATAATTTACTACTGCAAAATGAAACTTTTGTCACACAACTGTAGCAACGATTTGAAAAGAGTGTGGCAAAAAAGTATAATCTCTTGCTGCAATAATAGAGAATGGGTGAAGCAATAGACTTCTTGCTACGTTGGTTTTCGTGGCACTACTAGGAGTTTATGCCATAACCATTGAGTGCTACAATAGGTAAGTTTATTGTAGTGCCAACTTGTTGCATGTGTTGCAAACTTTTACACCCCTTTCTTACAAGCCTTGCTCTGCATCATTTTGCAATATTTTTTTTTTTAATTTTTATGCAAAACAAAGATATACTAGTAAATAACGCATGACACTGTGAGACACATCTTACTCGTTATTTTGTCGAACACACTTGCGGTCACCCTGACTATATGATCCACTTTTCGCCCAATACACTTATCTCGTTTGGATTTGTCGTCTGAGACATTAAAATGGGTCTGTAATGAAACTACTCCTTTCACGGGTATTTTCCCTAAGAAAAAGAGTAATGAATTCCCACTTTATCCACTACTTATCAGAAAGTTCCCCAAACAATGACGCCATGTAGTGGATGAAAATATGGACTCTCTAGTAGGTGATGGGCGATGGGTCTGTTATCTAATCCTTGGAGTAGGAAACCCAATGAAGTAGAGAATCATGATTTTTAGACTCGTATGAGTTGTGTCACCAAATATAAAACTATGTCGACTGGTAGGCATGAATCAATTTGAATGAGAATCGTAATAGTAAAATCTGACCAATGCTCCGCGCTCTTATAATACAATTGCATAATGAAAAATTATCCATGTACATACCTTGTAATTAAGATTCTAATAATATTCCACCACTAAATTCCGCTTTATAATTTCACATACGACGACTCGATTCTTAAAAAATGAAAAACGATTCACGTTTCGCCTCAAGTTTTAAAAACCTTGGTTAGTGATTCTATATGAACCGTCTCAAATTAATTGCATAATGAAAAAATGAAAAACCATTCATGTTTCGCCTCAAGTTTTAAAAACTTTACCAACATTAGTTAAGCTCATTATTTCAAATGCGAAATGTTTGTAATGTCCAAATATGGAAGCAAAAAGTTGGGGGAATTGAAATGTGTAAAGTGTTCTTAAACACAACATGGATGCCAGATAAACCAATTTGTGAAGTAAGACGCGTTCTGCACTTGTTCACAACTCTTATGAAGGATTTTGTTACTATGTTCAGGTCAAAGAGTACATATAAAGAGCCATGCCCATCTCAGCTTTGGGCGAAGATACGGACCATCTATTTCTATTGGGTGGTAGGTAATGGGTTCATTATTTAATCCTCGGAGCAGAAAACCCAATAAACCAAATAAAAACCCAATGCAATAGATTTGTTTTTTAATTTAACTTAACTTGTGTACTAAGATACATACTCTCCACAACAACGGCTATCAGTTTTTATACAGGGACGAAGCTACTAACGATCTAGTGGGGACAACAGTCCCCCTTAGATTCTATGATATTAGCTATATATGTTTCGATAATTTGGTAATTTTAGGACATTCGGGGATACATTTAGTGGAAATTTATGAATTTCTTTGAATACTAGCTATATCAAAAAAAAAAGCAGAAAGTTCTTTCTTTCGAGTTAAATAGCATATTGTTAGCAAATTCAAGAGTCAGATACCTAATATGAAAATAGTTAACTAATTCAAAATGATTGGATAAATTTGAAACAGTTAATTAAACTTTCGATAGTATGTGTTATACGCGAATTCATAAATTAAGTTATTAACACAACTTAACTTTACAAGCATTTCATTGTGATATCAACCCAAAATACAATTAAGGAAAGGCGAATTTTTTTGCAGTCTTCGGCCGCCTAGCCAGTTTTAGTTCATGACTATTAATATATATTTTGTCCCCCTAAACAAAACTTCTAGCTCCGTCCCTGTTCTTATGTATCCACGTCTCGTTCTCCCACGGAGCTGCATCATTATATGTAAAAATGTAATCGAATAATATCTTTTCCTGTAGTTGAAATTAATGTAATGGCTTGACCAATATAGACCATAATTGATTTTTTCTCTCTCAAATGTTTAGCCGGTAATAGCCAGATTTGCCACTTCATTTATGAATGAAATACTCCCTCCGTCCCTAATTAGATGAGCTATTTGGTTTTTAGTTTTGTCCACAAATAGATGAGCTATTTCACTAACTAAGGGGATATTTCTAAAACTACCCTTTTAATTGATTATTTTTTCTATAAGAAATATGTATAATTTGATAGTCATGTTTATATTCGTTGCGTACGTGTTTTAAAATGCTTTTCAACGGTATAAAGTTTATAAAAAACCGTGGTATAGTTTAAGAGATAAATCGTTTCTAAATTTTACTAATTATTGCCCATAAGGGTATAATTGTAAAAAATACTTAAATATACTCCACTTTCCTCATTGCCTTAAAATTTGTGCAAACTACAAGTAGCTCATTTAATTAGGGACGAAGGGAGTATTGATCATAGAGGGTCAACATCTTTGACCTCCGTGACATCAAAATTGGTTGAAGTACTGCCACAGGGTTGTAAGTTAGTAATTTGATGCCCTTATAGCTAAAAAAAAATTTTCTTGGAAAAGATATCAGAAACTAAGCAGCTAGCTAAGCATGCATGGCTAAAATCTGTTCCGCTGAGAAGTCTGCAAAATTACAAATATCAGCTGCTCTACCTTTTGTATTTTCTATTGTTTGAGCTAGCAGAGCAAAAATTAACTAGAGAAATAAGATTTTGCAACCGGTTTTTCCTCAAGGAATTACAAGAAATTGTTCTAAAAGTAGAACCCTTATATTTAATCCGCGATAAATTTATATTCACAATAAATTAATAAATTATGCCGGTCTCAAGTCGGGACCAACGTGTTAAATTAATAATTCGCTAAGTTTATAAAATAATAACTTTCTTTATCTTTCTATAGATCCCTTTGAATATATAAATTAATAACTCTTCAGTTTATATAAATTTAGTTTTACATTTATGCAAATTTGGTAAAGAATGATTCAATTGTGACTTGGTTTTTCTTAAAATTGATGTCATGTGACTCGTGTTGAATTTCATCTTAGATTTTTCTAACATTAGAAGAGTTTTTCGTGTTGTCATTTCCTGAAGCAATAAAAACCTATTCAACATCTTTGTAACTTTGATAGCTTCTTTACGGGAAGGTGGCTCTGTAACTACACACTTTCATCTTCGACTTCCACATCATCACTTTCGTATTTTCCCATGACACTCTCAATTAATTTTTCGTCAGTCAACAAATCTGAATCAATATCCTTTTGAAGGTTGTTTAAAAGAAATTCAACATCCATTCCATTGTGATAATCCAATCTATTGATTAATTTTGCAATTCTCTAGTTCCTTTATTATCTAACGCTTCACTTGGATTATTTGATACGGTGTCATCCATTATACGAATCTTATAATGACGAAAAAAATTTGCAATGGAAATATTGCTTCATTTTGTTGATTATAGTTCTTTTTAGATTTAAACAATATTTTGATAAACTAATTAATATATGATTTAATAATTATTAATTTATGCGATTATTTAATATCGCGATAAATTGATAAATTTTTCCGGTCCTGACGCTATATTTTTACAGGGGTTATATTGTAGTGAAATAGGTCAACCGGTTCATCTAATGGTGTGTTTGTTTGCAGAATTTACAATTTCGAGGAATTATAATCCCATGGGACTACAAATTATGGGATTTATGTAAATTCCTCGTATGTTTGGTAACTCATTTAAAATTCATAGGATTCATAGAATTATCTTGTTCTAAAGTCCAAATATTGTTTGGTATTATCCTTAAAATATTAAAATTGTATATATCCGTGATTTAAAGTAAAAAAAAAAAATTGGTACATAAATCCCTTGATAAGTTTTCCGACAAATCTTAGGGTAGGGATTGGACCCCATATGGAGGATTTGTTGGAAAACTGACTCCCGTGAAAAACATAATTCCAGGGATTTAGGCAACCACACTGTCCTGAGGAAACGTAATTCCACCAAATCACATGGACCCATAAATCCCACCTTTAAAATTTAACATCCGAACCCACCATAATTTTTTGTTGTTGATGAGCATTTACGAGTTCTTCTTCTTCCACTTTGTAACCATTGTAGTCCCAACTTCTTGTCTTCGAATTCCACATTGCAAAACTTAGAGCTTCTCCAATGGTGGTTGTGTGTGTTTCCTATGTGGCAATGCAAATAAGACATACTCATTCCAATTTTTCCTTAAATTTAGGAGCAGAAAATAGTTCATCTCCAATGGTGTCATTTGTGATTTTTTATGGATTAAATGTAAATTTTATTGTTAGTAACTTTTAGATTTTTTTAGAGCTAAAAATGGTTATTTAATATATTTGAATTAATTTTAGTAAACAAAAGCTTACTAGGATAGCTTGACATTGTCAAGGTGAATGTTTAAAACTTGACATTCACCTTGACAATGTCTAACAAACAGTTTGCCATGTCATCTTCACATTGGTTTAAGAAATCGGGGTTGGAGAAGAATTTTAGGGAAAATGAATGTCTATCTTATGTGGACTTAGACATTTGTCATCACATACATTCCATTGGAGAAGCTCTTATCTTCGTTGTTGCCATTTCATTGCCTCTATTGCTAAATTGATTCGATTTTTTTATCTCCCTAAAATACATATTTTTTTGGGTTCACACCTTTGCCCAAGTGAAATCGAACTATTACTTTCTTTGAAAAAGAAATACTTTAATCATATTCATTAATTAAAAAAGATAATTTTGTACCAAGAACAAAAATTGGTTAAAAAAAAGATAAAAAGAAAGCTCCCCATTTCCAGCTTTCCTAAAAATTATGCATTTCCAAGTAACAGACTCGCAGGTACTTACTTATTCATCTTTCCCTTCCTCTACATAGAAATTAAAAGGTTTATCCGTATAGACTATTAAAATCAGATCGGTTCCCTTCATTTACTAAAAATCATTAATGCATTACTCTCAATGACACTGATTAAATTTTAGTTTTCTCTAACACGTCAGTTCTTCTTAATCCAGTAGCAAGATAGAGAGACATGTAAAGATGAAGAATGAAACATCACTTATTGGAACTTCCTCTTCACATACTTGGGACATACTTATCATCCTAGTAATGCACTAAGTATGATTCAATTTAGATAAATCATAGGTCAAAAGAAACATACTTTAAATGTTTCCTTTTAATGTAAATAAACTTGATATTCTGGTTAGTATTTTTTTTTTTTTTTTTTTTTTTGATCGTGAAATGGAGATTATATTGAAGAAATAAGAATTGATTACAAGTGACTTGATACAACTTTCAAGTGACTAGATACAACTTTCAATTGAAAGTGTAAAATATATCCCAAAAAACTGTAAGAAAAAGACACCCAAGGGATTCTACCTCACCTAAGCCCAAAAAGCCCATTACAAAGTAAAGTTCGTTAAAGATATCCAATTGATAAAGAGATTTGTCCGTACGGAAAGAGATGATAACCCTAATTAGAACACCATCGTTACAAACTTGCTGCTGGCGGCGGCGCACATCACCATTTGCAGCACCACTGTTATCAGTCATCACCAACCATTGCAAAATCTCCACTTGATTTTGTTACCCTGAATGTCAACAGAAATCGGCACCTTTGTCGATTTAGAACTGAAGATGGGATGCTTCTTCATCATCATTACAAACCAACACTTTGCTGGTTAAGATCTGAAGAGCTACGAGATGGGTGTACAAGGAATGTTTGATATAAGATGGTTTGAAACGAGTAAAGAGTTTTTAATACAACATGAACCAAACACGAGGCAATCCGTATAGGAAGATGGGGATGTTGTGTACCTGTTCATAGACTCTATATTATTAACACGGATTCATACAGATTTTGTTCTGTACTCATTTCATTTACTACTTGCTATTCAACTAATTTTGTTTCGAAATCCTATTACTTCGAGCGTGAAAAGTCTTCAGCTATTGGAGCAAACTGGAGAAAACTCAAAGGACTAAAGGAGGTTAGTTTGATATTCGTATTTCTGGTTTGGTTCACATGAATTTGGATAGATCAAACGATATGATCTTAAACAAGTCAAGTATCTTCATTACAGCATGTTGGTTTGGGAGAATCCACTTAGAACATGATTTTGACGAGCAAGTTAGGGGTATATTATTCCTTTCCCAGTGCTGATTTGAATGGCTTCAAATCTCCGCCCCAAATTAAAAAATGTACTTCAGTAAGCTAGCTCTTACATGTGATTTAATTTAATGGTTTAAGGATTTAGACACAGTTTTACCATCACTGACTCTCTATGACATTATAAGCCGTGGAAAAAGATGCAAGTGATAATTTTATGAATGCCTGGATGAGAAATATTTTGAAAAATGAATATTGGCGCCCGCACCAAGATTGCCTAACTAAGGTTAAAATTATTTCATTTTTCTTTAGACGCGTAGTAAACGTTTCTGTCGAAGCTGCAAAGGAATCCATTAAGGTCCCTCAAAAATACTGGTAACAAAATGTTATTTTCCACTTTTATGATAATCTATAGTTTTCGTCATTAGATTGCATAGTTGATTTTCCACTGGCATAAGCATAACTATTAAATGTTTTAAATGTAATATACATTGAGAAGCCATTGTGTGATGATATTATTGAAACCTACCACCTTCATGGATCTTAGTTCTCACTGTACGATTTTCCAAAATGAATAATCAAAATGTACGTTTGAAATATAAATATATTGTTATTACATTTGAGAATTTCAGATAATTTTAACACAAAATTGGTTAAAAAGACCAAAATCAACAAATTCTGGTGAAAAAAGACATCTAGATTTTGATACTGTTTAAATGGATAAAAATACAAAAATAGCAGGATGTAAACAGTTTCATCCTACCCATTTTCAAATACTTTTTCTTTTTTTTAATTTACATCGAAGGATGTATCCAGTTTCATTATTGCTATTTTTTAAGTTTAAGTCGGGATGAATCCAGTTTCATCCTTGCTATTTTTTTTTGTCCATTTCACCCATACTAATTTTTACTCGTCAATTTGAACCAGGTTCTAAAAATATTTGGACAAATGACCCATTTTCCGTAATTTAAGGTTCGATCCGTGTGATTATATCGAGATTCATGAAAAAAGATACATTTGAATAAAATTAAAAGAAAGACTAAGAGACAAGTGGCTAATAGAGTTGTGCACCACTGCGTCCAACCGAGAAACAATCACAAGTAGGAAATACCATTAGGTCCTAGGAATAATATATTAGAGAGAGTCTAGTCCATTTGACCAAGTCAAATGTCTGTTTGGTCCTATTTGGTAATATAAATTATAGTTTGGTCCTAGAAATTATTGTTTGGTCCTACGCTGATGTCATGGATGATGTAATTGTCATCCTGTAGTGACACAAATACCTTTTTGGGACCATATATATAGAAAGAAACCCAAGAAAATATCTTATTTCAGATTTACTTTCTCTCTCCTCCTCTTTTCAGATCTAGTTTCTCTCCTCCCCATTTTTCTTTTTTTCTGTCGCTGCTCATGAAGACGATGAAGAATGACGAAATTTTTAGGTTTTTCTGCTGCTGTGTATGACGAAGAAGAAGAAAAACATGAAGAAACACATTCTCTGCTAACTGTTGTTGTGAAGAAGAAGAAAAAGGTGAAGAAGAAAAGACGAAGAGGAAGAAAAGAAAAAAATATTTTTCTGCTGTTGTTCACGAAGAAGAAGAAAAAGACGAAGAAAAAAAAGACGAAGACGAAGAAGAAGAAAAATATATTTCTGCTGCTGTTGTTGACAAAGAAGAAGAAAAAGATGAAGAAGAATAAGACGAAGAAGAAGAAACACATTTTCTGCTGTGTATATGACGAACAAGAAGAAGAAAAAGATTTTTTTGTTGTTGTTTCTTAAGAGAACTTCATTCCTGGAATGAACTTCATTTCTGGAATGAAGTCTGTTTTTTTTTAGGTTTTTATATGGACTTCATTTCTGGAATGAAGTCTGTTTTTTAGGTTTTTATATGGACTTCATTTTCTGGAATAAAGTCTGTTTTCTAGGGTTTTATGGACTTCATTTCTAGAATGAAGTGTTGTTTTTTAGGTTTTTATATGGACTTCATTTGGAATGAAGTCTGTTTTTTTAGGTTTTATATGGACTTCATTTGGGAATGAAGTCATTTTTTAGGTTTTTATATGGACTTCATTTTCTGGAATGAAGTCTGTTTTTTTAGGTTTTTATATGGACTTGATTTTCTGGAATGGAGTTTGTTATTTTAGGTTTTTATATGGACTTCATTTCAGGAATGAACTGCTACAAGAAAATAAGTAAATTTGGTCAAGCACACATATAATGTTCGCTTGGAAAAAATTATACATCAGGATCACTTTATACATCTGCCCATCAGCCATCAGGATAACTTTATACATGCGCCTCACTAAGACGTAACTTATATGTACGCCTCACTACACGGACGGAAAATACGTCCGCTTCAACTCAAACGTAACTTAAAAGCTCCTCTGTTAATAAACGAACATTTCAACTTCGCTCGACCAAATTTGGTTTTGGTCCGGGATTCAGACCAAATATAGTATGATATTTGGGTTTGGTCTGGTTTTTACTCTTTAGTCCGTTCGACTGCGTTGGTTTCTGGATCAAAATTTGGGTTTAGTCGTCCATTGTGGATGCTCTAAGCTATCATAATCCGAAACAGTCTCATATGCACAAGAAATTCTGTTGCCTTTCCTATAAAATAGGATTTGTGATATATTAAATTTCCTTAATTTTAGGCAAGTTTTTAATTGTCACGAATATAATAGGGAATATAATAGGCAAGTTTAGGCAACTTCTTTAAATCTGGATATATGCTTAAGGAAATGAATTCCACATTCATCTTCCTAATTCCAAAGGTGCAGTTCCCATCTTCTTCGGGTGATTTTAGACCAATATCATTATGTAATACTACTTGCAAACTGATATATAAAATCATGGCTTAGCGGATGAAACCTCTTTTAAGCAAAATCATCTCCCCGTATCAGTCTGCTTTTATTCCAGGCAGACAAATAAACGACAATACCATGGTCTCACATGAAGTTATACACAATATGAGAACTAGAAGAAATACTCAAAATTTGGATGGGGTAAAAATAGATATGTCTAAGGCTTTCGATAGGGTGGAATGGCCTTTCCTACTAGCTGTTCTAGAAAAAATGGGTTTCTCCATTGAATGGCGAAATAGAATCAACCAATGTACCTCCACCACCAGCCTTGCTATTCTGCTAAACGATGTTCCTTGCAATTTTTTCAAACCTTCTAGGGCACTCAGGAAAGGGGATCCACTCTCCCCTTACCTATTCATACTATGTATGGAAGTCTTCTCTAGAATTCTAATGAAAGTTGAAAATGATGGAAATATCCATGGTATAAAAATAGTAAAAAAGTCCCCACCCATAAGCCACCTGATTTTCGCAGATGATTGCATCATCTTTTGCAAAGCAAATATAAATGAAGCTAATAAGCTATTGAAGCTAATAACTCAGTTCAGTGAATGCTCAGGGAAGATGATTAATCTTGCTAAATATGGCATCTTTTTCAGTAATAATACTTCTCCTGAGCTAAAAATGGACATTACTGAAGTAATGCAGGTCAGCCCTATCTCCCTAAAGGACAAGTACCTAGGTTCCCCGCTATTTACTAATAAATCTAAGGTTAAAGCTTTCAACCCTGTGATTGATAGCATCAAACATAGAATTCAAGGTTAGAACAACAAAACAGTAAACCTTGTTGGCAAAAGAGTCCTCATAAAGCATGTTACCTCTTCTTTGGATAATTATCAGATGAGCACATTCAAAATTCCTAAAACCATCAAAAATGAAATAAATAAAATCCAAAGGGATTTTTTCTGGGGAAAGGATAAGGAAAAATCTAAATGCATTTACCCGAAAGCTTGGGTAGGGATATGTAAACCATTGGAAGAGGGAGGCCTAGGTTTTCAACCTAGAGAAATTCAACAGTGCCATTATCTCAAAAATGGGTTGGTGCATGATGGAGCAACCTAATAGTATAGGAGCTCAAGTCATGAAAGCTAAGTACTGGAGAAGGAAGACATTATGCATATGTCTACACTTCCAAAACCAAGCCGACTCCACAGTGCCGAAAAGATCCTCTCGGGAGTGGCTATTATAAAAAATATGGAGAATGGGAAGTTGGTTGTGGAACCAAAATCCATATTTGGAAGGATAATTGGGTAAAAGGCTTGAAGGCTCCTACAACTAGGCCAAACAATTGCCCATAAAGAGATGAAAAGGTTGCTGATCTATTAACTGAAAATAATCAGTGGAATAGATCCCTTATCTACAATCTTTTCCCTCATAATATAGTTGAAAAGCTAATACACACAACAATAAGAGCCAGCAGGAGGATAGGGAAAAATGGTCTCTAACTAAGGATGGTACCTTTTCTGTCAAGTCTCTATACAATAAATTAACACATAGAGGTCAATCCAGTGCTCAAAACAAAAACTGGATGACTATACGGAACTTCGAAGTTTCCCCTTCCATTAAAACCTTCTTATGGAAAGCTTCTCACTCCATTCTCCCAACTGGGGAAAGAATGGGAAGGCATCATAACTACATAAATACTCTCTGCAAAATCTGTAACTGTCAAAATGAGTCTCTAACACATTTGTTTATCAACTGCCCCCTGATTCAAAATGTTTGGAGAGAACTATATTTTGATCCTTATGATGTATTCAATCAACACCTTGATTTTCATGAATGGCTTAACCATTTTCTTCTCTACAATAAACAGGGAGAAAACCATTACAGTTGGGATGAGTTATGTGCTACAGTCATATGGCATGTCTGGAAAGCCAGATGTGACCTAACTTTTCAAACCAGTGCTCCTAACCCAGAATATATTGCAAAAGAGATTATGAATTACATGAACAATCAGAGGGCGGATAGAGAAAAAAAAAGGAAAACTTTGTTGTCTATGGACTTCTCCAGGGAAGATGTTGAACAACAAATTATTGAATATAGAAATGCCTGGACAGCCCCAAAGTTGTTTACTATGAAAATCAATGTAGCACTTTTCACTAACCAGGAAACTAATACCACTGGTTTGGGAATGCTCCTATTTGATCACACAGGTAGATGCAGAGGAGCAAGGGGTCAAACTTTGGCCAAAGCTCCACCGAAGCCATAACAAGGAAAAGCCGCAACGAAGCCTACAAGCTGGGCGAGTGGAACTAGGAAACGAAATGGACTTTGAATCTAACTCTTGCCAACTAATAAAGCTGGTCAGAATTAGGTATGCGGCGAAGATAGGAGCCAGATTTACTTTACAGCATGATGGAAAAGAACTTTTTGAGATCGGCAACTGGAGTACGATCAATGACAGAGATAATCACCTAGCAGTCAATTTAGCTAAGCTCAGCTCCAACTGCAATTTTCACAGACAATGGGATCAATCCTCTATTGAATACCTGATCCCATCTATCTCAGGCAATATAAATATTAGCAGTATTAGTCTTTTGAACAACAATATGCTATATTTCAATTATGGAAATGTATTAACGAACAATGAGAGGACTGGCAGTCTGCTCAGGAGCACCAGTTCCCAGTTATTGTAGGCCTTGAGGTTTTACCCTCCTTTCTTATTAAAAAAAAAGGAAATTATAAGAATATTTTTATAGTTTCTACATTTTATGGGGGCCAAGAATAGTTTTAGGACTAAAAATATTTAAATATATAAGGGTGCCTGTACAATTTCAGAAATTTTAGGGGGCAGTGACCCCACTGGCTCCCCTTGGATTCGCCCCTGGTTAAAACTTCATCTACTCATAACTAGAACTACATACAAGTGCGCCAACAATGCACAAAGTGCAATTTGATACATAACTCAAACTTTATGGTTTTTTTTTTTTACTAACAGTAAGATCATGATTTCAATGCGTATACATTATCGAAATCTTTTATTTTTCAAGTGCGAACTGTATGTGATGTCAATGAGGAATTACTCATTCCATTTCCATGAGTCTCCTAGGGCTAGGATGTTGCCTAAATTGTGCAAATATGTAGAAGAAAAATGTATATACGAGTGGTTGAAAACTTGAAATGAGTAAAATGTTTTTAAACACAACATAAATGCAAGATAAGCCAATTCGTGAAGAAAGAGAGCTAATGGCTGATAGAAAAAATGGCATGGTTAACGTCTTAACGGTCCCTTTAAGGTAAATTACAACACGGCTCATCATAGAGTTACCTGACTTTCCCCTCACTGAGAACTGTATGCTCTGTCTCTGGAAGTCGGAAGGATTAATCCTATGCTGGGGTAAATCGATGGCAGGGTACTGTAAATGTTTGGGTGACTGAGGCGGAGAACTTCCGTTTGTTGCACAATGATATTGAATTACATAATCTCTTGGAAAAAATTTACTAATTTAACACCAATCGTTCTCTCTCAAAAACTCTTAATTTGTTCTCCTTCCATATGTTGTTACTGCCATGAGTGTGTGTCGATCACCATTGGTCGAATGTTGAGTTAATTGGTGATGAACTACACTGTCCATTATCCATCCATCTGAAAGCAGCAATTTCTAGACTTCCATCAACCATGAATGCTAGCTAGCTCGAACTCGTGCTTTTTATATTATCTTCTATTTATTTCATTTCGTTTAAATTAACTTTTTTTCCTGTTTTCTAGTCGTATGAAAGAACAATGGTGTTATTACATGATGACATGAATGAGGGACACAATTTGTTGAACTTCTTGAATTTTGCAATAAAACAAACTTAGCATTCATCTGCTGTAAGCCTGTAACATTACATTTGTGCCGGTAAGACCCACAAAGCATATCATGATTGATGGGGCAACATTTTATCCTGGCTTTGGGGCAGCCAAATTTCAGGGCCGGCCCTGGTCGTCAAGCACCAATTTTCTTTATGTACATCTCCTTTAAATTTTTATAAGTTTACTCCAACAAAGATCAAATAAGATAAATGGCGATATCAAGAACGATTCGTTGAAGATCAAATTCTGTAGTAGAAAGGGCTACAAGCACGTACACGAAAATATAACATTTATGCTATTTGTAGTCTCAGGCATAACAGATGGCTCATGCCCTGTGCATGTTGAGACGATAAATTGCTGAGTTTAAGCAACTAAATTGCTGAATCAATTAAAAATATGAAAAATGAAAACTCGCTTATTATAACTTCAAAAAATGGAACCACTTATAAGTGCGTCAATAATGCACAAAGTGTGATTTGATACATAAACTTTATGTTGAATAATTTACTAACATTGATTAATCTCATTATTTCAAATGCGAAATGTATGTAATGCCAATGAAGAATTACCATTCAACGAATCTCCTATAGGAGGTTGCCAAAAGTTTGCAAATATGGAAGCTATGTAGGGGGAATTGAAATGAGTAAAGTGTTCTTAAACACAGCATGAACGCAAGATATGCCAATTGTGAAGGAAGATGTGTTCTGCACTTGTTCATACAACTTTTGATGAATTTTGGTACCTGACTTCCCCCTCACTGAGCAGTGTACGCACTCTCTCGGGGAGTCACAAGGATTGATCCTTTATGCCCGGGTGAATAGATGTCAAGGCGTGTTTAGCTTGGCATGTGGGGCCAAGGGTTTTCCATGGGCGCATGGCGTGGCTAGCTTGCTGGGCCCAGGCAACGCGTGTTTGGATTGGCATGTGGGGCCAAGGGTTTGCCATGGGCGCATGGCATGGCTATCTTTGCTAGGGCCAATGAAAGGCGTGTTTGGCTTGGCATGTGGGGCCAAGGGTTTGCCATGAGCGCATGGCGTGGCTAGCTTGGCTAGGGCCAAGGCAAGGCGTGTTTGGCTTGGCATGTGGGGCCAAGGGTTTTCCATGGGCGCATGGTGTGGCTAGCTTGGCTAGGGCCAAGGAAAGGCGTGTTTGGCTTGGCATGTGGAGCCAAGGATTTTGCCATGGGCGCATGGCGTGGCTAGCTTGTCTAGGGCAAAGGCAAGGCGTGTTTGGCTTGGCATGTGGGGCCTAGGTTTTTTCCATGGGGTGCATGGTGTGGCTAGCTTGGCAATGTTCGTGACCAAGCTAGGGTTTTGGGCCAAAGGTCGTTTGGTAACCTCGGACGGCTAGGATTTGTTCCTGGGATTGAAGGGCGACCGTTAATTGTCGTAAGCCTTCGTTTTTGGTAGCCGCTTAGGGAAGGCCAGCAAGGTGGCGCGGCTAGGTTGGCATGGGGCCATGGCAAGGCGTGTTTGGCTTGGCATGTGGGGCCAAGGGTTTTCCATGGGAGCATGGCGTGGCTAAATTGGCTATGTTCGTGACCAAGCTAGGGTTTTGGGTCAAAGGTCGTTTGGTAACCACGGACGGCTAGGATTTGCTCCTTGTTTTGAAGGGCGACCGTTGATTGTCGCACGCCTTCGTTTTGGTAGCCACGTAAGGAAGGCTAGCAACGTGGCGCTTAACTAGGTTGGCATGAGCCATGGTAAGGTGTATTTGGCTTGGCATGTGGGGCCAAGGGTTTGTCATGGGAGCATGGCGTGGCTAGCTTGGCTAGGTCCAAGGCAAGGCGTGTTTTGGCCTGGCATGTGGGGCCAAGGGTCTGCCATGGGCACATGCCATGGCTAGCTTGGCTAGGTGCGGTTTGGCTTGGCATGTGGGGCCAAGGGTTTTCCATGGGCGCATGGCGTGGTGCGGTTGGTGTGGCTGGCATGGTTTGCCATTGGCACTGGGTGCGGCTAGCATGGTTGGCATGATTTGGCGCGGTGGCTGGCATGGTTTGCCATTGGCACAGGGGTGCGGCTAGCATGGTTGGCATGCTTTGGCGCGGTAGGTGTGGCTGGCATGGTTAGCCATTGGCACATGCGATGTGAGAATTAGGGTTTTGGCTTGTCGAAACCTAATCAACATTAAAAGGTACCACAGTAATTTTCTACATGAGACAAATTAAAGGGTTCAATAAATGTGCTTGGTTTGGACATTATTACTCATGTTCTGTGACGTCAGTGTCTGACTTGGGTTTTACGATTTTACCCCTAAGCTAAAAACCACCATCAACACCAACATAAACCGATTAAACTTTCTTCGTAAATTTGAATTTTCACCAACACTAATCGGTATATATAGATGCATAGCTTGAAAAACATACAAGAAAAAAATTTTTTCTAAGGCATGAAGAATTGGATTATACTTACCCCACACATAAACCGATTCCTTTATGGAAGCTAGACAATCGGTTTATGTTGACATGTCGAGTAGCCCGATTGTTGGCATGTGTTCAGGACATAATTATTAAGCATGCATAAACTTGTTTGATACACATAATTATAATTAAAACTTTAAGTGCATTAAGTTCAACACCATGATCATCCAAAATACAAACCTTAACCATCCCAAAGGAGTGTTAAAAACTGAAAACAACCACAAGTCTTATAAACTTAAAATTTTAATATCTAAAACTTAAATTAAAAAACTTAAAGAGCAGGAGCACCAGCATCAGCAGCAGCAACACCACCACCGGGAGCATTTGCAGCAGCAGCACCACCATCAGCAGGAGCACCAGCACCAGCATCACCAGCAGCACCACCATCAAGAGCAGCAAATTCTGCTTCAGCCATGGCTTGATATTGAGCCATTTCTTCCCACATACCTTCCATAAATCAATGGCGATCCCTCTCAGATGAAATCATGTCTCATCTTTTCCTAGTGAACCTCGTGATCTCGTAAAGCTCTTCTAATGCAAGCTTGTCTATCAGTGCGAGGCTTGTTCAAGACGGGTCTCACGCCCAAAAGAAAACTAATAGAGGCTTCATTCTGGCACTGGTTGTGGTAACCTACGAATATCCTCCAAGGTGAGCTCTCGAGTGTAAAACACTAGATGTCTGAAGTCCATATCTACATAAAATTAAAAATAACAAAAGCTAGTTAACAATCAGTACATAATTAAACATATGTAGTCCGATTCTAACTACAAAAACATACAGGAATGTCAAATATTATTAATCGGTTTATGTGATCCATATATAAAAACCGATTATGAAAAGGAATCTGAAGAGGTAGTCTTAATCGGTAAATTAAAAAGCACATAAAACCCGATTATGGGATCACATAGTTAAAAAGAAAAATTGTACACAGAATCGGATTATTCTAAGGTACTTATAAGCCGATTCTGGTGATGTTTTCTCATTTTTCGTTTCTAAACCTAGAATCGGTTGATGTTAATCATCATATAAACCGATCACTATGCATGCTCTTCATGGCCGAAGAACAAAACCCATAATCGGTTTATACAATATGTCAACATACGCCGATTCCGGGTGTAATTAGAGATTTTGGTTTTAAAAAATCGAAAATTTAAACATGTAAGTCAATAAGAAAATGATAAAACTACAAAGGGTTGATGGAGATTTACCTTTTTCTTGGTTGGATTGAAGATCGTTGGAAAAGAGGATAAAAAAAAAAATGATTAGAATTTTGAAAATTTGGAAAGATTAGGATGAAAATAGAAAGATTTTTAGGTTTAGGTTTTTTATGTTTTTGGATTTACTGAAAATGGAAAGATTAGTATTTCTATGAGATAGATTTAGGAATTAATTTGGGGGTACTTTAGTATTTTTGAGAAGTTTGGTAACCAATAGCAATTTGGTGGAGTGGAAAGGGAAATTTGATAGGCCCCAATTTAGTCGGGTTAATTTTCCGTTCTGACACGGATTATCAAGCTACAAACAATATTGATCAAGTATGTCAAAATGCTTAAGCTATACTTTTATCTTGGGCTTCAATTTTTAAGTCTAGTTTATGTGGGAACCCGAGCTATTTGTGTTTCAATTGGGATGTAATCTTTGTTTGATTTTGTCTGTGTTTTCGCTTCTTTCTTACTTCTTGTGAGAAACTATCTTTGTATATTCTCCCTCTTTTCTAATAAATTTTCTTCTTTATCGAAAAATAAAAATCAAGCATGCCACCACTAACACCACCAATGTCACAAAAATGTCGTGCCATTGCAATTCACCAGTATGAAATATCCGATATCAAATGAAATTTTCTTAACAATTCTACTGTAACGGTGTTTCTTTTTTTTTTGGTCGGCCCTTCCCACCATAACAACGGTGTTCTAGTAATACTTCCCCTCTCCGAATTTGTCTCTGATCTCTCTTCCCCTCTCCGTTTTTGTGTCTTATTCATGGAAGTGAAACATGAATAAGTAGGTGCCTACGATTTGGAAATGCATAATTTACGGGAAAATGGAAAATGTGGAACGTTCTGTTTATTATTTTTAATCATTCTTTTCTTTGTTTATATGAAATTATTTTTTTTCGGAAAATGGGTTATTTGTCCAAATTTTTTTAAAACATGGTTCAAATAAACGAGTAAAAATTAGTATGGGTGAAATGGACAGTATAGAAATAGCAAGGATGAAACTGGATTCATCCTGACTTGAACTTAAAAATTTTTAAGGATGAAACTGGATGCATCGTGATGTAAATTAAAAATAAGAAAAATATTTGAAAATGGGCTGGATGAAACTGTGTGAATCCTGGCTATTTTTACATTTTTGTCCATTTAAACAATATCAAAATCTAAATGTCCTTTTCACCCAGGTTTTGTTGATTTTGGTCTTAACCAATTTTGTGTATTTTTTTAATTAACGAATATAATTAAAGTGTTTCTTTTAGAATAATGTAATAGTCTAATTCCATTGGGGAATAGGTGTTTTTTTTTTTTCATAAAAGAGGCAAGCCTCAAATATATTGAACATAAGATATTATAGGACTGTATCCAACATTTACAAGGTTTTCCAAAGATTCAAACAGATTACAAAGACAATTAAACCACTTAACATCATAGTCCCAATACCCATTCTGACAACTAAATTCCACCATTCCTAACCGATTCCAAGCTGAAAAGATGAGTTTAAATGGCCTTGGCTGGATTAAAAGTAGCACATCCAAACCATATAACAAATCTAAAATCAATAGAGATGTTAGGATTAACTCTAACCATTTCTCAAGGTTTTTTTCTGAATCACAATAGAACAGGCGATATTGGTAAAAAATGATCCATAAATCCAACCAAACACCAGTGATTTCATAGTAACAGTAACACAAGTAACAAGTATAATCTAAATCGGTTAACAATCACTGAATCGGTGGGATCGGTGTCGAAATCGGTCTTGGTGTCTTTGGTGCCTTTATAAAAATTTGTGTCGAGTGTCTTTGTGATCTTGTTATTGCTGAGTGTAAACAAAAATTGGAGTCATGCTTCTTAATATTGTTGTTGTTGAGAAAATTGAGGTTGAAGTAGAGTCTTTAGATGTTAAGAACTACAGATGCTTGATTGAAAAATCTGCAAAATCTTGAGTAAGAAATTGAAAAAATATCTCAACCCTAACTAGAAGCCACTTCAAACCAAAAAATATCGGAAGATTTAGATTCACAACAACAAAAATTAAGAACCCAATTAGATAATCACATATATTAGGTGTTGAAATCAACTAAAACCAAATCTATGAAAAGATTTAAACCCTTTTTTTTTTCTTTCTGAAATTAGAGATTCGATCTAGCAAAAAGATAGATCAAACCCTAAATAATAGAGATCTGCAGATCTTGAAGCTACCAAGGTTAGAAAAAATCCTGAATCTAGAATGTAAAAATGAAATCCGAAACTTAGAACGAAAATTAAATAACAAAAAGAGAGCAAGAGTGACGGAAGAGATAAGAACAATAGGTTATTCGTGTTTTTAACTCGGTTTACTCCCCATGGGTGCAAATGCGAGCTGACGATGTTTAGGGTTTGAAAGTTTCTCTTATCTCTTTGGGAGGAGTAGAAGAGAAGAAAGAGAAGGGTTTTGGAAGCCTTTTTACAAGTTTATCTTTTAGGGAGATGAAAAATTCAAAAACATGTATTTTAGGGGCAAAGGTGTGAACACCAAAAACATGTATTTTAGGGAGATGAAAAATCCAATCCATTTAGCAATAGTTAATACAAAATACAAAAGCTAGATCAGCTGATATTTGTAATTTTGCAGATTTTCCCGCGAAACAGATTTTAGCCATGTTTGGCTTGCTACTTAGTTTCTAATATCTTTTCAAGAAATAAAACTTTAGCCATAGAGGCACCAAATTACTAACATGCAACTCTGTGGCGGTACTCCAACCAATTTTGTTGTCACGGAGCTCGAAGATTTTGACCCTCTATGATCCACATTCCATTCATTGAATGAAGTGGCAAATTTGGAGGATATGGGATAGTGAAAAAGAACACATCATCTTGAGTGTGAGCAAAATCGGTACCTCGGAGATACTGAAGTTTATGTTCAGTGTACTCACGCCAACATGTTGAAAATCATCTGTTTTTATTATTAGTTTTGGATCAGGTTATGCGGTGAGCTTTGGGCTATTATCCTATGATCTACAGCTTTGGTGACTCAAACCCATAATCTGGTGGATCTCTGTCCTCCTCGTGGCTAATGGATTTCTTTGGCTGACATTTAACAAAAATCGGTGGTGGTCGTTCCACCATAGAATACGTCAAGTAACTTACCATTAATGAATAAATAATTCTTTTCTTCTGTGTAGTTTTTGCTACGACAAAGGTACACCTAGTTAAGTAGCGACTCCTGATTGAAAATTGTGTTCATGTTAGATTCCGTACAACAGAACAAATTATGGGCGTCTCTTACTCTTTTGGAAGATTATTAAGTACTTTAGTGTCTCGATTGTGTTGTTCCGATATATTTGATTGTATTGTTTGGAAGAAAAAATTCAAAATTCTTAAAGTTTAATAGACACGAAAGTAATTTAATTTAATAGATAAATCGATCGAAATACATTTTACGCTATCAGCTGACTATTAATTGGATGAATATATTTACCATCGGCCTTGCGTATTTTCCATTAATGTTTGACCACTTTAACATTTTACTGTCATCAAGCACCAATTTTCTTTATGTACATCTCCTTTAAAGTTTTACCAGTTTACTCCAATATCCCAAAGACTTCCTTTGCACAAATAAGATAAATGGCAATCTCAAGAGCAATTCTTTGAAGATCAAATAAATATGCTCTTTTGAAAGCGAAAATAAAAAACTTTCTGTCGTAGAAAGGAATACAAATCCGAATATATAACATCCTTGCTATTTGTAGTCTCGAGGCATAACAGATGGCTCATGCCCTGTGCATGTTGAGACGATAAATTGCTGAATCAATTCTTAGTCCAGTGACACAATAGCAACAATTAAAAATATGAAAATGAAAACTCGCTTATTATAACTTCATCCAGTAAAAAACGGAATTACTTATACGAGCGTCAATGATGCACAAAGTGTGATTTGTTGAAAATTTTACTAACACTGATTAAGCTTATCATTTCAAATGCGAAATGGATGTAATGTCAATGAGAAATTACCATTCAATGAGTCTCCTAGGATGTTTCCTAAAGTGTGCAAATATGGAAGAAAAACGTAGAGGTAATTGAAATGAGTAAAGTGTTCTTAAACAACATGAATGCAAGATGAGCGAATTTGTGAAGGAAGATGTGTTCTGCACTTGTTCACACAACTTTTGATGGATTTTATTACCGTATTCAGGTCAAAGGGTACATAAAAAGAGCATGCTCATCTCATCTGTTCCCGTTCGACTTGTTTTGTTTCCAAATCCTTATGTTATTCGATCACATAAGGTTTTTGAGATATTGGAGCAAAACTAAAAAGAATTAAAATAATATAATTGGTAATGCTTCTCGCACGAGTCTGGATTGACTAAATATAATGTTTCGAATAAGTAGACTATCTTGGATATTATTGAAGAAATAAATTACCGATTAAGAGTTTTCCTTGGAAATACATCAATATAGGGTTGGAATGATATGTAACAAAGGAGAGGTTAGAAAACGTCGTTTGATTGGGAACATGTTTGGGAAGGGGGCAAATTATAAAACGAAACAGGGATATTTTGAAATAATTTCAAAACCTAACCAAATTCTTTTTGTAGCGGAGAAATGTCCCTTTTTAAATATGATTGATCTTACTAATTGAGGACTAATTTTATTTTGTTGGAGATATTTATCTTTTTTATTTTTCTTTTAACTTTTTTGATCTTTTTTTATTTTTTACTTTTTCTTCAGTGCAAATTATTAAGGTTGTGACTTACGGCCATGACGATTTTTCATCAAGTCAATAATATTACATACATTTGTGGAAAATTGTCATACTTGGTTAATAAATTTTTATCATGACAATTCAAAAGAGCCGTTATGGTGTATAGATTTAAATCGTGACAACTTTTTATACTCAATTTTTGTTGTTGAAAATTGTCTCGAATGTTTTTTATGGAAAACATGTAGCATGTTGTTATTTCCTGGCAAGTCGTACTTGGGAGACTTGCTAGCTTAGTGACCTTCGACAGTGTCGAGATTTTGCACCTCAGGAGGAAAGATAGTCGTTGATCGTTGGACGCTTTCGTTTTGGTAGCCGTGTAGGGAAGGACAGCATGGTGGCGAGGCTAGGTTAGCATGCCGTTGGCATGGCATGGTTTGGCATGGCCAAACTTAGGTTTCGGGCCAAAGGTTACCATGCGTTGTCTGGTAACCTTGGATGGCTAGGATTTTCTCCAGGGATTGAAGGGGGACCTTTAATTGTCGCACGCCTTCGTTTTTGTAGCCACGTAGGGAAGGCCAGCATGGTGGCGCGGCTAGGCACGTTATTGGCGTGGCATGTCCTGGCGCGGTTTGGTGTGACCAAACTAGGTTTTTGGGTCAAAGGTTTGGCTTGGCGTGTGGGGCCAAGGGTTTGCCATGGGCGCATGGTGTGGCTAGCTTGGCTAGGTGCGGTTTGCCTTGGCATGTGGGGCCAAGGGTTTGCCATGGGCGCATGGCGTGGATAGCGTGGCTAGGTGCGGTTTGGCTTGGCATGTGGGGCCAAGGGTTTGCCATGGGCGCATGCGTGGCTAGCTTGGATAGGTGCGGTTTGGCTTGGCATGTGGGGCCAAGGGTTTGCCATGGACGCATGGTGTGGCTAGCTTGGCTAGGTTCGGTTTGGCTTCACATGTGGGGCCAAGGGTTTTCCATGGGAGCATGGTGTGGATAGCTTAGCTAGGTGCGGTTTGGCTTGGCATGGCGGGGACAAGGGTTTGCCATGGGCGCATAGCGTGGCTAGCTTGGCCAGGTGCGGTTTGGCTTGGCATGTGGGGCCAAGGGTTTGCCATGGGAGCATGGTGTGGCTAGCTTGGCTAGGTGCGGTTTGGCTTGGCATGTGGGGCCAAGGGTTTTCCATGGGAGCATGGCGTGGCTAGCTTGTCTAGGTGCGGATTGGCTTGGAATGGCGGGCCAACGGTTTGCCATGGGCGCATGGCGTGTCTAGCTTGGCTAGGGGCGGTTTGGCTTGGTATGTGGGGCCAAGGTTTTGCGTGACCAAGCTAGGTTCGTGACCAAGCTAGGGTTTTGGGCCAAAGGTCGTTTGGTAACCTCGTACGTCTAGGATTTGCTCACGGGATTGAAGGGCGACCGTTGATTGTCGCACGCCTTCATTTTCGTAGACGCGTTGGTAAGGCTAGCAATGTGGCGCGGCTAGGTTGGCATGGGGCCATGGCAAGGTGCTTTTGGCATGGCGCGATAGGTGTGGCTGACATGGTTTGCCATTGGCACAAGGGTGCGGCTAGCATGGTTGGCATGCCTTGGCGCGGTAGGTGTGGCTGGCATGGTTTGCCATTGGCACAGGGGTGTGGCTAGCATGGTTGGCATGCCTTGGCGCGATAGGTGTGGCTGGCATGGTTAGCCATTGACACATGCGGTGTGAGAATTAGGGTTTTGGCCAGTCAAAACCCTAATTAGCAGTAAAAAAGGTACCTTGGTAATTTTCTCGCAGAAAAATTAAAGAGTTCAATAAATGTGCTTGGTTTGGACATTATTACTCAAGTTCTGTGACGTCATTGTCTGACTAGGGTTTTACGATTTTACCCCTAAGCTAGAAACCACCATCAACACCAACATAAACCGATTAAACTTTCTTCGCAAATTTGAATTTTCACCAACATTAATCGGTTTATATAGATGCATATCTTGAAAAAAATATAGGAAAAACAACGTTTCTAGCTAAGTCATGAAGAATTGGATTATAATTACCCCACACATAAACCGATTCCTTTATAGAAGCTAGACAATAGGTTTATGTTGACATATCGAGTAGCCCGATTGTTGGAATGTGTTCAGGACATAATTATTAAGCATGCATAAACTTGTTTGATACACATAATTATAATTAAAACTTTAAGTGCATTAAGTTCAACACCATGATCATCCAAAATACAAACCTTAACCATCCCAAAAGAGTGTTAAAAACTTAAAACATCCACAAGTCTTATAAACTTAAAATTTTAATATCTAAAACTTAAATTAAAAAACTTAAAGAGCACCAGCACCAGCATCAGCAAAGACAACACCACCGGGAGCATTTGCAGTAGCAGCACCACCATCAGCAGGAGCACCAAGAACACCAAAGATCAAGAGCAAAGCGGCTCATAGCTTGACCATGGCTTGATATTGAGCCATTTCTTCTCACATACCTTCCATAAATCCATGGCGATACCTCTCAGATGAAATCATGTCTCATCTTTTCCTAGTGAAACTCGTGATCTCGTAAAGCTCTTCTAGTGCAAGCTTGTCTATCAGTGCAAGGCTTGTTCAAGACGGGTCTCACGCCCAAAAGAAAACTTATAGAGGCTTCATTCTGGCACTGGTTGTGGTAACCTAAGAATATCCTCCAAGGTGAGCTCTCGAGTGTAAAACACTAGATGTACGAAGTCCATATCTACATAAAAATAAAAATAAAAAAAGCTAGTTAACAATCAGTACATAATTAAACATATGTAGTCCGATTCTAACTACAAAAACATACAGGAATGTCAAACATTATTAATTGGTTTATGTGATCCATATATAAAAACCGATTATGAAAAGAAATCTGAAGAGATAGTCTTAATCGGTAAATTAACAAGCACATAAAACCCGATTATGGGATCGCATAGTTAAAAAGAAAAATTGTACACATAATCGGATTATTCTAAGGTACTTATAAGCCGATTCTGGTGATGTCTTCTCATTTTTCGTTTCTAAACATAGAATCGGTTAATGTTAATCATCATATAAAGTGATCACTATGCATGCTCATCATGGCCGAAGAACAAAACCCATAATCGGTTTATACAATATGTCAACATACGCCGATTCTGGGTTGTAATTAGAGATTTTGGTTTTCAAAAATCGAAAATTTAAACATGTAAATCAATAAGGAAATGAGAAAACTACAACGGGTTGATGGAGATTTACCTTTTTCTTGGTTGGATCGAAGATCGTTGGAAAAGAGGATCAAAAAAAAAATTGATTAGAATTTGGAGAATTTGGAAAGATTAGGATGAAAATAGAAAGATTTTTAGGTTTAGGTTTTTTATGTTTTTGGATTTACTGAAAATGGAAAGATTAGTATTTCTATGCGATAGTTTTAGGAATAAATTTGGGGGTAATTTAGTATTTTTGAGAAGTTTGGTAACCAATAACAATTTGGTGGAGTGGAAAGGGAAATTTGATAGGCCCCAATTTAGTCAGGTTAATTTTCCGTTACGGCACGGATTATCAAGCTACAAACAATATTGATCAAGTATGTCAAAATGCTTAAGCTATACTTTTATCCTGGGCTTCAATTTTTAAGTCTTGTGAGAAACTAGCTTTGTGTATTCTCCCTCTTTTCTAATAAATTTTCTTCTTTATCGAAAAATAAAAATCAAGCATGCCACCACTAACACCACCAATGTCACAAAAATGTTGTGCCATTGCAATTCACCAGTATGAAATATCCGATATCAAATGAAATTTTCTTAAGAATTCTACTGTAACGGTGTTTTTCTTCTTCGGTCGGCCCTTCCCACCATAACAGCGGTGTTCTAGTAATACTTTCCCTCTCCGTTTTTGTGTCTGATATCTCTTCTCTATTCCATGTGCCATCTGCCCCTCTACTCTTATATTTTACATTTACTCTATTAGAAAACACACAATGTGACTTATTTGATTCACCAACCCCTTCAGTTGTTTCGTTGCATGTGGGGATTCGAGTACTGCATTATGCTCTCTCCGCATGCTCCAGATTGCTTAAGTTTTTTCATTGAAAACCACATGGAATTAATTGGCCAGTTGCGACTTGCGAGACGAATAAAGAGTTCATACTCTATTAGAAAACACACAATGTGACTTATTTGATTCACCAACTCGTTCTCAGTTGTTTCGTTGCATGTGGGGATTCGCAGTACTGCATTATGCTCTCTCCGCATGCTCCAGATTGCTTAAGATTTTTCATTGAAAACCACATGCTCCAGATTGCTTAAGATTTTCATTGAAAACCACATGGAATTAATTGGCCAGTTGCGACTTGCGAGACGAATAAAGAGTTCATAGATCATTTTTGACTTTCCAAAGTTGCATGATCCACGTTGTTGTTAGAAATATTAGGTCAAGTCAAGTTTAGTCTATTTGACTTGACTTGATGAGTCACACCAATACAGCTGGAACTCTGTCTCTCTGATATAAATACTGTCCAAAACAGTCTGTAAAAGATTAACATAAAATATCTCACATTAATACAATTCATTTTACTTCATTTACTGTGCCATTCTTTACGTGTGGATTTTTATCATGAAACCCAGCTGTATAGTATGTGGCACCCTTATGATCACTATTCCCTGTCTATTAAAAGCTTTGAGTTGATCATATGTTTTAAACATTCAATCTCACCAAAAGAAAAGATTTCAATAAAACATCGTGTTGCTCGTTTCAAAAGTTAGTCATGGCGGACACCCGGGGTTTGATATTTATGTGTGTTTTATTTGCACTCTCATTTCCTCCAATACTCTTATGTGCACGGCAAGTAAGTAATTACTTTTATTTTTATGGCAAAAACTGAGGCAAATCTGCAAATACTTATGATTAATTGTTTTTCTTTTCTTCTTTGTGGATAAATGCAGAAGTGGATTTTGAATGCACTTACGCTCGTCTTAATGGAGTATTGAAAAGGAGAGCTAGGATCGTTGGAGCCTGCTATAATTCAGAAGTCTGCAATAACTTATGTACCCAAATACTAGGTCCAGCAGGTAGCAAGGCTGCACTTGGTAAAACCAGCGAAGGGAAAAATGGTAAGTGCGGCGTTGATGATGATGGGGAACAAAAGTATGTGCCTGCTGTATAAGGGATCCCTACGGTAGTGTGATTGCTTGATCATTACCAATTAAGTTGGATTTTATTTGTTTTGTTTACGGGACTATACTTTGCTCTAAGTTATGTCCGGAATTGATGGATTTTTATTTTATTTATTATTTTGTTTTTCGTTGGTATGTTGTGAAGGTTATGTCCCCAGATTAGTCGGTTGTTTGTGCCTCGATCTCTTTTATTTTCTTCCATTTAATTTAATTTCTTGTGTAATATCCTTTCCGTGGAGTTCTCTAAAAAATAAAAATAAAAATAAAAATAAATTTACAAGTGTAAATGTTAAACGGAGCGATATCAACTCAAAATCAACAGATAGTAATTCCCATTAGCAAATTGAGAATATATTGGTCTGTGAAATTAGCATATGCAAAAAATGTACTTGGATAAGCTCTTAGTTGTGATTCAATTTACCGGTTAGTTTTACCATTACTGACCCTTAGTAACATTACAGTCGGTAGAAAGAGATGCAAGTTATAATTTTATTATAATGTTATAAACTAAAATGAGACCTCCAAAGTACATAGAAAAGAAGAAGAAATTCTCATTAGATGTGTGTATTACAAAGAGATTGTCTCTCTATTAATAAGTATCAAAATTGAATCATGCTTAGTGCATTACTGTGGTTTATAAATATGTCCCAAGTATGAAAAGAGGAAGTTCTAATAAGTGATTTTTCATTCTTCATCTTCATATGTCTCTCTCTATCTTGCTAATGGATTAAGAAGAACTGAGATGTCATTCAGGGAAGCGTATTAACAATCTTTAATAAATGAAGAGAACTGATCAAATATTGAGAGTCTATACGTCTCAAGTATTGTAGGTTCGGAATGTCTATAAACTATAAGCTTTTAATTTTCATGTAGAGGAAGTGAAACATGAATAAGTAGGTGCCTACGATTTTGAAATGCATAACTTACGGGAAAATGGAAAATGTGGAACGTTCTGTTTATTATTTTTAATCATTCTTTTCTTTGTTGATATGAAATTATTTTTTTCGGAAAATAGGTTATTTGTCTAAATATTTTTAAAACATGATTCAAATAGACGAGTAAAAATTAGTATGGGTGAAATGGACACTAAAAGAATAGCAAGGATGAAACTGGATTCATCCTGACTTAAACTTAAAAAATAGTAAGGATGAAACTGGATGCATCGTGATGTAAATTAAAAATAAGAAAAATATTTAAAAATGGGCAGGATGAAACTGTTTACATCCTGGCTATTTTTACATTTTTGTCCATTTAAACAGTATTAAAATCTAAATGTCCTTTTCACCCAGGAATTCTTGATTTTGGTCTTTTTAACCAATTTTGTGTATTTTTTTTAATTAACGAATATAATTAAAGTGTTTCTTTTAGAATAATGTAATAGTCTAATTCCATTGGGGCAAAGGTGTTTTTTTTTTCATAAAAGAGGCAAGCCTCAAATATATTGAACATAAGATATTACAGGACCGTATCCAACAGTTACAAGGTTTTCCAAAGATTCAAACAGATTACAAAGACAATTAAACCACTTAACACCATAGTCCCAATACCCATTCTGACAACTAAATCCCACCATTCCTAACTGATTCCAAGCTGAATCACAAATCTAAAATCAATAGAGATGTTAGGATTAACTCTAACCATTTCTCAAGGTTTTTTTCTGAATCACAATAGAACAATGATCCATAAATCCAACCAAACACCAGTGATTTCATTGTAACACTAACACAAGTAACATTTATAATCTAAATCGGTTAACAATCGGCTGAATCGGTCTGGATCGGTGTCGAAATCGGTCTTGGTATCTTTGGTGCCTTTGTAAAAATTTGTATCAGTGTATTTGACAGTCTTGTTGTTGCCTGAGTGTAAACAAAAATTGGAGTCATGCTTCTTAATATTGTTGTTGTTGAGAACATCGTGGTTGAAGTAGAGTCTTTAGATGTTAAGAACTACAGCTGCTTGATTGAAAAATATGCAAAATCTTGAGTAAGAAATTAAAAAAATATCTCAACCCTAACTAGAAGCCACTTCAAACCAAAAAATATCGGAAGATTTAGATTCACAACAAAAAAAATTAAGAACCCAATTAGATAATCACAGATATTAGGTGCTGAAATCAACTAAAACCAAATCTATGAAAAGATTTAAACCCTAATTTTTTTTTCTGAAATCAGAGATTCGATCTAGCAAAAAGATAGATCAAACCCTAAACAATAGAGATCTGCAGATCTTGAAGCTACCAAGGTTAGAAAAATCCACGAGATCTAGAATGTAAAAACGAAATCCGAAACTTAGAACGAAAATTAAATAACACAAAGAGAGCAAGAGTGACGAAGAGATAAGAACAATAGGTTATTCGTGTTTTTCTGCTCAGATTTACTCCCCATGGGTGCAAATCTGAGCTGACAGTGTTTAGGGTTTGAAAGTTTCTCTTATCTCTTTGGGAGGAGTAGAAAGAGAAGAAAGAGAAGGGTTTTGGAAGCCTTTTTACAAGTTTATCTTTTTTTTTTTGATGCCAATAAGGAAATATCATTAAGAATGTGAAATTACTACAGAGTTTCTATCCTCCGAGTGCCGTAGCAATAAAATTCGGGGGATGTGTTAGCCAGATTTTGAAGTTTTGAAAACTCTTCTCTATTAATAAACTTGCAACACCACGGTGGGGTTGCTACTTAGCATAAACCTAATATCTAATACTAAAGACTGGTTTTCCCAAGCAATATTTTGGTGATCTCCATTGACACATCAACTACTAGCTTAGCATCTAGTTCAAGCCCATGATGCACTCCATTTTCTCTTGCCCATTCCATCGCCGATAGAAGACCACCACACTCGCATTACTGCACTTACGTAGTCATTGGCATAGATACACCTTCCACATTCATAAGAACACTCGCAAAATTTCGCAGAATTAGACCGATACCAGTATGATGAACATTACGATGTTTTTTATAAGAAGCATCACAAATGAGATAGCGTAGTATGGGTTTAAAGGAGGAGTCGATGAGATATGGCTTGTTATAGTTTGCTTGATCGGGAGCAGCTGTACTATGCTTGATTCTCATATGTTTTCCCGTTCCTTGATTCAATAGCTGTATACTTCTTAGGACTCCATCAGAATTGGGTCTAATATCTTGAAAAGTGCGGGTACATCGAGCCTTCCAAATTTCCCACGCAATATTTTCCATCTTGATTTGTCCAATCATTAACTAAATCATTCATGCTATATGTGAACCAACTTCTTATCCAATCTGTTGTAGTGTTTCCATTCCTTTGTATGCTTTGGCAAGCCCCGGTAACCATAATCCAAATGGCTCTTGAGAAACTGCATTCCATAAGGATATGTTTTGTAGTTTCGATTCCTTGGTTACATGTCTTATAGGTATCTCCTCCATATCCCATATTTCTTGCTAATCGCTCGTTTGATGGGAGTATATCAGTCACAACCTTCCAGAGAAAGTTTTTTACCTTTGGTAGGGTATCTAAGCTCCATAATTTCTTCCAGAACTTTGTCTGTATCAATATCATACCCACCGACATTATTATTCTTTATCTCCAGAAGTTTCCTATATGCTGTTTTGACTGAAAACTGGCCATTCCTTGTTAAAATCCATACTAAGCGATCTTCAGCAATAATTGGAATACGGATGCGAAGGATTCTTTCAGCTTCTTCTTGACTGAACAACTCATTAATTAAGTTAACTTTCCAAGATTTAGTTTCTTGGTCGATTAATTCAGAGACATGGTTGTAGTTGCTTGCTGTTGGCACCATTGGAGTAGGTGGAGTATTGCTGCCAGGTAACCAATTGTCTGTCCAAATACAAACTTTGCTGCCATCTCCTATAAGCCAGACACTGAATTCTCGAATGAAATTCATCATATTGTATATACTCTGCCAGGCCCAAGAGGAGTTCTTTTTTTTCTTTGCAAGTAAGGCAATCGATGTACGAAAGTAACACTGTTTTAATGCATTAAACCAAAGTCGGTCTTTCTGGTTACAAAGTCGCCATGCTGTCTTTGCAAGAAGTGCTTGATTGAAGCAGGATAGATCACGAAAGCCCATACCACCCTGTGATTTGTCTTTACCGACTGAAGGCCAGGAAACTAAGAACAAACCTTTGCTATCTTCTTTTCCCCACAAAAACAGACGCTGAACCTTATCCATTTCTTTAATGGTAGTTTTAGGGATTTTGAATACCGTCATGTGGTGCGAAGACATTGTACTTAGTGTGCTTTTGATCATAACAGATTTGCCGACTTGATTGATGAACTTTCCATTCCATTTAAACAGTCTCCCCTTCATTTTGACTACCAAACATGAGAAAGAGGTTGTCTTCTTTCTATTTAAGAATAATGGGATTCCTAGATATTTCTCTTCTAAAGACATTTTCTTCATCTTGAGCCTTCTCAATAAGATTCTGCAATGCCGAGGATGTATATGCTTTGAAAAGAAAACCGCTGATTTTTGAAAATTGATTTGCTGCCCTGACACTTTACTGAAATTGTTAATAACATCCAGTAGAGCATTTACATTCTGAATATCAGCTTTGGCGAAGAGTAGACAATCGTCTGCGAATAAAAGATGCGTCACATGTGGTGCTTTCTTGGATATCTTAATGCCTTGTAGCTTTTTGTTGTGTTCTGCTTGAGCTAATGATCTTGTGAGTACTTCCATAGTGAGAAGAAACAAATATGGTAATAAAAGGTCGCCTTGATGATGCGTGTCGTAACCACAACAAATTAATTAATACTTTACTACCTAATTAACAAGTAATATAGGGTAGTCAAGGTCGATCCCACGAGGAGCACGAGATTCTAGTTGTAAAATTGTCACGTAAAAGGGGGTGTAAAGCAAAAGAAAGTAAATAAAGCAATTAAAAGATAAAGTCGAAATCAATAAGAGAGACAAGATCAAGGAATCCTTCTTCGTTGCAAAACAATGATTAAAGTTATGTTCTTTTCTACTTGTTATTAGTCACAGATTATCACCAACCGTAGGATAGCAGGTCCGCTTATCTAGCCCCAAAATCCCTTATTTCACTGAGTAACAAGTCCGCTTAGTTATCAGATTCTATCCAAAAGAACCACCTTGAGGTTCGCTTACAAGATGTAATTCCCTAAATGCATTAAGATTTATGAATTTAGGTTTAGTACTAGTAGTTAAACTCGGTTCGCTTGGTTCACTTTCTAGCGTTGTTTCTACACACAATTGCACCACGGAATCCCTCCGCAAGGTCTCGTGTTTGCTACTTATGTAAAGAGTCAAGAAACGATTACTTATCCCCTAACTTTCACTAGCTTTAGATCAAATTAACAAATCAATTTAGTTGGCCACCCAAACAATCTATCAATCAATCATGAATGTCTTTAAGATCATTCCTATTAGTAAAAACAATCAATAATCATGTGAAAAACCTCAAGATAGAATTGAAACAAAACTCAAACCATATATTTAGAACTAGGAATTCATCCTCAGTCAATAAATTAACTACTCATGTTAAAAGTTCACACAAAGAATAAGAAAAGAAAAGTGTTGTGTGTGTAGAGAGGTGTGTGTAGAGAGGTGTGTGTAGAGAGGTGTCTAAAAGATGTAGAAAACTTCTCTATTTATAGGCTTCAATATTCTCCAACTCTTCCAAGGATTAGAATCCTTTTCCTTTAGCAATTCAACTTCCAAATTCAAGTCTTTCTCAACTCTTCATCTTCTCTTTCCAAATTTGAGCCAAATTCTCCATCCAATTCCTAGTCCAAGTCTTCACACCCATGAGAGAAGTCCATAGAAAATTCTGGAATTTTTGCTCGCGGAAAATCGGGTTGTGGCCTAATCCGACCGGAATAGTCGCCGCTTTACACGAGTTATTTTGCCGTCGAGGAATATTCAACGAATATTCCGCTCGATCCGCCGTTAGGACTAACGGTCAAATAGGTCAAACCGTCAGTCAACCGGGTCAAGGGAAGTCAAGGGAAGGAGGAGTTAGACTGAGTCAGCTAGCTACTCAGACGAGTCAGAACGGGTCAAAGCTCAGCTTGAGTCACTCTGGCCTATGCCATTTGCACCTGCCAGTTTATGAGCTGCACCATTTTATTCATTCACTTCCATTTGCAGCAGCACTCCATGCCAACTACCTAGCCATTCCAGCTGCTGTGTCTCCTCTGTCCAATTCAATAGCATCAGCTTCATTCTAGCTCATCATTTCAGCAACAACAACCCATTGCATCCAGCTCGACTCCACTGCAAAACTCCTTCCGAGCTGCAACCGCAACTTGATCATTCCCAATTACAACTTCACTAGTCACCACCAGTTCATCACCATATCCTCCCTGAGCTGCAATTCTCAACCTCGCCGCATATCCAACAATCTTGCACAACCCCGGCACTTTCTTTCAAACCCACAAACTAACTGCTATGACTGCAATACCAACAATCCACATCAAGCCCATTATCTCGCATTTCCAACTCCATCACAACCACCTGTACAACAGCAGCACGGTTCTATCACTTTCTCATACCACCTGACTACAAACCCATGTGACATTGCAGCTGCATACAACCACCAACATATACTGCTCCTTTTCTCAGACCTGCAACACCAATTCAACACCACCAGAACCACCAACACCAGTTTCTCCACCAACAATTGCTCATCGCAACAGCATCAAAACTGAAACTCATATCAATTAACTGAGTATTATCATCTCCAGCTCCAAACACAACTGCAGCTTCTCATCTGGCTATATTTGAGCTTAATACCACCACTGCTTTGGTAACTCAACTACACAACAAATCCCTCTCTGCATTCCTTCCCTGAACTCAATCATACAATCAACACACAGCCATTCTCATAATCATTCATAATCTCGGGAGCACAATTAGTATGTGATTCATCTCCTAAAACACTGGCAGCACATCACTTCTCTTCCCTGGACCCATCTGCTTCTTCATCAATTTCCTCCACAATCTTCAGATTCATTACCTCACAGAAACTGGAAGAGAAACCCCCAATTCCTTCTATGCTTATCACTAGTCTGAGATCATTCATCACCCCGTACCTTATGCGACCACCATTAGCACCATATCTTCTTCATACACAGACCCAAAAATAGCGGCTCAACTCATAATCCAGACTTCATTCTCTCAAACATCAACCCATGAAAATCAAAACCAATTTGAACCCAGACTCCGTTTCTCAATTTGAATCCCCACCACCATCAACATCTCATCTCGACCACACTATCCCATCTCCACGAGCTTGAATTCCTTCATCACAAACTCGAATCGAACCCTCTAGCTCACTTTCAACACCACCACCGCCATCTATGGAAGTAGCCAGGCTAAATCCTCTCTTCATCTCTGAGGCATCAACACCATCTCTGATTTCTTCCGATTCATCTTCTCTACTTCTTCTCTGTATCTTCAATTCTCGATTCATCTCAAAATTACCACCAGCTTCGATTCAACAGCAGACTCACCACTAACAGCTCTCGGATTCCCTTTTCTCTACTCGATTTCAACAACACCAACACCCTTATCTCTATCACTAACATCTCAGCTTCAATTGTCACAGAAACCCCAGTTCCACCAGCTTCCAACCATGATTTGCTTGATTACTCATCTTTTCTGCCATAATTTCCCAATCTCTCATCTCGGTTTCAACCGGGTGAAAGATAGAAAAGAGGAGAAGATGATATTCTCGGCATGATTTAGGGTATACATTTGGGTGGATATTTGCACCCCAGTGATAAGGACCACCCTTCTTATTAGATAAGGGCCATCCTACTTGGAAACCCCCTTAACCTTGGCGGCCCTGGCTTTAGTACTCCTCCAAAAGAGAGTTGCCCCTTAACCTTGGCTGGGCTCCGGATAGGGTTCGCCCACTGAAATGACAATTTTGCCCTTTTGGCTCAAATTGGATGCTTTCTTCTTCTTTTCGTCCGTGCGACTTCATAGTAGCTATAAAACTCAAAACAAGCGTAAAATACATAATTTACAAGAAAAATAGCAAAGAAATCATAAACAATAGATAGTAAATAAGATGTATTCTACACCCTATCAATTGACGGATACCTCTTGTTGGCTTGAAGGATCTACATGGTGAACCATTCAGTAGCAGATGTACTTCTGTAGTGCTTATACATTCCTGGACTAGCTGGCACCACTTGCTGTTGAAGCCCAGTTTTGTCATAACATTTTGCAGAAAGCTCCACTCTACACGGTCAAAGGCTTTGCTCATATCAAGTTTAAGAGCCATATAGCCTTTTTAATTTTCTTCCTCTTCATACAATGGACTATCTCTTGAGCTAAGATGATATTATCACCTATTTGACGACCGTGAACATACGCGGCTGCATTGGAGATATAATCTTCTCGAGATGCTGTTTAAGCCTGTTAGCCATGATTTTTGTAATCAGCTTGTAAGTTGAATTACAAAGGGCAAATGGACGATAATCACCTGGAGTATGTGGGAGCTTTAATTTTGGTATGAGACATATATTTGTTTTGTTCATTTTGCGGAGCAGTCTACCTGACACGAAGAAGCTTTGTATCATTCTAATAACATCTTCCTTCACAACTGCCCATTGTGTTTGAAAGAATCCCGGTGGAAATCCGTTTGGCCTGGAGCTTTCCATGGCTGCATGCTTTTGAGGGCATCTTCTATTTCTGCTATTTCTGGAATCTTGACTAAAGATATATTATCTTCTTTACTGATGCATTTTGGGAGGATGTTTAAGAGCTCGTCATCATTCACGAGATTGGAGGTGCTCATTATGCCCTGAAAGTGGTTTATGAGAAGATTTTCGATGTTGTTTCTGCCACTGCACCAACTTCCATTCGGTTTTTGTAGAGATTCAATTCGATTACGAGTACGCCTCTTGTTAGCTTGTAGATGAAAGTGTTTGGTGTTCTGATCAGCTTCATGAAACATGGTATCTCTAGCTTTCTGCCTGTAGAATTCTTCTTCCCTGAGGTGCCATTCTTCAATTTCTTTTTCCAGCTTTATTACTTTTTCAGTGTTATCAGATGGTTGATAAGGTTGTTGTAGAACTGTAAGCTGTTGTTGTAAATCCTTCAGCTGCTGTTGGATATTACCGAAGATTTCTTTGTTCCATTTTGACAGCGTTCTTCTTGTTTCAGATAGTTTTTGGTCCAAAGAGTATGAAGCAGAACCATTAAAATGCTTGGCCCAAGCATTACTGATTTGTGTTTTACAAGAAGCATCACGAAGCCAACATTCAAAGAATTTCCAGTTCCTTGTACTAATAACATCATTTGGTGACATATCAAGAAAAATAGGACAATGATCTGATCCTAAAAAAGGTAGATGTTTAAGACAAGAGTTGGGAAAATAGATTAACCAATCCGAATTTATAAGAGATCTATCTAGCCTAGTTTTAATCTTTCCTGTTCCATGTTTATTACTTATCCAAGTATAAGGATTTCCATGAAAGCCTAGGTCAGACAAACCTATATTTTGCACAATCTGAGCAATGGGGGATACCTAAGACGAATAGCTGTTACTATTGAGTCTTTCTTCACTGTTTAGGATAATATTTAGATCACCTATTAAAACCCAAGGAGCGGTGATGTTAAAGTTGTCACAAACGTTTTGAATAAAGTTCCACTGATGGGTTTTTTCTTGGGGGTATGGTGAGCCATAAACACATGATAGCAACCATTTTGGTTTGGCCGGGTCACTACACACTAGACAATGAAATATTTTTTTTTCCTTGTATATGATATCTAAATCAAACCCATCTTTCCACAACAGGCAAATTCCTCTATCTCTACCAATGGAAGGAACAAAGCATTTATTGGGAAAGTTTAGAGGCCTAACATAATTCAAAATTTTCTCAGAGCTGATTTTGGTTTCGTGAAGAAATATGATATCCGGGTTAAGCATTCTGTTTATATCTGAAAGATAGTTCATGGTATTTTTAGCTCCATAGCCATTGCAATTCCAAGAGATGATTTTCATGATGTGAGGAAAAGTAGTTGAAAAACGACAATTACGATGTTTGGCAAGCAAAAGATAGTTACTAAAGACAGAAAACCAGTTAATGAACCAAAATTCTAAGGAAGAGTTTTTAGTAATTACCTGGGCAGATGTTCCATGGCTTTCAGTTATGGGGTTCAAGTTGTTTGCACTTGGAATATCAGCTTCCATCATTTCAGCAGTTTGGTTGTCCATAGTGTTAGTTGTATTTCCTTCCCTAGAATTAGGTGGTATAACATGCAAGTTATGAGGGTTCATTGACGGAGGCTGGTTCAGAGTTGAGTTTCTCATCCTTTTGCTTTGTCTGGCTTCTTCTGCTTCACCAGCCGCTGCCATTTCTTCTGCAAATGAATTATTCATAGACCTTTCATCCTCATTGCTTTCACACACATCAGCTTCCTCCCGCATATAGGCCTCATATTCTTCAGATGATAAACTATCTAGATGCAGTAGATAATTGGTTTGCATACAAGTATGCTCCATATGATCTATTACCCAGCACTTATCACAAATGTTATTTGGCTGCAAACACCAGTGATATTTGACCCACGCCTCGACTGCAGACCGTTTTCCAACATCCTCCAAGATACAATGGCTTTTTGAGATCAATCTCTATTCTGGCAGATACTGTGCTCCCATATCTAGGCCTGTAGTTTTCTGGCTTAGTAGATATCTTTTTTCCCATGAAAGCTAAGGCTTCATCAATAATTGCAACATTCATATGTTCAAGCTTCAGATACTTAAAATCGATGGTAAAAACTTGAGTGTTGAATTCATAATCTCTGAGAGGGATATTTGAATAATACTTTTGCACAACAAACAAAGCTCCACCAATTATCCAGGGACCATTTTGAATAATTTCATCTTGTTCCTCTTCATTGTTTAGTTTAACCAACATTAGGTTATGACCCATCACCCGGATCTCCTTTCCTCTATATTGTCTCCATAGAGAGTTCACACCAGCTCTAACTATCTTCATGTTGATTTTGGTTTTTGATTTGAGCTGTCCAAGAAGAGCATGTGTCCATTCCTCTGCTGCAGCATTGATGTTCTGAGAAGAACCAACTACGCGTCTTTGGGTTGCAGGGATTTCAATTGCTGCATTTCTGAGCTGTCTTGAGAGAAGATTAATACGATTCTCATTGTTTGTAGCCATGTTAGGGTATTCCTCAGTTTTTGTGGTTCTAGCTATACGATGAAGGTATTCTGATAAATCAAAGTATGTAAAATCCAAAGGAGTAGGCCTGTATATGTAGGAGAAGAGATTTCCTTGGTTGTATGTGTTGTAGATCCGAATATCCAGATTAAAATCTTGGAAAATTTTTGGATGATTAATGGGAGGATTATCCGTATAAAATTTCAAACTGAAGATTTGTAATTCATTTCCTTTTTTGCTAATGACATGCCTTTGATTACTCAACAGTTTCAGAGGCAAGAAATTTTGAAATTTGGTTTGACTGAATCGGTGATTTGTATCGGGGTTCCAGCTGTAGAATTGAATGTTGTTGCCTTTTTTGTTATTAACATGCCTACAATTATGCCACAATTTGGGAGGCAAGAAATTTTGAAATTTGGTTTGACTGGGACGGAGAGTTGCAGGATGGGGATTTTGAACATGTTACTGAAGTGAAGAACATGATGATGAATGAAGTTGTTGTTTTTGTCTTTCTGGGTATAACCTATAGGGTTTCTACTACTATGGACCACCTTAGGCTGAGAAGATGGTGAACACAACGCCAATAACACTCTTTGCTTGTATTCCAAGTGCATGATACATCTTCAAACTCCACCACTGGATTCCCCACAAATACTAACCAGGATATCTGCACAAGAAAGATTAAGCTTCCATTAGAGAAAAAGAGAAATCTTTATAGGAAAAAGATGAAGAGTAGCTATGATAGATTAAAAGCAAGACAATCAAATCAAATTGAAAACCAAGATAAAGATTCTACAATCGTTATTAAGGTATTATATGTGTTATTGACTAAGATTTGATAACATTTCTATTGTGCGGTAGAACTATTTATGCTTCTTTTTCATGCCATTGATGGTTTAGGCTTACTGGTAGACAATCAAAACTAAACTTGACTAGGCATCAAAGAAGTAGCTGCTGTCAATGAACTTGAAAGTTTCTGTATCGCAACTCCAAAGGATCTTTTAATTATTTAGACAACAATAGTGGAAACCATTATTACAAGTTTATCTTTTAGGGAGATGAAAAATTCAAAAACATGTATTTTAGGGGCAAAGGTGTGAACACCAAAAACATTTATTTTAGGGAGATGAAAAATCCAATCAATTTAGCAATAGTTAATACAAAATACAAAAGCTAGATCAGCTGATATTTGTAATTTTGCAGATTTTCCCGCGAAACAGATTTTAGCCATGTTTGGCTTGCTACTTAGTTTCTAATATCTTTTTCAAGAAATAAAACTTTAGCCATAGAGGCACCAAATTACTAACATGCAACTCTGTGGCGGTACTCCAACCAATTTTGTTGTCACGGAGCTCGAAGATTTTGACCCTCTATGATCCACATTCCATTCATTGAATGAAGTGGCAAATTTGGAGGATATGGGATAGTGAAAAAGAACACATCATCTTGAGTGTGAGCAAAATCGGTACCTCGGAGATACTGAAGTTTATGTTCAGTGTACTCACGCCAACATGTTGAAAATCATCTGTTTTTATTATTAGTTTTGGATCAGGTTATGCGGTGAGCTTTGGGCTATTATCCCATGATCTACAGCTTTGGTGACTCAAACCCAAACTCTGGTGGATCTCTGTCCTCCTCGTGGCTAATGGAGATACTTTCTTTGGCTGACATTTAACAAAAATCGGTGGTGGTCGTTTCACCATAGAAGACGTCAAGTAACTTACCATTTTTAATGAATAAATAATTCTTTTCTTCTGTGTAGTTTTTGCTATGACAAAGGTACACCTAGTTAAGTAGGGAATCCTGATTGAAAATTGTGTTCATGTTATATAATGTACAACAGAACAGATTATGGGCGTCTCTTTTGGAAGATTATTAAGTACTTTAGTGTCTCGATTGTGTTGTTCCGATATATTGGATTGTATTGTTTGGAAGAAAAAATTCAAAATTCTTAAAGTTTAAGAGACACGAAAGTAATTTAATTTAATAGATGAATCGATCGAAATACATTATACGCTATCAGCTGACTATTAATTGGATGAATATATTTACCATCGGCTTTGCCTATTTTCCATTAATGTTTGACCACTTTAACACTTTACTGTCATCAAGCACCAATTTTCTTTATGTACATCTCCTTTAAAGTTTTACCAGTTTACTCCAATATCCCAAAGACTTCCTTTGCACAAATAAGATAAATGGCAATCTCAAGAGCAATTCTTTGAAGATCAAATAAATATGCTCTTTTGAAAGCGAAAATAACAAACTTTCTGTCGTAGAAAGGAATACAAATCCGAATATATAACATCCTTGCTATTTGTAGTCTCGAGGCATAACAGATGGCTCATGCCCTGTGCATGTTGAGACGATAAATTGCTGAATCAATTCTTAGTCCAGTGACACAATAGCAACAATTAAAATATGAAAATCAAAACTCGCTTATTATAACTTCATCTAGTAAAAAACGGAATTACTTATACGAGCGTCAATGATGCACAAAGTGTGATTTGTTGAAAATTTTACTAACACTGATTAAGCTTATCATTTCAAATGCGAAATGTATGTAATGTCAATGAGAAATTACCATTCAATGAGTCTCCTAGGATGTTTCCTAAAGTGTGCAAATATGGAAGAAAAACGTAGAGGTAATTGAAATGAGTAAAGTGTTCTTAAACAACATGAATGCAAGATGAGCGAATTTGTGAAGGAAGATGTGTTCTGCACTTGTTCACACAACTTTTGATGGATTTTGTCTTGTTTTGTTTCCAAATCCTTATGTTATTCGATCACATAAGGTTTTTGAGATATTGGAGCAAACTAAAAAGAATTAAAATAATATAATTGGTAATGCTTCTCGCACGAGTCTGGATTGACTACATATAATGTTTCCGAATAAGTAGACTATCTTGGATATTATTGCAGAAATAAATTACCAATTAAGAGTTTTCCTTGGAAATACATCAATATAGGTTGGAATGATGTAACAAAGGAGAGGTTAGAAAACGTCGTTTGATTGAGAACAGGTTTGGGAAGGGGGAAAATTACAAAACGAAACAGGGATATTTTGAAATAATTTCAAAACCTAACCAAATTCTTTTTGTAACGGAGAAATGTCCCTTTTTAAATATGATTGATCTTACGAATTGAGGACTAATTTTATTTTGTCGGAGATATTTATCTTTTTTATTTTTCTTTTAACTTTGTTGGTCTTTTTTTATTTTTTACTTTTTCTTCAGTGAAAATTATTAAGGTTGTGACTTACGGCCATGACAATTTTTCATCAAGTCAATAATATTACATACTTTTGTGGAAAATTTTCATACTTGGTTTATAAATTTTTATCATGACAATTCAAAAGAGCCGTTATGGTGTATAGATTTAAATAGTGACAACTTTTTATACTCAATTTTTGTTGTTGAAAATTGTCTCGAATGTTTTTTGTGGAAAACATGTAGCATGTTGTTATTTCCTGGCAAGTCGTACTTGGGAGACTTGCTAGCTTGGTGACCTTCGACAGGTCGAGATTTTGCACCTCAAGAGGAAAGATAGTCGTTGATCGTTGCACGCTTTCGTTTTGGTAGCCGTGTAGGGAAGGCCAGCATGGTGGCGCGGCTAGGTTGGCATGCCGTTGGCATGGCATGGTTTCGCATGGACAAACTTAGGTTTTCGGGACAAAAGTTACCGTGCGTTGTCTCGGTAACATTGGATGGCTAGGATTTGCTCCGAGGGATTGAAGGGGACCGTTGATTGTCGCACGCCTTCGTTTTGGTAGCCACGTAGGGAAGGCCGGCATGGTGGCGCGGCTAGGCACATAATTGGCGTGGCATGTCTGGCGCGGTTTGGTGTGACCAAACTAGGTTTTTGGGTCAAAGGTTTGGCTTGGCGTGTGGGGCCAAGGGTTTGCCATGGGCGCATGGTGTGGCTAGCTTGGCTAGGTGCGGTTTTACTTGGCATGTGGGGCCAAGGGTTTGCCATGGGCGCATGGCGTGGATAGCGTGGCTAGGTGCGGTTTGGCTTGGCATGTGGGGCCAAGGGTTTGCCATGGGCGCTTGCGTGTCAAGCTTGGATAGGTGCGGTTTGGCTTGGCATGTGGGTCAAAGGGTTTTCCATGGGCGCATGGTGTGGCTAGTCTCTAGGTTCGGTTTGGCATGACATGTGGGGCCAAGGGTTTGCCATGGGCACATGGCGTGGATAGCTTAGATAGGTGCGGTTTAGCTTGGCATGGCGGGGACAAGGGTTTGCCATGGGCGCATGGCGTGGCTAGCTTGGCCAGGTGCGGTTTGGCTTGGCATGTGGGGCCAAGGGTTTACCATGGGCACATGGCATGGATAGCTTAGATAGGTGCACAACAAACAAAGCTCCACCAATTATCCAGGGACCATTTTGATTGATTTCATCTTGTTCCTCTTCATTATTTAGTTTAACCAACATTAGGTTATGACCCATCACCCGGATCTCCTTTCCTCTATATTGTCTCCATAGAGAGTTCACACCAGCTCTAACTATCTTCATGTTGATTTTGGTTTTTGATTTGAGCTGTCCAAGAAGAGCATGTGTCCATTCCTATGCTGCAGCATTGATGTTCTGAGAAGAACCAACTACGCGTCTTTGGGTTGCAGGGATTTCAATTGCTGCATTTCTGAGCTATCTTGAGAGAAGATTAATACGATTCTCATTGTTTGTAGCCATGTTAGGGTATTCCTCAGTTTTTGTGGTTCTAGCTATACGATGAAGGTATTCTGATAAATCAAAGTATGTAAAATCCAAAGGAGTAGGCCTGTATATGTAGGAGAAGAGATTTCCTTGGTTGTATGTGTTGTAGATCCGAATATCCAGATTAAAATCTTGGAAAATTTTTGGATGATTAATGGGAGGATTATCCGTATAAAATTTCAAACTGAAGATTTGTAATTCATTTCCTTTTTGCTAATGACATGCCTTTGATTACTCAACAGTTTCAGAGGCAAGAAATTTTGAAATTTGGTTTGACTGAATCGGTGATTTGTATAGGGGTTCCATCTGTAGAATTGAATGCTGTTGCCTTTTTTGTTATTAACATGCCTACAATTACGCCACAGTTTGGTAGGCAAGAAATTTTGAAATTTGGTTTGACTGGGACGGAGAGTTGCAGGATGGGGATTTTGAACATGTTTACTGAAGTGAAGAACATGATGATGAATGAAGTTGTTTATTTTGTCTTTCTGGGTATAACCTATAGGGTTTCTACTACTATGGACCACCTTAGCTGAGAAGATGGTGAACACAACTGCCAATAACACTACTGCTTGTATTCCAAGTGCATGATACATCTTCAAACTCCACCACCGGGATTCCCCACAAATACTAACCAGGGATATCTCGCACAAGAAAGATTAAGCTTCCATTAGAGAAAAAGAGAAATCTTTATAGGAAAAAGATGAAGAGTAGCTATGACAGATTAAAAGCAAGACAATCAAATCAAATCGAAAACCTAGATAAAGATTCTATAATCGTTATTAAGGTATTATATGTGTTATTGACTAAGATTTGATAACATTTCTATTGTGCGGTAGAACTATTTATGCTTCTTTTTCATGCCATCGATGGTTTAGGCTTACTTGGTAGACAATCAAAACTAAACTTGACTAGGCATCAAAGAAGTAGTCATGTCAATGAACTTGAAAGTTTCGTATCGCAACTCCAAAGGATCTTTTAATTATTTAGACAACAATAGTGGGGAACCATTATTACAAGTTTATCTTTTAGGGAGATGAAAAATTCAAAAACATGTATTTTAGGGGCAAAGGTGTGAACACCAAAAACATTTATTTTAGGGAGATGAAAAATCCAATCAATTTATTTTAGGGGCGTGGATAGCTTAGATAGGTGCGGTTTAGCTTGGCATGGCGGGGACAAGGGTTTGCCATGGGCGCATGGTGTGGCTAGCTTGGCCAGGTGCGGTTTGGCTTGGCATGTGGGGCCAAGGGTTTTCCATGGGCGCATGGTGTGGATAGCTTGGCTAGGTGCGGTTTGGCTTGGCATGTGGGGCCAAGGGTTTTCCATGGGCGCATGGCGTGGCTAGATTGGCTAGGTGCGGATTGGCTTGGAATGGCGGGCCAAGGGTTTGCCATGGGCGCATGGCGTGTCTAGCTTGGCTAGGGGCGGTTTGGCTTGGTATGTGGGGCCAAGGTTTGGCGTGACCAAGCTAGGTTCGTGACCAAGCTAGGGTTTTGGGCCAAAGGTCGTTTGGTAACCTCGTACGTATAGGATTTGCTCTTGGGATTGAAGGGCGACCGTTGATTGTCGCACGCCTTCATTTTCGTAGCCGCGTAGGGAAGGCCAGCAAGGTGGCGCGGCTAGGTTGGCATGGGGCCATGGCAAGGTGCTTTTGGCATGGCGCGTTAGGTGTGGCTGACATGGTTTGCCATTGGCACAAGGGTGCGGCTAACATGGTTGGCATGCCTTGGCGCGGTAAGTGTGGCTGGCATGGTTTGCCATTGGCACAGGGGTGTGGCTAGCATGGTTGGCATGCCTTGGCGCGATAGGTGTGGCTGGCATGGTTAGCCATTGGCACATGCGGTGTGAGAATTAGGGTTTTGGCCTGTCGAAACCCTAATTAGCATTAAAAAAGGTACCCTGGTAATTTTCTCGCAGAAAAATTAAAGAGTTCAATAAATGTGCTTGGTTTGGACATTATTACTCAAGTTCTCTGACGTCATTGTCTGACTAGGGTTTTACGATTTTACCCCTAAGCTAGAAACCACCATCAACACCAACATAAACCGATTAAACTTTCTTCGTAAATTTGAATTTTCACCAACATTAATCGGTTTATATAGATGCATAGCTTGAAAAACATATAGGAAAAACAACGTTTCTAGCTAAGGCATGAAGAATTGGATTATACTTACCCCACACATAAACCGATTCCTTTATGGAAGCTAGACAATAGGTTTATGTTGACATATCGAGTAGCCCGATTGTTGGAATGTGTTCAGGACATAATTATTAAGCATGCATAAACTTGTTTGATACACATAATTATAATTAAAACTTTAAGTGCATTAAGTTCAACACCATGATCATCCAAAATACAAACCTTAACCATCCCAAAAGAGTGTTAAAAACTTAAAACATCCACAAGTCTTATAAACTTAAAATTTTAATATCTAAAACTTAAATTAAAAAACTTAAAGAGCAGGGGCACCAAAGACGCAGCAAAGAACACCACCACGGGAGCATTTTCAGCAGCAGCAGCACCACCATCAGCAGGAGCACCAGCATCACCACCAGCATCAAGAGCAGCAGCTTCTGGTTCAGCCATGGCTTGATATTGAGCCATTTCTTCCCACATACCTTCCATAAATCCATGGAGATCCCTCTCAGATGAAATCATGTCTCATCTTTTCCTAGTGAACCTCGTGATCTCGTAAAGCTCTTCTAGTGCAAGCTTGTCTATCAGTGCAAGGCTTGTTCAAGACGGATCTCACGCCCAAAAGAAAACTTATAGAGGCTTCATTCTGGCACTGGTTGTGGTAACCTAAGAATATCCTCCAAGGTGAGCTCTCAAGTGTAAAACACTAGATGTCTGAAGTCCATATCTACATAAAAATAAAAATAAAAAAAGCTAGTTAACAATCAGTACATAATTAAACATATGTAGTCTGATTCTAACTACAAAAACATACAGGAATGTCAAACATTATTAATCGGTTTATGTGATTCATATATAAAAAACTGATTATGAAAAGGAATCTGAAGAGATAGTCTTAATCGAAAAATTAACAAGCACATAAAACCCGATTATGGGATCGCATAGTTAAAAAGAAAAATTGTACACAGAATCAGATTATTCTAAGGTACTTTATAAGCCGATTCTGGTGATGTCTTCTCATTTTTTGTTTCTAAACCTAGAATCGGTTGATGTTAATCATCATATAAACCGATCACTATGCATGCTCATCATTGCCGAAGAACAAAATCCATAATCGGTTTATACAATATGTCAACATACGCCGATTCTGGGGTGTAATTAGAGATTTTGGTTTTCAAAAATCGAAAATTTAAACATGTAAATCAATAAGGAAATGAGAAAACTACAACGGGTTGATGGAGATTTACCTTTTTCTTGGTTGGATTGAAGATTGTTGGAAAAGAGGATCAAAAAAAAAAATTTGATTAGAATTTGGAGAATTTGCAAAGATTAGGATGAAAATAGAAAGATTTTTAGGTTTAGGTTTTTTATGTTTTTGGATTTACTGAAAATGGAAAGATTAGTATTTCTATGAGATAGTTTTAGGAATTAATTTGGGGGTAATTTAGTATTTTTGAGAAGTTTGGTAACCAATAGCAATTTGGTGGAGTGGAAAGGGAAATTTTATAGGCCCCAATTTAGTCAGGTTAATTTTCCGTTACGGCACGGATTATCAAGCTACAAACAATATTGATCAAGTATGTCCGAATGCTTAAGCTATACTTTTATCTTAGACTTCAATTTTTAAGTCTAGTTTAAGTGGGAACCCGAGCTATTTGTGTTTCAATTGGGATGTAATCTTTGTTTGATTTTGTCTCTCTTTTCGCTTCTTTCTTACTTCTTGTGAGAAACTAGCTTTGTGTATTCTCCCTCTTTTCTAATAAATTTTCTTCTTTATCGAAAAATAAAAATCAAGCATGCCACCACTAACACCACCAATGTCACAAAAATGTTGTGCCATTGCAATTCACCAGTATGAAATATCCGATATCAAATGAAATTTTCTTAAGAATTCTACTGTAACGGTGTTTTTTTTCTTCGGTCGGCCCTTCCCACCATAACAGCGGTGTTCTAGTAATACTTTCCCTCTCCGTTTTTGTGTCTGATATCTCTTCTCTATTCCATGTGCCATCTGCCCCTCTACTCTTATATTTTACATTTACTCTATTAGAAAACACACAATGTGACTTCTTTGATTCACCAACCCCTTCAGTTGTTTCGTTGCATGTGGGGATTCGGAGTACTGCATTATGCTCTCTCCGCATGCTCCAGATTGCTTAAGTTTTTTCATTGAAAACCACATGGAATTAATTGGCCAGTTGCGACTTGCGAGACGAATAAAGAGTTCATACTCTATTAGAAAACACACAATGTGACTTATTTGATTCACCAACTCGTTCTCAGTTGTTTCGTTGCATGTGGGGATTCGCAGTACTGCATTATGCTCTCTCCGCATGCTCCAGATTGCTTAAGATTTTTCATTGAAAACCACATGCTCCAGATTGCTTAAGATTTTTCATTGAAAACCACATGGAATTAATTGGCCAGTTGCGACTTGCGAGACGAATAAAGAGTTCATAGATCATTTTTGACTTTCCAAAGTTGCATGATCCACGTTGTTGTTAGAAATATTAGGTCAAGTCAAGTTTAGTCTATTTGACTTGACTTGATGAGTCACACCAATACAGCTGGAACTCTGTCTCTCTGATATAAATACTGTCCAAAACAGTCTGTAAAGATTAACATAAAAATATCTCACATTAATACAATTCATTTTACTTCATTTACTGTGCCATTCTTTACATGGTATCAGATACCAAGTTCGATCCAAAGTTCAATATCAGAAATTCATCTTTGATTCAATCTTCATCAGAAATCAATTCAATATCAGAAATCAAATTCAACATCTTCATTGTGTTTTTTCAATTTTTCGATCGATCAATTGAATATTTCACTGTCAGTTCTTGATTTTCTTGAACTCAGATCTACTTTCTTTTCATCGTTATTCTTTAATTCTTCATCAAGATTTTCAATGGCAACTACTCGCAGTATGGCACAACACAATCTTAACAACAATAACAACAGCAATTTTACTCAAAATCCATGGGGAACACAATCGAATCCTTCCGCTGCAAATCAATCAGATTCCCCTCTTCACTTCTCTTTACCTTTTACAAATATCACCAATTTTGTTTCCGCAAAACTTGGTCTTGATAATTACCTTATCTGGCGAGATCAATTTGAGTCAATTTTGATCTCCACTGATTTGTTTGGATATGTTGATGGTGAAATTCTTGAGCCATCTAAAGAAATTTTTGTTGATGGATCTGCCATTACTAATCCTAAATGGCTCTATTGGCGCAAAGTTGATCGATTTGTTGCAAGTCAAGCCAAAGCTACGTTTACGAGATACTATCTCGGGTGATGTTCTTGGTCTTTCTTACGCTAGAGAAATATGGCTTTACTTGCAAACTAGTTTTAGAAATCAATTTTCTGCTCGTAGAACAATGCTTCGCAATCAATTGAGTGGTGTTAGGAAAGGAAATTTGTCAATTCTTGTTTACTTGCACAATGTTAAATCCACTGGTGATTCTCTAGCAGCTATTGGTGAAAGAGTGAGTGAAATTGATCTTACAATGTATGTTCTTAATGGTCTGGGAAGAGCATATGATAATTTTGTCATCTCTGCAAATAATAGAGAAACTCCTTTCACCTTTGCTGAACTCAAACCTCGTCTAATGAATCATGAGCAATGGTTATTTGATCAAGACCAGGATATGTCTATCAATTTTGAATCACAGCAACCTTCAGCTTTTTACAGTCGAAATGGTAATAATTTTGGTGGTGGTAATAAAAATAAACCAAAATTTAATCAAAGTAACTTTGTGAATAGTCAATTTCAATCTGGTTCTTCTTCAAATTCGAGTTCACAAGGTGGTTACAATGGTGGTTATTCTGGTGGTCCTTCAAATGGAGTTCCAAATATGGGTGGTTCTTCAAATTTTGGTGGTCGAAGAACACAAATCGACTATTCCAAGGTTGAGTGTCAAATATGCAGAAAATTTGGTCATTTTGCAAATAGATGCTATTTTAGATATGCTCCAGATAAGAAGCAAAATAACAATCATTCTGCACATATTGCTTCAGAAGAAGATGGTTTTCAATATATGGATTCTTCTGCAAATGTGGCTACTATGGATCAAGCTTTTTCTAGCATGACAATGCAAGCTCCTACAATGAGTGATCCTTCTTCCAGTTCTGGTGCTTCTGGTTCTACTTGGCTGTCTGATTCTGGTGCTACTACACACATAACTGGTGATCAAAATCTAATGCAGAATGTTTCTCCTTATGCTGGCAAGGAACGAGTTATGGTTGGCAATGGTAAGTCTTTATCAATCTCCCAAACTGGAACTTCAGCTTTAACTACACCAACTGCTTCCTTCATGTTGAAGAATGTTTTACATGTTCCTATGATGAAACATAATTTGTTATCTGTTGCTAGGTTCACTAGAGATAACAATTGTTACTTTAAATTTTATCCATATAGCTATGAAATTAGGGATATAAAACATGATACACTTTTGGCTCAGGGTGCTATGGTTCATAATTTGTATCCCATTTCAAATCTTCATAAATTTTCATCTCCTCATTACTCATTAACATCTACTTTATCTGCTTCTCCTACTCTGTGGCATGATAGATTAGGTCATCCATCCCATCACATTATCAAACTTCTACATGATTCACATTATATTGTCTTAAACTCAACTCCTTCATCTTCTTTGTGTGAACCCTGTCAACTTTCCAAAAGTAAAAGACTGCCTTTTCCATCATCCACCACTCAATCTCTTACTCCACTTTATCTTATTCACTGTGATGTGTGGGGACCCTCTCCTGTTTCATCTATTCTTGGATATCGATATTACATTGTTTTTATTGATGACTATAGTAGATTTACTTGGGTATATCCAATGCAACAAAAATCTGAAGCTGTTCAATGTTTTTCTCATTTTAAAAACCTCACTGAGAATCTTTTTTCAACAAAAATCATTTCTTTTCAAACAGATGGTGCATCTGAGTTAGTGAAAGGTCCTTTTAAATCTTTTCTTGTGTCTCATGGTATTCAACTTAGAATATCCTGTCCTAAGACACCTGAACAAAATGGCATTGCTGAACGAAAGCATCGCCATATCAATGAAATGGGAAATTCACTTTTATTCAAAGCTTCTTGTCCTAAAGATTTTTGGTTTGATGCTTTTTCTACTGCTTCTTATCTCATAAATATCACTCCTACTAAACTCTTGAATTATAAAAGTCCCTTTGAAGTTTTATTTCACACTGTTCCAAATTACAATCTCTTAAAGGTATTTGGTTCTGTATGTTATCCCTTCTTAGGTCATTCTAGAGCAGATAAGCTATCACCTAAATCTGTAAAATGTGTGTTTATTGGTTATAGTTTACTTCATAAAGGCTATAAGTGCTTCAACCCTGTTTCCAGGAAAACACACATTTCCCGCCATGTCATTTTTGATGAGTCTAATTTTTATTTCTCATCTTCTGATACTTCTTCTATTGTTGAAGAATGCACTCCTGTTTCTACATCTTCTCCTTCTATTTCTATTGTTACTAGATCTAGCACTGGAATTTCCAAACCAAAGAAATTTCTGATCATATTGCTCATATCTACTCGTTATGTATCCTCTATGTTCTGCTTTTACATCTATTCTTACTAGCAATCCTGAGCCCAAAACTTTTAAACAAGCTGCTAAGGATCCAAAATGGTTAGTTTCTATGAAGGAAGAGAAAACTGCTTTGGATGAAAATGGAACATGGGATTTAGTCAAGCCTACATCTGATATGAACATTCTGGGTTGTAAATGGGTATACAGAGTTAAACTAAAAGCAGATGGGACAATAGATAGGCTTAAGTCTAGGCTTGTTGCAAAAGGATATAATCAGCTAGATGGTATAGATTATACAGAGACATTCAGCCCTGTAGTTAAATCTACTACTATCAGAATTGTTCTTACAATAGCTGTCACCTACAATTGGCATATCAAGCAATTAGATGTGTCAAATGCCTTTCTCCATGGTGAATTACATGAAAATGTCTACATGCAACAACCTCCAGGATTTGTGGATCCAAATTTTCCTGATCATGTGTGTCATCTAAAGAAAAGTCTTTATGGCTTAAAACAAGCACCAAGACAATGGTTTGCCAAGTTTAGCACTTTCTTGCTATCTGCTGGTTTTGTCAAGTCTGTGAATGATCATTCTATGTTTATTCTTCATTCTGCTTCAGAAATCTTAGTTTTACTTCTTTATGTGGATGATATAATTTTGACTGGTAATTCTGAGTGTTTGATGAACAAACTTATTGCTTCTCTCAAAACTGCATTTGCCATGAAGGATTTGGGAAATCTGAGTTTTTTTCTGGGTATTGAAGCTGTAAGATATTCAAACTCTTTAGTTTTAACACAAAAGAAGTATACTCTGGAACTTTTAGAGAGAGCCAATATGTTAGAGTGCAAACCATGTGATACTCCAGTAGCTAAGACACACAGAGCTTCAATTCATGATGGTACATTATTGAAGGATCCTCTTGAGTATAGAGCCATTGTAGGAGGATTACAATATCTCACTCATACTAGACCTGACATTTGTTTTGGTGTTAACTATGTTAGTCAATTCATGCATGCACCTACAGATTGTCATCTTCTTCTTGTCAAGAGAATTCTCAGGTACTTAAAAGGCAGTATTGGTCAAGGTCTTACTATTCATTCTGGTGATATAACCTCACTTAAAGCATACACTGATTCTGATTGGGCTGGATGCCCTGACACTAGAAGATCTACTAGTGGGTATGCTGTGTTTTTAGGCTCATCTCTAATCTCTTGGTCGTCTAAAAAGCAACCTACAGTTTCCAAATCATCTGCTGAGGCTGAGTATAAAGCTTTATCTGTTGCAACTGCTGAGCTTAAATGGGTTTCTTATGTGCTGAATGATCTACATGTTCCTCTACAGTTACCAGTTCAGTTGAATTGTGATAATACAAGTGCTATTGCTTTGTCAGCTAATCCTGTTTTTCATGCCAGGACAAAACACATAGAAATTGAATATCACACTGTCAGGGAGCTGGTGGACTCTGGATTTCTTGCTGTCTCTCATGTTTCAAGTGGAGAGCAGATAGCTGATATATTCACAAAGGGTCTGTGCTTTCCAGATCACTCCAGATTACTTCATTTGCTGTTGGATGTTCCAGTTACTTAGTGCTTTGCTTATTTGGGAGACAGGCTTTTATCATTTGTTTGCTAAACTTCTGCACACTGTTTCCTGGTCTCAGGGGTGTTCTTTTTTTGTTGTTTTTTTTTTTTTTTTTTTTTTAGTTTTTAAACTTCACAGTTAGCCTGTATCAGTTTGCAGGGGTGTGTTAGAAATATTAGGTCAAGTCAAGTTTAGTCTATTTGACTTGACTTGATGAGTCACACCAATACAGCTGGAACTCTGTCTCTCTGATATAAATACTGTCCAAAACAGTCTGTAAAGATTAACATAAAAATATCTCACATTAATACAATTCATTTTACTTCATTTACTGTGCCATTCTTTACGTGTGGATTTTTATCATGAAACCCAGCTGTATAGTATGTGGCACCCTTATGATCACTATTCCCTGTCTATTAAAAGCTTTGAGTTGATCATATGTTTTAAACATTCAATCTCACCAAAAGAAAAGATTTCAATAAAACATCGTGTTGCTCGTTTCAAAAGTTAGTCATGGCGGACACCCGGGGTTTGATATTTATGTGTGTGTTTATTTGCACTCTCATTTCCTCCAATACTCTTATGTGCACGGCAAGTAAGTAATTACTTTTATTTTTATGGCAAAAACTGAGGCAAATCTGCAAATACTTATGATTAATTGTTTTTCTTTTCTTCTTTGTGGATAAATGCAGAAGTGGATTTTGAATGCACTTACGCTCGTCTTAATGGAGTATTGAAAAGGAGAGCTAGGATCGTTGGAGCCTGCTATAATTCAGAAGTCTGCAATAACTTATGTACCCAAATACTAGGTCCAGCAGGTAGCAAGGCTGCACTTGGTAAAACCAGCGAAGGGAAAAATGGTAAGTGCGGCGTTGATGATGATGGGGAACAAAAAGTATGTGCCTGCTGTATAAGGGATCCCTACGGTAGTGTGATTGCTTGATCATTACCAATTAAGTTGGATTTTATTTGTTTTGTTTACGGGACTATACTTTGCTCTAAGTTATGTCCGGAATTGATGGATTTTTATTTTATTTATTATTTTGTTTTTCGTTGGTATGTTGTGAAGGTTATGTCCCCGGTCGTCGGTTGTTTGTGCCTCGATCTCTTTTATTTTCTTCCATTTAATTTAATTTCTTGTGTAATATCCTTTCCGTGGAGTTCTCTAAAAAATAAAAATAAAAATAAAAATAAATTTACAAGTGTAAATGTTAAACGGAGCGATATCCAACTCAAAATCAACAGATAGTAATTCCCATTAGCAAATTGAGAATATATTGGTCTGTGAAATTAGCATATGCAAAAAATGTACTTGGATAAGCTCTTAGTTGTGATTCAATTTACCGGTTTAACCGAGCCTGACATAGTTTTACCATTACTGACCCTTCGTGACATTACAATCGGTAGAAAAAGATGCAAATTATAATTTTATTAATGTTATAAACTAAAATGAGACCTCCAAAGTACATAGAAAAGAAGAAGAAATTCTCATTAGATGTGTGTATTACAAACAGAATGTCTCTCTATTAATAGTTACTCTATAGCTAGGTATTGAATACATTAAGAGATTCTCATTAGATGTGTGTATTAAGGTTAATGGCATGCACTCATGCTGGCATTTACGGGACTATACTTTGCTCTAAGTTTTGTCCGGAATGGATGGATTTATTTTATTCATTATTTTGTTTTTCATTGGTATGTTGTGAAGGTTATGTACCTTGTCATCAGTTGTTTGTGCCTCGACCTCTTTTATTTTCTTCCATTTACCTTAATTTCTTGTGTAATTTCCTCTAAAAAAATAAAAATCAATAAATGGAGAACCATACAGGGCTTTGGTTTGTCAGGGCATTTCTGGTAGTGTTCGTTAGTGTTTCCCTATTGCCTAATATAGCAAACTAGGTCCGAACATATCTCGGGTCATCCCCAACCCTGCTACTTGAACAGCTATATAACAGCTCCTTGACCGCTATTTATGAGATGGCAATGATGTGGCGGAGAGAGGGATCAGTTACTATTAACACGTCACAATTTAAAAAAAAAGGAAGAAAGAAACGTATTTCGTTCCTTCGTTTTTTTTTCTTTTGTTCTTCTTCACAGGAAACTCGGGATTTTTTCGATCCTAAAATACTTTTCGAGAGCCAGTATATTGTTAGGGATCAAGAACAATTAGGTTTGTAAACCAAGAAACAATCTGATTCAAATTGGCTATCCCAATTTTTTCGTTATGTAATACTTCTCTTAATCGATAAGCAAGTAGTCATCTTGATTTTGATTGGGGCATTTATTTTTATTAGAGGCTTAACTAAAGTAGTCTCTTCGTACTGATTTTGATTTGGTATAGATAATATATCTGGATGAAGATGAATAAGATTAGCCATTAACGGCAGACGACCATAAATACTTATGGGAGTGGAAGATTCTGTCAGCAGAGAGAATTTAAACGAATCGGAAGATGAAGAAGACTTACTTGTTCATAATTCTAAACTTGATTTATCTCAACATTGTTGTTAAATAACCTAGGTTATCTAGTCCATAGATCTGTAATTATAGAAAAAACTACCAGTTATTCGTTTATAGATGACATGGAAATGTGATAAACAATCTCTTTCCGCCACATAAGCTGCCACGTCAAAAACGCGGTCACTCAGCTGTTATTATGCTGGCTATATAGCAATTTGGGTCATCCCTCCTCATTGTTTAGGCAAAAAACTACATCTGGTTTAATCAAAGACATTTTTACGAGTTGTGTAACCAAATACTCCCTCCGTCCCAAATTAATTGAGCTATTTGGTTTTAAATTTTGTCCAATAAATAATTGAGCTATTTCACTAATTAAGGGATATCTCTAAAACTACCCTTTTTAATTGATTATTGTTATTATAAGAAATATGTATAATTTGATAGTCATGTTTATATTCGTTAAGTAGATGTTTTAAAATGTTTTTCAACGTTATAAAGTTTATGAAAAACCGTGGTATAGTTTAAGAGATAAATCATTTATATATTTTACGAGTTATTATCTTTAGGGATATAATTGTAAAAAATACTTAAATATACCCATTTTCCTCCTTTCCTTAAAAATTGTGCAAACTACAAATAGCTCAGTTAATTTGGGATGGAGGGAGTATAAAATTGCTCTGACTCCTCGTACACATGCATGAATCGATTAGACTGAGAATTGTGATAGTTAAATTGTAGTCCCACAATAGTTATTGAATTTTTATGAAAGTGGAAACTGAAGATATCAACCAAGCCTCTCATCTTCTTGAGATATTGTCTGCCTTTTGCGATTTGGTGGTCTGTTTGGTTGGAAAGAAAGAAATGACATTTCGATAGTGAAGAAACAAGGAAGGAAAACTTTAAGCTCTCTTATTTTAGAGATTAAGGTGTTGTTACTCGGTTGGTCTGTAAATGTTGATTCATTTAAAAATATTAAACTTGATGAATTTGTTTTCGATTGAACGATTTTTTCTAGAGAGTAGTTGGTTGTAAACTCTCTATTCGTTTCTTGGACTTTTCTCGGGTGCTATCTTGACACTCTTTTTATTTAATTTTCATTTTGCTTCTTTCAATTTTTTTTTTTTTTTTTTTTTTTGGTAGTCAATGAATTATGCCATCTAAGTGCACTATGAAATACCTTAATCCGCTTAAAAGACAATTGCATAATGATAAATTACCCACACATACACCTTGAAATTAAGACTTCTAATATTTCTCCATGAATATCTGTTTCACAATTCTACGTACCACTCGTTCTCAAAATAAAAATTAGGCAGCGTTCGGCTTCCCGTTTTGGAAACCCGAAAAACGAGTCGCATTTCGTTTCACGCTTTAGAAACCTTGGTAGAGACGCTGTCCGGTCACTCCTCACTGGACCTCACAAATTCGTTTCTCCCAACACATCCAAAAACAACTTCACACTATGCTCGGGGAGTCTGAAGGATTGATCGTTTATGCTCGGGTGAATAACTGTCAGGGTACTGTAAGTGTTTGGGTGACTGAAGAGGAGAGCTTCCGTTTGTTGCACGATGATATTGAATGCTAGATTGTATGGTTCGTCAGCAGAATTCTTTGATTGTCGTAGCTCAATCAAGGTTTTAGAAAACAAAAATGTTGTTCGGATTGGGTGCGACAGTTACGTTTGGGCGTACAACATCAGAACAAATGTATATGATGAGCTTACCAAACCATCTTTCTGGGGATATAATCTTATTATATGCTGTCCACCGCGGGTGCTCAAGGCAATGCCAACAATACTTCCACCACCCTCGTGGTAAGATACTTCGATCACTCCTGTTAGGATTCTTGAGATTGTGAATTGTGATCTGTTAGGGAAATGGCTATCCTTTCGTTGCTTCTGATCCCTCTTTGTCAAATGGCTCAGAATGGGATGAATGAGATTGTCCAGAGCTTGATATCTTATTCCTCTCTGTCATTTTGTTAAATTTTGGCTTGAATTTGGAGGATGCGGACTAATACACTTTGTTAGAAAGAGTTAAATTTATGGCAATTCAATTTGGCGTTGTAGGGTTGTTTATTTGCCACTGTCATTCTGCTTGATTTTGCAGGATTTAGCGGCACAAGACGTTGTGGAAGTGTAGAACCCAAAGCTTGCGCATACATGAAGGCTATGCAACGGGCGGTTGCAGGAGGCCATCTTTTGGAGGAATAATAGTAGTGTGATCTTGAGTTTGCAGGGGTCTCAAGTTGTCGGTTGGAGAAATCAAACTACTACAGATAATGTTATTAGTACTATTAGGTCTAAACGGACTTCTGAAGGTATGATATGTGATAGTGAAACAGAACACATCATGTTGAGTGTGAGCATAAGAGGTACCTCGGAGATACTGAAGCTTATATTCAGTACACTCAGGTCGTCACACTGCAATTCATTTGTTTTTATTATTAGTTTTGGTTCAGGTTATGCGGTCAGCTTTGGGCTATTATCCTGCGATCTACAGCTTTCTGGACCAGACTCTGGTGGATCTCTATCCTCCTCGCAGCTAATGGAGAGATTTTCTTCCGCTGAGATTTAAGAAAAATCTGTGGTGGTCGTTTCACCATAGACGTCAAGTAACTTACATGATCTGAATCACTAGTTTTTCTCTTCGGCATAGTTTCAGCTATGTCGCGAATCCTGATTGAAAATTTTGTTCATGTGTCCATGTTGGATTCCGTACAATCGAAATGACTTGTATGAAATTTCTGATGCACGTAGGACACATGTTAAGCTATTCCTGCTTTCACTGTTTGTTTCCTTATGCATAAGATGTGTAGTTCCTCATTAACATTACGTTTTGCTTTTAAATTCCAGAAGAACAACACTATGCGTCCAATACTAATCAGAATTTTAAGTTTATTTTCGGTAAAAAGAAACATTTAAAGTATGTTTCTTTAGAGCTATAATGTTTCAAAATTGAATCATGCTTGGTGCATTACTTTGGTTTATAAATATGTCCCAAGTATGAAAAGAGGAAGTTCCAATAAGTGATTTTTCATTTTTCATCTTTGTATGTCTCTCTCTATCTTGCTACTGGATTAAGAAGAACTGAGATATTAGAAAACTAAAATTTAGTCGATGTTATTCAGGGAAGTATATTAACAATCTTTAATAAATGAAGAGAAATATCAAATATAAAGAGTTTATAGACTAAATTATTATAAGTTGGGAATGTTTATAAACTATAAGCTTTTAATATTATGTAGACGAAGCGAAACATTAATAAGTAGGTGCCTACGATTTGGAAATGCATAACTTACACGAAAATAGAAAGTGTGGAAGTTTCTGATTATCATTTTTAATCATTCTTTTCTGTGTTAATACGAAATTATCTTTTTTAATTAATAATAAATATAATTAAAGTGTTTCTTTTAGAATAGTGTAATAGTTTAATTTCATTGGGGCAAAGGTAGAGGTGTAAATTGGGCCGTGTAAGACTGCAAGACAAAGACGCTAAAATTTGAGCACAGCCCAGCTGACACATGACTTAGCCTGAACGGCACAACACGTTAGTTAAATGGGACGTCTTTGGTTTGACTAATTAACAGATAGCACGGACGCGGCACGGATAAGCACGTGGCCCAGCCCAAAGACGTTAAGAGAGCATGTCATAACATGTACAAATACACCATATAACAAGGCATAATACATCACATTTTTGTATATTTCACAAAAAGAGTCACTATTCTAGCTAGTTTTTAACATTTTATGTTGGCTTATTTATAACAACACATATAATACCTTAATATTTGGAAAATATATTTCAATATCGTTGTTATAATGTCGTCACCTATATTTAACTAGAACATTAATTTACATGACAATAATCCAATTTTATATTGGATGGGCTATTTCTTTTTATTGAATTAACTTGAAGATTTTTACAACGAACTTATTTCTCCTATAACATATTATGACTACACCAACCTGTAAGTAATAAGTCTTGGAAATTTTAAGGTGTTGAGTCTTGGATCCAAATTGCGTTAATCGAAAAATTATAATAATCCAATCTATTTGGATTGTATGCCAACCAATCACATATGTCGATATTCCTCTGCAGAGGTCGGTGTTCACAACCACCATCATTTATTATTTCAAAAGCTAATATAAACGAATATTCGACAATTTATATATTGTCACGATCCCAAGAAATTCTCAAGTTTATGCATATCTTGAAAAATATTCACATAATTACTCATACCAGCGCCGCAGTGCATTATAATCTCCTTATCTTCCAATGAGGAGATATGAATTATGAGAATGTGGATCTTGTTTTGATAGACTCAATTGGAGCACTATATGTAGCCTCTTATAAAATGCTATGAATTTTATAGATGTGACTGGATTTTCCTCTTCAAGAGGTAAAAGCTTATATCAAAGCAAAACGAGACATTTCACGCCAATCATATAATGGCAGCCTTTATCAATTTGATCGTGATAGGAGAGAAATTGATGTAACATTTAAGTTAATTACACAAACTTCTGATAGTGTATAGTCTCCCCCTGATTATGGCGAAAATTCTTTTTCATCTCATGTACGAAAATTTCAATTTTCGTAAAGTATTATCCGATCAATTCGAGACATATACTCATTACGAAATGTTTTTCGACATAAAAGAAATTTGTAGTCTTAATAGACATACATATTTAGCATCAACCATGGATTATTTTTGCAACAAAATCAAAATAATAAAAAAATGGAAACATATTTGCTAAAACCTAAAGCATTAAAAATATGCAAACAAATCCCCAATAACTTCGTGACCCCAACGTCCAACAAGATAAAAATTTAGTTGAAGTTATGGACACTTTCTTATCAAAAGAAAATTAAACAAAGATCAATATAGTCACTACAAGGACTAATAATATAGTCTAATAAGCCGGGTGCACCCATTGATCTATTGTGTCCTACCGTATTTCAACATTAAGTTGAATGGTCTTAATTTGGGAGATTAATATTAGGAAGAAGAAAATTCGCACAACATCCCTCGGGAATTCAGCAATTGCAATTGTTAATATCATAATAACAATAATTTATATATGCCTTTAGGATCGATAGGGAAAACCAAATTAATTGGATTATATGTTTCTTTTTAAGAAAATAAAGAGATTGTTTTCATTGTTAAGGAATCCATGGTTTCCCATAAGAAATGGAAATCTATGGTTTATTACTAGAAAAATAAAACCATGATTAGTAATGGTTTGTCTAAACGATTATCGTTAAACTACGAAAGAAAATTATTGGTTTAAATTTCTTAGAACTCCAATTTTAACATCTCCTTCCGCAAAATTGATGGAGAAAACAAAAACCGTTGGTATATACGATACATCAAAATTGCATCGACAACAATAAAAATAAATGTCGACTTAGTCATCGCATTGGAATATCCACTTCGTGGTTGATAGATGGTTTCTTGTAAAAATAAATAAAATAGAAACATATTATAAAAATCACATGATCTTCATTGAATGGACGAAGATACCAAACTTAATTGGACAGAGGTTTATGAACCATGCATGTGAATCGTGATTAGTTACTGTAAAGGTAACTGCGATAACACCAATTTTGGTGATTACAATTTCATTAAAGGAATAGAAATTGTAAGCCATCTTTTGATGGATATACTGTTTTCGTTCTCAAAGAAAAAAGGAAAAAAAAACACAAAATTGGTCAAAAAGACCAAAATCAACAATTCCTGGGTGAAAAAGACACTTAGGTTTTGATACTGTTTAAATAGCCAAAAATTAAAAAGATACTGTTTAAATGGATAAAAATTTAAAAATAATAGGCGGATGTAACTTGATTTCATCCTGTCCATTTTCAAATATTTTTTTCTTATTTTTATTTTACACAGATGCATCCGGGTTTCATCCTTGCTATTTTTTAAGTATAAGCCAGGATGAATCCAGTTTCATCCTTGCTATTTTTTTTTGGCTATTTCACCCGTACTTTCTTTTTTACTCGTCCATTTGAACCGTGTTTTAAATTTTTTTGGACAAATGACCCATTTTCTCAAAAAAAATTAGAAGAAAGGAAAATTAAACTCGTTTAACAGAGTCGATCACCGGCAATCCTTATGTAGTTACACCCTTTAAGAATATACTTTGACTGGTGGTCATCACGATTGTGAAGATATACTTTGACTGGTATTATTTATTTATGATATATAAATACCATCATCAACCATTAATGATAATGTATTGAAAAAGGAAAACAATAATAATTTAATTAAGTAATCAAACAGTATATGAACGGACAAAAAAAAAAAGATTAGTGCGTATATGACATCTAAGCATACCGTTTAAGACTAGTACAACCATTGCCACGGTGGGAGGGCCGACCGAAGAACTTGACGAAATGACACCACTATGTGATTGCACGGATTCAGATTTCTATCTACCGGTCTGGCTGTGTTGTGATTGCATACTTCTAACCCAACATCACAAGGCCGCCCATATTTGTCGAATATAATCAATTTCCGTGTACCTATTAAACGAAGTTTCCAAAACATTACAATATACTTCAGCATACAAGTAAACGACTAGTTACCAAGTTACAGTATGCAAGTACTCACCTTATGGCATAGAAGTGCTTCCTTGGCCATTACCGGTGCAGTTTGCATTATTAGACTCGCTATGGGGATCAGTTACTTGTCTTCCGACCATATCACGTTTCCTTTTCCTTGATGAGCCTGCAACTTTCTTAGAGTTGGTGGGTAATGACTGGCCTTCCACAATTGGCACGTCACTGTCTCCATCCGCACCAAGTATGTCAAAGCATCTTCATCAGAGTTGGTGGGTAACGATTGGCCTTCGCAAATTGCACGCCCGCTTCCATCAGCATCAAGTATGTTAGCATCTTCCTCCCGTGCATCTCTCCCAGTATCAAGTATGTCAGCATCTTCATCTCTAACATCACTCCAAGAATTAACCGTGCAAGATATCTTCATCTCTAAAATCGCCCCGAAGATCGTGCATGTCATCAACATCGTTGAATCTTTCATCCACTGGATCGGTCACAATTTCGTTTGCCCTACTGCTATTTACAAATGCAGAACATGGTTTCCTCGTTGACAACCTCCGCTTTTTGAGAGCAACAGCATTGACTCTTGCACCATATGCAATGCTCACAATTTCGTTTGCCCAACTGCCATTGACGCTTGCAGAACATGATTTTGTCTGTTGATGCCTTCTTCTTAAGAGCTTCTTGAAGTTCCAGTCTCATCGACCTCATATTTCGATTTTAAGCAGCTGTAAAGCAAAAATATACTAAAACATTTGACATCCAATCAAAACCCAAACAGAAGTGTCTGAATTTAAAGCGAACTCCCAATTTTTGTACCCTAATTTCATTTCAGAAGGACAAAAAAACAAACAAATAAATTTACAGCAAACCCCCAATTTCGGATCAGAAGAAGTAGGGTTTAAGGATTCACCTGATACTGTGTAGGCTTTACCAGTGTTAGTTCTTAAACTACAGTGAATTTTCCAATTCCAGCAATTTTGAGAAACCCCAAATCCCCAATTTGAAGCGAAATAGGGAAAAAAACGTTCCCAATTTTTAATACCCTAATTTCATTACAAAATAAAAAAAAACCCAAATGAATTTACACAAAAAAACCCTTTGACTCTGATGATTCCTCAAACTCAATTGAGAATCAGATTCCTACTTACATTAACAGATCCAACTTAATTTTGATTATCACGGAATGAATCAAAGCTAATTGAAGTGCTTAACGTATAATAACATTTGTACCTTGGATCGACATAACCAATTTTGAGAGAGATTACAGTCGTCGTGAAGGATAAGAAGAAACTAGTCTCAAAGCAATTGACGGAGGTCGAAGGGAGAGGCCGGTGGTGGTGACAATTGAAGAAGATGAATCTGAATGTTGAGAATGTATTGGTGTTGCTTCCTTGCTGGGGTGTAGTGTATGATGTTTAGGTGGTGGTGCTGGTTACGACGGAGGTGGTGGTGAAGGAATATCGTAGCAGAGAGCCAGAGATGGTGGTGAAGAAATTCGCGAGAAATCGAGAGGAGGAAGAAGAAGAAATAAAGGAAAATAAGAATTAAATTGAATAAGAGGTGGCCGGGATTCGAACCCGCAACCTTTGGTTCATTTTACCACCGGTTTTACTAAATCGCCCTAAACAATTAAACCATTTCCAACCTCCGTGTCCTTTTTTCTGCCCGTGAAATTTACTCCATTACCCTTCATTTTGTGTCATATTTACGCTAATTTTAGTGAGAAATTGAAACATGGAGGGGCTCTTTTGTCATTTCATTGTCGATTGAAATCAATTTGGGACACCAAAATCCAATCTTTTTGTGTCAATTGATCACTTATTATTGACAAAAAAGTGACCATATAAAGGTCCTCCCTCGCTTCGCTCGGTTGGCCCAATTAGGGTGATTTCACGGTTTCAGTCCAATTTAACATAAACCTGCTTGGATATAATCAAAGATGATTAGATATATAGTCTTACAACCACACGTTCTGTGAGATTATACTGTACATACCTAGAATAAAGCTAATATAAACTTTGTTAGAATCCCATCAATAATCAATTAAAAAAACATCAATTTTAAAAAGGGTTAAATATTGTCATATTGATGTAGAAAATCTTCTTTGTTTCCATGGATCAGTTGGTAGAGCAACGTGCATGATAATGTCTTGTGATATAGAATAAGAAGAGAAAAAGATACAAAGTAAACGGAGAAAAGAGGAGAGATTTCTTATTCATTAGTACAATAGACAAACATTAGAGCCTCTATTTATAGGGCTAGACACAAGGGCATCCCAAGAATAAATGGGATTTGCCCTAGATATTCTTAACATAATTACACGTTTATAACACAAAATCTCGAGAAATATCAGACGAAAACTATAAGAAAGTTCTGTATTGATGAGAATAGAAAATTACAGCAAAAGTATATTTTCAGACAGCTTAAATACACTAATTATTACAAGACTTTTATGACCAATAGCTAAAGACCTTGACTAGACAGTCAAGTCAAACTGACTTGACCAGAGACTTGTCTTGACAGAACATAATTCTCAACAGCCCCCCTCAAGTTGATACAGGCAGCCACAGGAGAAACTTGAAAAAGAAAATACACAAAAAACAATGTACAGTCTTTACTGAAAAGCCAAACCAGAGAACAACATAGAGTTATTGTCAGTAGAGAGTTCTTCTTCAAAGGCAAGACATGAAGAATGCTGACACTCAAGATCTTCAACAACAACACTTGAAGTATCTCCCAACAGTTGATGAAGTAATGAAAGAAAAATAGGTGAACAGAGTCCTTTAGTGAACAAATCAGCAATCTGGTTTTCTGAAGAAATATGATGCAATTTGATAAAGCCTTTGAGTACCAAATTTGTGACCACATGATACTCGAACTTCTATGTGTTTTTCCCGGCATGAAACACGGGATTAGAAGCTAAACAAATTGCGGATGTATTGTCACAAAACATCCGCATTGGCAGAAAAACCGAAATATTTAATTCCTTAAAAACATTTGAGAGCCATTCTAACTCGGGAAAGCGGCCTACAATAAACATTTATATTCTCGCCTCAATAGAAGACCTAGAAACAAAGGGTTGCTTCTTGCTAGACCAACAAATCAGAGAACTTCCCATAAAAACTGCATAACCAGATGTGGATCTTCTTGTATATGGACATCCAGCCCAGTCAGAATCAGTATAAGCCTTTACAGAAGAAATATCACATTTTCTCAGAGTAAGACCAAGACCAATAGTGCCCTTGAGATACCTTAAAATTCTTTTGACTAACAAAAAATGAATGTCAGTGGGAGCATGCATTAACTATGACACATAATTAACCCCAAAAGCAATATCTGGCCTAGTCATTGTTAAATACTGCAAACTACCAACTAATGTTCTGTATTCAGTTGGATTTTCTAACAAAACACCATCATGGATAGAAGCTCTAGATTCTTTAACAACAGGAGTGTCACAAGGTTTACACTCAAGCATATTTGCTTTTGTAAGAAGCTCCAAAGTATATTTATTCTGTGTTAAAACTAAAAAATCTTCATTTCTTTGAGCTTCAATACCCAAGAAATAGCTCAGATTTCCTAACTGCTTCATAGCAAACTCTTTACTTAAAGCTTGAATTAACTTTAGCATAAGAATATCATAATTTCCAGTAAGTATTATATCATCCACATATAATAGAAGGATCATCATTTCAGAAGAAGAAGTATAAATGAACATGGAGTAATCACAAACTAATCTGATGAAGCCAAACTGAAGTAAAAAGGTGCTAAACCTCTCAAACCAGGCTCTAGGTGCTTGCTTAAGCCCATATAGACTCTTCTTAAGTTTACACACATGATTAGGAAACTTTGGATCCACAAAACCTTGTGGTTGAACCATATAAACATCTTCAGTTAAGTAACCATGCAAAAATGCATTAGATACATCTAATTGCTATATTTTCCAATTATTTGTAACAGCTAACACCAAAACAATTCTTACCGTAGTTGATTTTACCACAAGACTAAAAGTTTCACTATAATCAACACCATCTTGTTGATTATATCCTAGTGCAACTAGTCTTGATTTAAACCTATCCAATGTACCATCTGGCTTAAGTTTAATTTTATACACCCATTTGCAGCCCAAAATATTCATATAAGGCTCAGGTTTAACTAAGTCCCAAGTATCATTATCCTTTAAAGTTGTATGTTCTTCCTTCATGGAGACTTGCCACTTAGGATTTTTCATTGCACTTTTAAAGGTTTTTGGCTCAGGTGGAATAGTTAACAAAGAAGAAAAAGCAACAGGAATAGGATGTCTGATAGAACAATGCATAACATGATCCTGAAAAACTTTTGGTTTGACAATACCTCTCATAGACCTTGTCACAATTGGACTAGAAGGAGCAGCAGATGGAGTATTTGTAAGTGAATCATGAAGGATAGGAGATAAAACAAGATCAGTATTATCAGTAGAAGAAGGTGTAGAAGTAATAGAATCTTTTGAGTAAAAGAATTCATGTTCTGAAAATACTACATTTCTTGAAATATGAACTTTCCTGGATACAGGATCATAACATTTATATCCCTTATGTATAGGACTATATCCTATAAAAACACATTTCACATATTTTGGAGATAGTTTGTCTGGTCTTGAGTGACCAAGAAATGGATAGCAAATAGTGCCAAAAACTCTCAAAAAACTATAGTCTAGTAAAGAATAATGAAGAACTTCAAAAGGAGACTTATTTTGTAAAACAAAAGTTGGAGTTCTGTTTATAAGATAAGTGGCAGTTAAGAAATCATCATACCAAAAAGATTTAGGACAAGATGCATTGAAAAGTAAAGTATTTCCCATCTATTCTAAAATTAATACCATTTGAAGTAAGATAAGCTCCTAAAGAACCTTTAACAAGTTCACTAGCACCATCTGTTTGAAAAGATTGTATCTTAGTTGAAAACAGGTTTTCAGTTAAATTTTTGAAATGAATGAAGCATTTTAAAACATCAGTTTTTAATTCCATTGGATAAATCCAATGAAATCTACTGAAATCATCTACAAACAATATATAATATCTATATCCTTGCAAAGAAGAAATTGGAGATGGACCCCATTCATCACAGTGGACAAGAGACAAAGGAGTAAGAGCATGAGATGGAGATAATTGAAAAGGAAATCTTTTGCTTTTAGCAAGTTGACAAGAATGACATAAGGAATTTGATAACTTTGAAGACTGAACAACAATATGTTTAGAGGAATGTAATTGATTTAAAACTTTTGTTGAAGGATGACCTAACCTATTATGCCAAATTTCAGGAGAAGCATGAATAACAGACAAAGCATGATGTAAAACAGAAGAAGAAATAGGATAAAGATTGTTAACTATTTTACCCTTAGCCAAAAGTGCATCAGTTGACAAGTCTCTAATCTCATAACCTGAAGGATCCAATCTAAAATAACACTTATTATCAGAATTAAACTGTCCAACTGACAATAAGTTGTGTTGCATATCAGGCACATGAAGTATATTCTTCAACTGAAAACTAGTATGTTGAGTATGTAAACTAGAATTTCCAGTTAAAGCAATGGATAAAGACTTACCATTTCAATTCGACAAAGATCCTTGCCTTTATAATTAGAAGGATTACTCGTAACAATGAGGAATCTCCAGTCATATGAGTTGATGCTCCAAAATCTGACAGCCACAATGGTGAACTTGATGGATCATCATTAATATGAATTGAATTTGTATGTTGACTTGCAAAGGCTTGAGGAGAAGTAGAAGCTCCATTATCTGTTTGTTGAGCTTCAGAAACACCAACAAAACCAGAATTTGGTGGAGGACAATATCTAAAATGACACCTACTTGCATAATGACTCTTTTTTCTGCAAATTTGACAATCAACTTGAGATAGATCAATCCTTCTAGAATCACCAGTAGATGCAGAACCACCTCTTGTATCACCATTATTTTGTGAACCATATGAAGTATTACCACCATTCTGCCCATTTCTATTCTCATTTCCTCTACTATAAGGATACTTGTGGACCATTATTTTTCTTATATCCAGTTGAGTTTGATTGGTAACCAGTGTTCGAATTAGCATTTCCACTCCTAGCATAAAGACCTGAACTATTTTGAGAGTTGAAACCTGACATAGCATCTTTATCTTGATCAGATAACCACTGTTCATGTGTAAGTAATCTTGCCTTCAATTCACCAAAAGAATATGGATTATCTCTATTCTGAACTGAGACAACAAAATTGTCATACTCCCTTCCTAAACCATTCAACACATGCATTATTAAATCAGTTTCATTAACTTTTTCACCAATGGCAGCTAAAGAATCAGCAATAGTCTTAATCTTCTGTAAGTACACCAAGATATGTAGATTTCCTTTTCTAATTCCAAACAATTGTGCTCTCAACATATTCTTACGTGCCTTATATTGAGTTTTGAAGCAAGATTCAAGATATTCCCATATTTCTCTTGTTGTTGTGAGACCAAGAACATCTCCAGAAACATCAGATGTAAAAGTAGCTTTTAAACAACTAACTACAAACCTATCCATTTTCCTCCAATGAACCCATCTTGGGTTTAAACTAAGAACCCCATTAATCATTATTCTTTCCTCTGGTGCTTGAATTTCACCATTAACATGACCATATAGATCAGTTGTAATGAGAATCGACTCAAATTGGTCACGCCATAGAATAAAGTTTGTATTATCTAGCTTCAATGATACAAAATTTGAGATGTTGGTGAAGGGAAGAGTAAAGTTTAACAAATTACCATCAGACGTTTGTGCAGCGGAAGACATTGTTGTAGTAGTTACTTCAAGATTTGGATTCAAACGATTGCTTCTACGGACCATAAATTGTATACCCAAGAATTTAAACACCAGAATCAAGATTCAGAAGATCTTGATTAAAAGATTATTGAAGAAAAGTTGTTACTGATGTGAATAACAATTGAATCTAAATCAGAACTTAGATCGAAGAAATCAGCTGTAAAAAAATATTAGAAAGATATTTAGCTATTGTTGATGATTGTTGTGTTAAAATTTGTGAAGTTGAATTTTGGATCTAGACCTAACTGATACCATGAGAAATATCAGATGAAAACTAGAAGAAAGTTCTATATTGATGAGAATAGAAAATTACAGCAAAAGTACATTTTCAGACAACTTAAATACACTAATTATTACAAGACTTTTCTGACCAATAGCTAAAGACCTTGACTAGACAGACAAGTCAAACTGACTTGACCAGAGACTTGTCTTGACAGAACATAATTCTCAACAGCTTCCCTCAATCTGAATGGTAACAGTCCTAGCAACTCATCAGCAAACGTACGCCTAGATTTTAACATGTGGAAAATATAAAATTTCTTACTTTAAGTGAATTTTAATTTTGAAATTTTAGAATTTCTTCCCCAAATTATTTTCCTAATTATCCGTTTGTGTTGATGGTATGCTACTAAGAGAACAGATTATGGGCGTCTCTTTTGGAAGATCATTAAGTACATTAGTGTCATGATTGTGTTGCTTCAGACATATTTTTTTTTACTAGGCAAAAAAAAATATATTGAGAGAGCTTACGAATAGTAAGCAGGGAACAAGGATGGGGAACAACCCAAAAAAACAGAGGAAGAACAAGCTAGGCCTCTGTACACCTGGAAACAAGTAACAAAAAGAAAAAGGGAAACATCTGAAAAAGAAAGGAAGAACAGGCTCAACCTTCCTACACCCGGAAACTTAAGTTACAAAAAAAAAAAAAAAAAATCCCAGTTAGCTAGGACTTGATCAAGAGAGAATCCTTTCATGAAGTCCAAGTTTTTACACTAGAAAAAAGATTGAGTTTTTATGTCTTCTATAAGAGTTGTGAAGATCACCTTGCCGTTGTTGAAAATGATATCATTCCGACAATTCCATATGCACCAACAAAAGAACTTGTTCCGATATTGAATGTATTGTTGGGAAGAAGAAATTTAAGATTCTTAAAATTTGAAAGGCACAAAAGAACTTAAATCTGAGCGGACGAATCAAAGAGTATAATCAATGCTATCAGCTGACTATCAATTAACTGAATACCTTAAATATTCGTCTTGCACATTTTCCATTAATTTTTTGCCATTTTGCCGTTTTACTGTCATCAACCACCAACTTTGTTTATGCAGATCTCCTTTAAAGTTTTATCAGTTTACTCCAACATCCCCAAGACTTGCACAGAAAAGATATAAATGGCAATCTCAAGAGCAATTAATCCGTTGAAGATATGCTCTCTGAAAGGAAAAATAACAAATTTTCTGTCGTACAAAGGGTTACAAACACGTACACGAATATATAACATCCTTGCTATTTGTAGTCTCGAGGCATAACAGATGGCTCATGACATGTGCATGTTGAGACAACAAATTTCTAAGGATAAGCAAATAAATTGCTGAATATACCCCCATAACTGATGGCTCATTTCTTTGTAGCATGTTTTTCAACAACAACAAAAAGTACCCATCTTAAATAGATGATCGTCGTCTAATAGTTCACATGCGTAAGTGTTAAAAGCGGCGATATCCAACTCAAATTCATCATATAGTAATTAATGTACTACCAAATGATGTTAGGTTGGATCAGCTTGGTAATTCCCATTAGAGAAGTGAGAATATCTTGGTCGTTCAAAAATAACTTCAATAAGTTGTTATACTCCCTCCGTCCCTATTATGTAGACGGATTTTGCAAAATCTCTTTAATCTACAAGGATTTTGCAAAATCTCTTAGATTAAGAAACTATTTTGATTTCCTAAATATCCATCTATTTTTCTGTTTTAGCTTTTGTCTCACTCTCAACACAATTATCAACATACAATAAATAAGGGCAAATATAAGAAAAAACTCATCCTGAAATTGGTATTTCGCCTATCTAATGGGACTACAAAAATTGAAAACTCCGCCTATATGTTGGGGACGGAGGAAATATGTAATTCACCCTCTATGACACTATGAGGTTACAAGCAGTGGAATAACCAAAAGATGCAATTAATAATTTTTTGATGCCTCGATGAGAAACTTTCTGGAAAATCTATATCGGTGGCTTTGCCTAACTAAGGTAAAAATTTGGGTTGTTTAACGTTTGGTACCCGGTAAATGTCCAACACCTACGGATGGTACCCAATATTTGAAATATTAAGGGTTGGTACCTAGACCTACCGTTTGACTGTCAAAATCTCGGTTTGACCCATTTATTTTCTAATTTTTATTCAAAACTTATTTGAATTTACTAATTTATCCCTAATAATTGTATATTATCAAAAATGAAACTTCTTCGTCTTCCCTACTAAAACTTCCCATCACACCACCATCGCCTGCGTCTGGGTGATAAAAAAAAAAAAGTCAAAAACAAGAACCACCACTGCTCACACTTTACTAGATTCGGAATGAATACCCACAAGTTACGACGTACGTATTTCAATCTTTGTTTTCTTTCTCCAAAATGAACCCTAATAATAACACCCTAAAACTTCTTCTTCCCAACAAAACCCTAACCCTATAATCATAATACCTATCTAGAACGACAACTTCACCATCGTAACCAGCAGCAGCGACAACACCAACAACAACCACCCCAATTTATTTATATAATCTTTAAGAAGAATAAAAATAAAATTTTCCAATCCAATCAATTTTAGAAATTGTTGTAGTTAGAAATGAAGACGGAGAAGAAGTTGAGAATCTAATGGTGGAATCCCTTGTTCATCAGATATTTGAGGACTCCATAGCACTAACTACAATAATTTCCTGTAGTTGGGGATAATCATTTTTTGAAGACCAAATAGAGAGGAGAAGAGAAATCTCAGTAAAGAAGATAATGAAGTTTCCGTTAATTAGATGATACAATTGAAATTGGATGTTAGCTTATATCCTTCTTACCATGGGTATCACTAATTCATTCATATACACTGTGTGTTTGATAAAATTCCTCATTAAGTTGTTTTGAATTGCAGGCAAGTGTTTGGTACAATGCTTCTCTGAATCACTTGATTATATGTTTAGCAAGGTCTCTCTGTGATTCTTATGCATTAATGGTTGATGCATTTTTAGAAAGAAAGGTCTCTCTTGAACCGAACTGAAACTTTGGTGTTGCTAATGTCAATTTGATAGATAAATACCCCAGTCTTGGGATTCATCCTTCTTTAGGACCGTTGGATCAAAGTGTGTTTATGGGATTTTAAAAAAAAAAAAATTGTAATAAAATTGATACTATTTATTTTGGTTTAGTCAAACGTTTGATTTAAGAGTCTACGTCAGTTTTAGGTACCAACCCTTAATATTTTAAATATTGGGTACTATCCTTAGGTGTTGGACATTTATTGGGTACCAAATGTTAAATAATCCTAAAAATTATTTCGTTTTTCATTAGACGGCCGGCTAGTAAAGGTTTCGATCCAAACCGCGACAAAATCCATTAAGCTCCCACAAAAACACTTGGTGACAAGGTGCTATTTTCAACTTTTATAATACTCTATATATAGAGAGGATCCAAGAACACTCTTATTAGATGGACACTATTATACATGATTCGCGTTATTTTTTTTGCAAATTGAAACGACAATAAATTTAAGTCTAATATTTTGACGATACGTTACTCGTATAAAACTCTACATTCCTATAGAAAATAAGCACCATTCAGGATACCAAACCTTATCATCTAAATTTCAAAATTTATACATATATTAATAATAAGACCAAATATACATTAAAAAATAATAAATAAAAAGTGGATTACGGAATGGAGCTATGGACAAATAGGTAGTTCGGAAAAACATCACAACTTAATGTTATGGTGTGCATCAGAATGTCCATAACTCCAACTAGATTTTAGTTTCTTGGCAATCTTGAATCTATCTCTTAGTCCGGTGCAAAATAAGAGCATTTAAGAATATGAAAAATGAAAACTGCTTATTATAACTTCATCTGGTCATAAATGGAACTACTTATAAGCAGTGACGGAGTCAGATTTTTTTCCAAGTGGGGGCAAATTTATATGGTAAAAGTCTGTATATACTAGCTGGTATGCGGCCGAAGGCCGCCCGATTTTTTTTTTTTTGGACATTTTATTGCTTTTTAGTATTAACTAAGTGAAAATCAAATCATAAAAAATTTGGATTTAAATAAGATATTGTAATTTAGATCGTTTTTTTTTTTTGTTTTTACGTCATACATCTGATGCATTTATATTAATTTTACATGAATTTTATAATTTTGACCCCATTAAAAATAAATTTTTAATTTTATCAACCATATTTGCCCCCACAAGACATGTAAATTACAAAAATTATAAGCCTATATTGATGAGATTTCAAAAAAAAGTGGGGTCGGCGAACCCTACTTGTCCCTACATCCCTCCGTCCCTGCTTATAAGTTCGTCAATAATGCACAAAGTGTGATTATACATACACTTTGTGTTGAATATTTTACCAACGTCGATTAAACTCATTATTCCAAATGCGAAATGTATGTAATTTCAGTGAGGAACTATTATAAGTCAGTCTCTTTGGATATTATCGCAGAAGTAAATCACCGGTTAAGAGTTTTCCTTTAAAGACACCAATATAGGGCTTGTATAATCTCCCTTATAAAGCATAGCATGGACAACTTAGCCTAGATAAAGAGTGGTCCAGATTTCTCCTAGGGAAAGCTAAATCTGTGGTTGTGGTTGTTTACATCATTATTGTATCATTAATTTCTTATAATAAATACTTAATTAATCTCTTATCATAAGTTTCTTATAATTATCTTAATAAATATACTTTCATTAAATAAATAATAAATTTATTAATTAAGAAACATAATAACTTTTAAAATTCTTTTTAACCAATTTCATTTTTCTAAATATAGTTTTATTAAATAAATAATAAATATATTCATAATTATATAAATATAAATAGAAATTAGGATAACCAGAGTGGTGATGCATGGAGCCGGTGACGATAGTGATGGTGGTGGAAAAGGTAGTGTTAATGAGTCGTTCTGGTGGCGGTTGTGCAGGTTCAGTGCCGTAGTGAAAAAATGTTTATTCTATGTCGTTGGAACAAAAATAACATTATTACGGAAGTTGTGGTTGATTTCTTCGAGTGGTCCAGATTTCTCCTAGGGAAAGCTAAATCTGTGGTTGTGGTTGTTTACATCATTATTGTATCATTAATTTCTTATAATAAATACTTAATTAATCCCTTATCATAAGTATCTTATAATTATCTTAATAAATATACTTTCATTAATGATGTAAACATAATAACTTTTACAAATCTTTTTTAACCAATTCCATTTTTCTAAATATAGTTTTATTAAATAAATAATAAATATATTCATAATTATATCAATAGAAATTAGGATAACCAGAGTGGTGATGCATGGAGCCGGTGACGATAGTGATGGTGGTGGAAAAGGTAGTGTTAATGAGTCGTTCTGGTGGCGGTTGTGCAGGTTCAGTGCCGTAGTGAAAAATGATTATTCTATGTCGTTGGAACAAAAATAACATTATTACGGAAGTTGTGGTTGATTTCTTCGAGTGGTCTAGATTTCTCCTAGGGAAAGCTAAATCTGTGGTTGTGGTTGTTTACATCATTATTGTATCATTAATTTCTTATAATAAATACTTAATTAATCTCTTATCATAAGTATCTTATAATTATCTTAATAAATATACTTTCATTAAAAAAATAATAAATTTGTTAATTAAGAAACATAATAACTTTTACAAATCTTTTTTAACCAATTCCATTTTTCTAAATATATTTGTATTAAATACATAATAAATACATTAATAAATATATCAATAGAAATTAGAGATAACCAGGGGGTGTTTGAGAGTGGTGATGCATGGAGCCAGTGACGATAGTGATTGTGGTGGAGAAGGTAGTGGTAATGATTCGTTCTGGTGGAGGTAGTGCAGATTCAGTATCGTAGTGGGAAAATGTTTATTGTATGTCGTTAGAACAAAAATAACATTATTACTGAATTTGTGGTTGATTTTTTCAGTAGGTCCCACTACATGTTTCACTCGGTGGTTTCTTCGAAACACATATTTCGGTCAACCTAGCAATTCTCCGTAAGAAACATAATAATTAAAAAAATATGAAAAACAATTATCAGTTCATATAAATCCAACAGAAAAATAAAAAGGGTTAAATTGACATAACCTTTTTTGCTTATTATGGACAATGTCATATTTATTCTTGCAATAGATAAATCTAAGGTTGTAATTGTTTCTCATAAGTGATGATTAAAAATTTATCTAACGTCTAAAATTTAATTAACAAATTACTAATTTTACGTTTGTCTTTCATAATAACCATTCTATTAATTTTTCATAGTAGACGTTGCATCAAAAATGATAATAATTAGATTATTCTATTAACAAATATTTTTATTAAACAATGATATTAAATACAATTCGATTAACTAATATCTGAATTGTCCAACATTTATTAAGTGGATCACAATGGTGGTCGTGATGGTGTAAAGGAAAAAACATTGTGGTGTGGTTGGAAATGGTGATGGAAGCTATTTCAGCAACAACAAAAATGGTGGATGGTGTTTTTGTAGTCGTAAGTATTGGTGACCAAATTGCGCCAGTGAGTAATTTCGCATCGTCTCACGTATTTCTTATTACATGGCATAATGTTATTTTTGTTTAATAAGGATGGATAACATAGTCTATTATCATTAGGTCAAGTGGTTAACCATTTGACTACTAACTATATTTTATGCAATAATAACCTCACATTTATAAGATCAATGTCGTAGATTGTTTGAGGGTTTTAAAGAATTGAAGATATGTCTTTCTCTCGGGACGAATGGGTTGCCATCTGAAATGGCTCAACGTTTTATAATATAATGACTTGGATAAATGAATTAGTATTTATTTGTGCTATTCGGATTGTAAAAACATACGATGTAATATGTACCGTAGATTCCATTATGAGTTTCAATCTTTTTGGACCATTTTTAAAGTGGACAAAATCAAGAAGGATCTTGACATTGTTAATACGTACACAATTATTTGTGGGACGAATGAGTTCGAGTGATGTAAAATTTTTTAACCTACATAGTTCGATGTTTTGAAGACGCGGTCACTAAAATAAGGGAGATGCAGAAGGGCAATACCGTTTCAAATTATTGATAATATTTTTTTTGTCTTTGCAAACTATGAAACACATCAAATATCATTGGTTTTTTGTGGAAGAGTATGTGAAAAATAATACTGATAGGGTACAACTCGGGAAGAGGCATTATTTGCTAGAATGTCAAACTATCAAACATACTAGAAATGAATCATATATGAATACATGATAAAAGATTAGTGAACTGGAGATTAAAAATATATATTGATTTTCCCTTCACTTTTGTAATGACAAGTAAACTCGATAATTAATAAAAATATTGAATTTAATATCCATATGAAAATTATTCCCGTGCCGTTTCGGCACGGGTTAAGAGCTAGTACTATATAAGATGTTAAAAAGAGGAACTATGCTAGACATAGCGAATTTTAAACCGAAATTTCTTCGGAGATTTGATCGTGTGGCAGTCATTTAATGACATTAACATTGGGACGGTAACAACGAAAAATGGATCCCTTATTTTATTTTTACCTGGTACTCCCTCCGTTCTTAAATAATAGGCTGGTTTATACTCCCTCCGTCCCTATTATATAGGCGGAATTTTGTTTTTTACTTGTCCCATTAGATAGGCGGTCTACTATTTCCTAGATGAATATTTCTACATATACCCTTATTTATGTGCATAGATAATTGTGTTACTAATAGGACAAGGGGTAAAACATGGAAAAACATAAAATATTATGAATCCAATGTTCTTTTCTTAATATAAGAGAATTGTGTCCCCCGCCTATATATGTGGGACGGAGGGAGTATAAATAAATGTTACAAAAAAATAGGCTGGTTTCCCAATTGGGAAAGTCAAATGTTACTTTATTTTTCTGGGACCACTTTTCTCTTAACTTCATTTGATGACAAGTGTCATGGGACCATTTCACTTCACTTCTTTTATCGACAAAGATCATGAGGACCACTTTCAATGATTAACTCTCTTAATTTCCTTAATTTTCTCAAAAAAACAAAACCAGCCTATTAAAAAAGAACGGAGGGAGTATAATTTTCGGGATTTCTCCCTGGACGGATAAATCATTTTGGTAAGGGGGCTGCTTATGAAACAAAATAGGGGGCTGCTTATGAAACAAAATAGGGTATTTTGAAGTCATTTCAAAACTTCTTAATTAGGCGTATTTAGTAAGAGAAACGTGTCATAAAAAATTTAACTTTAGCACTATATTTGTTTAGAGCTTCTCCAATGGTGGATGTGCTTATTTCATATGTGTCAACATTGTCTTGACTTTCTCTTTGTAAAATTCCCTTATATAGATATAAATTCCTAAATATTGGGAACCAAAAAAATTCATCTCCAACCCATATCAATTTTAATCTTTTAGTTCTTAAGTGTCATTTAATAATTGGTTAAAAATCATTGTATTTTTATCTTATAACTTATTTCACTCACATAAAAATGACTAGGATAGGAAGACATTCACCTTGACAATGTCTTCCCAAAATTAAGCCACGTCACTCCACATTCATTTAAAAAGTGAGGGTTGGAGAAGGATTTTAGAGAAAATTGATGTGTATCTTATGTGGATTTAGATATTTATCCTCACACACATTCCATTGGAGAAGCTCTTATCTCGATTTAGTTTGAAAACGAACCAATGGCAAATCGCCATGGGAGACTTGGACTATCTTTTGATTAATGGGTTTGTTATTTATCCTGGGAGTAGGAAACCCAATAAAGTAGAGATGCTATACTATCATTCCTCACTGGATCCCACAAGTTCATTCTATCCTATGGTTGTTTATCTAGATTTAATTTTCAGAACTTAGTATAGAGACTTAGCCACGGTGGTCATCCGACAATGTGGGATATATCTGTATTACTCCCATCCGAGCATGTTTAACTGCAGAATTTTCTGTCAATTTGGGAGCCAACTGTGCTGAAAAGGCCTCGGTGTTGAGAAATGACAAATCATTACTTATATTCCATTTCGCCAACCACTACCGAATATCGGGGTATTACACCTATCTCAGGGCCTATCAGGAGAAAAATAGGGGTTGCTTTTCACCCACCATAAGACCCACACTGATTGTCTTTCTCGATATTATTCAGGGGGATCTGGACTTATGTTGACAAATAGCCAATAGCAAATTAACATGTGATGAACGATAACTTAGAATTTTTTTGGGGTATTGGATTCATTCGGGGATAGATTTTTTATTTGGTATGTACGGGGCTTCGTGTCGTCGGGTCACGATGCATTAAATAGGTGGAGAAAAGATATGAAATATGTGCGGATTTTATTTTATTTTTTCTTTTATTTTTGCTGAAAATATGTGAATGGTAGGTTTTCATTTTGAGTTTTTAATTTTCAAACCAATCATACGTCGCCAAATGTCCTTTCTAAAACTCTCATTTACAAAGCCTAAAAGGACTTTCAAATAACCAGCGAGGATTTCCTCACCGTTCATGTGAGAGCTTTATTTGTTTAGTTTTTTAAATCTTTAGATTTCATCATTTCACTTGATAACTTTCGATGCGGTTTACCAACTTATGAAGGATATGTTAGAAATTTTGAATAGAAATTATGTTAGTTATGATTGAAGGGTTGTTTCCAAGAGATATGACCCTCCATGAATGGATTCTATCCAAGAGGTGTGACTCTCCATGAAAGGACTCTTACAAGAGATGTGACTCTTTTCGAAGAGAGACACTATGTCCTTCCTAAGAGAAACCAATCAAGTATATAAACCCCACTCATGTTTCATTTTATACACAAGAAAAACACACACAAAAATCTGATTTCACTTGCATTCATTGTTGTCTAGTATTGAGAGATAAACACTAAATATGGTTCATTTGTTTCCTTGAGTTTGGAGTGCTTCTACTGAGGAAGAAAGATCGTTGTATCCCCGGGAGACGTTTCGCAAGTAAGAACCCATTAGCACCGGAGTGGGGAGAATTTCGTCTTAAGGACAGTATCCAATATTCGAATCTTGGTCTATGCATAATTCATAGTCTTCTAATTCTCTCGTGTTTCTTTTCTTAATCTATGGTTCTCGCATCTCGGATCATCGTGAGCAGCATAAAAACGGAGAAGATATCCAACAATCTTAAGACGAAAACTTTTTCTTTCTTCTATGTTTTATGTCTGTTGAGTTGCGCGACATTTACAGGTTAAGGTCATATTGAATTGATGTCAGTACGATGCCTCCAGTAAGACTAAGCGTAGTGCGTTCAGATCAAGTTTGAAATACTGAATAGTTGCGTTGGAGTTAATCTCAAGGAAGCAAGTTAGTGAAGTCAGGCAAATTATAAGTGTCCTGACACTTTGGGTTTGTTTTAATAAGTCACACTTTCCACTGAAAGTTTTGACTTGTTAAATTCGTTACTTTCCTCTGTTATTATTTCTTCAAATTATTTTATGTTGCAAATCAATTCTTTTTATTAATCGATATGTCATCGATGTCTATTGGATTAATGTTGAATAGATAAAGTTAACATGGATGATAACGAAACAGGGGCGAAATTGCAACAGCAGAAGCGAAAATAGAAAAAGAATGGATAGCAAGATGGGTGTTCTTTCTACGGAATCTTGTCTCCTCAAAGATTGATGCATGGCAAAAGCGAGAAAACGAATAGCACTTATGGAAAAGAGAATCCATATAGCCGCAGACGTTGGTACGCATTTAAAACAATTTCTCAGCACATCATTTTCTCAAGTAAACATAATCGACAATTCAAGGAAGTTGCTTTTGTCATTAATTCTAAGCAACATGCCATGTTTATTCGGAGCAAGAGTGTATTCTCCCATTACTGTGAAAAAGCAATGATGGGGAAAATGACGGAAGTCATATCGATTAAGATTCTCGTGAATAGTGGATCATAGCGAGAACTTAGTCATCTTTGTGCCAATAAGAACATTTTTGCTTCTTGTGGAAGTATGACAATAAAATGGAATTACTCCTCATGGATAATTTGCGGCTTGATTGGTTTCATCAAGTTAAGAGTTATTGGAACATTAATCCGATTTGGATTGGGCAACCCTTAATTTGATTTGTAGGAGACGGTACAAAATAAACAGAGATGATCCAATAAATCCGAGGAATAATTATTCAATTTGAGACGCTGATTTCACGCCTACTGGATAGTGGGTCTTAGGATTATAATCGTTCCCATGGTATCTTGTGTCGAAAAGGTTGATCATGGAAGATGACCGAAGCATCCATTCGTTACGGTTATTATTTTGAACGATATTAATATCACATTAAATCATTTGGGTCCATCGATGATCTCTCGATCTCACTGGAACGTATGAATGGTCACAATGGAGGGACTGGAATCACACCAGTTCATACACAACATATATAAGCGGGAGTATTAATTGCTTGATGAGTAATTAAGAGTTAGTCGATAAACAAACTAGTATTAATTGCTTCCGTGAATGTCACGTGTTGGGGTGATTAGGCATATTGAAACTTTATTTAAATGTTTCAAAAATTTGAGCCCATTTGCTCTGGTCTTAGATAAAGTTTAGCCAAGGTGAATAACGATCATTGAATGGGATGATCATTAATAGTGATTCACGGATGATCATAGTGGTATGAATTATATTTCCATGACGATGGTCTTGATGGACGTTAAACCGGTAGATTGACAGCATCTGTGGTTTAATTCATGGAATTTAAAAGGTCACTAATCAAATGAAGTTCGATGAAAATTGCTAACATGCTAATTCTGGAATTTAGCATTGTTTTTATGATATGGACACCTGAGTATAGCCTTGAAATGTGGGGTAAACCATATGCTATATATTGTCTAAGAAAACAAGGGTGTTTTTAAAATCCAAATAATTCATGTCAATCGTCAAATTTAGATGTAAACGGTGATTAAACACATGTGATTAGTTTGTAACAAATTAGATGATAGAGCGGCCAGACTCATCTCGGAATCGAGAGTTACAAAATCACATTGGTTAGTGCATGCACGGATGGACGAAATTTGTACAAGACATGATTTTGGAAATGATTTATAGCAAATAAAATTGGAAGAGAAATTACAAAATTTTGTAATGGTGCTACAAAATGGTGACAAGTCTCTAGTAAATAGTCTTAGAGGACCGCGCGTGAAAATATTTTTGATGACTAGAGATAATGTGTTCATCGAGGGAAATAGGTTAATTTAAAGCCTACTAATTATGAGTGAAGATAATGGTAACCCAACCTAGTTGACTGGAGATCCCAAGATCTAGGTTCAAAGGGACAACTAAGTTATGTATAACTCTGCGAGTAAAACACCGTGGAGATAAAACTCCATCCTATTCCTATGATGAGACAATTATGTTTCCGAAATGTGTTAGGATAAGCTATGCTTTTAATGGTGCCTATATCTTGTATTTACAAGTGGGATATTACAAGGTATTCTTAATGGGACATCACCTTTGTGAGTGTAGAATTTTGGCCGATTCTATGGAAAATTTATAAGGCTTTAATTTCCTAAAGCACTCATGAATCCGGGATTTGTTAGGGCCGAAATGAACACAACCGTAGAACCAAATTAGTGAGAAAAGACATTGTGTGATAACTATTGTCTTGGTTTACATTAAAAACTGAACGATTCAAGACATCGCGTTCAATCGTTTAGTGAGTAAATCCGATAGCTATTCACTAAGGAAGGTTTAAAGCCAAAGCTACCTATCCCCATGCAAATGACTTTTCACTTTATCTCTCTTTTTAGTGTCTGCATAACATTTGCACTCTTAGAAGTTCTATTCAAATGTGGGGGATTGTTAGAAATTATGTTAGTTATGATTGAAGGTTGTTTCAAGAGATATGACCCTCCATGAATGGATTCTATCCAAGAGGTGTGACTCTCCATGAAAGGACTCTTACAAGAGATGTGACTCTTCGCGAAGAGACACTATGTCCTTTCCTAAGAGAAACCAATCAAGTATATAAACCCCACTCATGTTTCATTCTATACACAAGAAAAACACACACAAAAATATGATTTCACTTGCATTCATTGTTGTCTAGTATTGAGAGATAAACACTAAATATGGTTCGTTGTTTCTTTGAGTTTGGAGTGCTTCTACTCGAGGAAGAAAGATTGTTGTATCCTGGGAGACGTTTCGCAAGTAAGAACCCATTAGCACCGGAGTGGGGCGAATTTCGTCTTAAGGACAGAGTATCCAATCCTCGACTCGGTCTATGCATAATTCATAGTCTTCTAATTCTCTGTGTTTCTTTTCTTAATCTCTGGTTCTCGCATCTCGGATCATCGTCAGCAGCATAAAAACGGAGAAGATATCCAACAGGATAGGATCTACTATAGGAGTTAACTAAGATAAAGATATATTACTGATTAATTACAGTATCATCACTCTGTTAAGACCTGCTGTGTAACGATATTTCTGGGCTTTGTTGGTGGCGCAGTGCTCATGATAGTGTGTTTGAACTTTGAAGTTGTTAGTGATACTTGTTTGATCAACACTCAACAGCCGAAAATATTGTGTAGTTATTCAATACCAGTTACTTTTATTCGAACAATAACATCTGTCATTCACAATATATCATGGTATTAGAGCAACTTAACAATACTAGCTGAGCTGAGTTGAGCTGTCTTCCTATTTATAAGCACACACGAAGAAATAATGGTGGAAAAATGTTTTCTTACTTCATACAATATAAGATTTAATTGTTTGCCCATTTCATGTGTCTTGGATTTTGTGTGCGCCCTTAGTGAATAGAAGTTGCTATATATAATACGTGGACATCAATATAGTATCTTTCTACTCGTATAGAATAACTACACCAGAAAAGAGAAACAGTTTTTTCGTGGTTTTATTACCTCGCAGGTGATTAGCATAAGTTATAAGGAGTTTAGTTAAAAATTTGATTGGACAATTTTGCAATCAAACGTAAGGTATGGTATTGTCTACTACCCATGATCTATAATGTTGAAAGATTTGTAATCCTTAAGAAACCGAGTACTGATTAATTTTGTGTTCAGGTTGGAGGTTGTAAATTAAAACTCAGTTGTCTTCGGAATCTGAAACACAGAGTAATAGTGCGAGTGCTAATATGCCTTGTCTGTGTGAGAGTGTATGAGGTGGGCGTAAGTGTGTTAGAGAGTTAAGCGAGTCCAATCGCTCCATAAGCCAACTGTCAAATTATTCTTTAATCATATCAAACCCTAAGCAATGTACACATTAGATTTGCAATCTTGGTAAAGGGGCGGCAAGAATTGGTAGAGGGACGGCAAGTGTGATAGCAATGTCCCTCTTATTGGTTAGGGGGTGTCCTATAGGGGTGTAGATTGACTAAATTACCCTTTTCACCTTAAATCAACCAAAATCAAATCAATTTTTTTTTTAAACCTAATGAATCAAAAAAAATCAAATCAGTTTTTTTTTCATCTTCTTCTTCATCTTCTCTTCTCCTCCATCAATGTAACCTCCATTAAAACCGAAAATTTCATCGTCTTCGATTAATCGCGATTTGAAAATGTTTGGAAAAACCCAATTAGGGTTTAGTTTATCGTGTTGGATTTAAGTTAATTTTTGTATCAAAAATTAGGGTTTTGTATAAAAATTGAAATTGAAATTTCTGGGTTTATGAGTTACGGTTGGTAATAACTCAATTACGAACCGTAACTGGAGATTTTGAAGAATATACGGTTGGTAATTGTTCAATTACCAACCGTATGTTCTTATATCTGAGAATTTTCTTCAGTTACGGTTGGTAAAATAAAATAGTTACAGTTACGGTTGGTTTCGAGCATTTAATTACCAACCGTAATCGTAGTTACTGATTGGTATCGAAAGCATTTAGTTACCAACCGTGAATCGGTTTTACGATTGATTTTCCCAAAATTTAACTGGATTCTATTTTGGTATTCGATAACTTACGAATCAGAATTAAGAGTTACGGTTGGTAACAAGCAAAATTGCAACCGTAAGTTCTTCTGAAAATTCAAAAGTTTTGATTTTGTTATGTACTTTAGATAATTTTGAGCGAGAAAAAGCTAATGGGAACTAATTTAGAAGTATATCGGGTCACTGGAATCACTCATTTTGGTTGAGTGAATCAAAATCTAGGATTTCACAAATATCACATAAGTTTTCTTTTTCTTCTCCTCTAAACTTTTTTTTTATAACTCTAAAAATCTGATTTTAGAGTTATAATAAGTGAAAATTAATTATCAACACTAATCTTGATTATTAACAATAAGGGCTAGTTAGTCATTTCCAGATTTTTCATTGATAAGGGGCACTTGAATTTGCTTGTAATGACCTTTTTGTCCTATTAAATTGCCGCCCCTCTACCAATTCTTGCCGCCTTTTACCAAGATTGTAGATTTGTTACCTAAAAATTCTAATTTAGGAATTATTTTATACAAATTCAAAGGGATGTGGAGGAGGATGTTGGTTTAACTTTGAAAAACATCATAAAGGAAACATACATGGTGATCGATTATTGCAGGTGGCGAAACTAAGTAACCACATTTCATCTTGAAATGTATACCTTCCAGAAAACCTTCTTGGTTTACTCCAACATCTTAATATTCTTAACCGTAGAAGTTTGATTATAATAATACAATAAGGTGTATATGCTCAAGAAACATTAACAACAACAAAATTATCCACAGTAGTCTATGTATGAGCAAATATTGTACGACCTCCATGTTCTTCATGTATATACTCCCTCCGTCCCTAATTAGATGAGCTACTTGTAGTTTGCACAAATTTTAAGGCAAGGAGGAAAGTGGAGTATATTTAGGTATTTTTTACAATTATACCCATATGGGCAATAATTAGTAAAATTTAGAAACGATTTATCTCTTAAACTATACCACGGTTTTTTATAAACTTTATACCGTTGCATTTTAAAACACATACGCAACGAATATAAACATGACTATCAAATTATACATATTTCTTATAGAAAAAATAATCAATTAAAAAGGTAGTTTTAGAAATATCCCCTTGGTTAGTGAAATAGCTCATCTATTTGTGGACAAAACTAAAAACCAAATAGCTCATCTAATTAGGGACGGAGGGAGTATATCCTTCGGGGACACAGTGGCAAATATTGTGAACCCATTGCGAAATTGATGTTTAAAAGAATGTTCAGAACACATTTAATACTGCATACAAATTATATCTTTTAAGCTTAAGTTCCACTATTTATGGTTAGTGCAATTCCTTAACAGTCTCATTTCATATCTACCCAACTGTAGGCTGATGTATGTAGTGTATATATCCGCATGACAGCATGAGCTCTTCTGAGATGGTGCTTGCTAGTTTAGTATTATAAATCTGTTTAAGTGTATTTCTCCGTAATTTTATGCCTCATCAACATCCAGTTATAAATATTAACCCCCCTTATTCAAAAAAATGTCTGCCCGACCTTAATTAGCCTGTGATGAGGTGATATGCAGATAGTAACGGAGGTAGAGGTTGCAATGAATTTGAGTTATATAGGCTTGGTTTTCTCGAAATTGTCTGATTATGGGTGGAAATTTTCATGGTAATGGTCAAATTGTAATGCAATTCAATTCATACTTAAAACGAAACTTAAGGTGGTTTGAACTACACTTCCCTGCAATTAATAGAGAACTGATCCAAGAAATGCCCTCAAAAACTCCCCTATTATCTAACTAAAGGCTAGTTTGGTATTGCTGTGAATTTTAGAAAAGTGCTTTCTGTTTGTCTTTGTCTTGTGTTGTGTGTTCTGTGTGGTCTTTGTGGAAATAAATCTACATGACGTTTGGTAAACTATAATTTAAAAAGCACTGTGCAATTAACAAACTGTAAATTCTATTTGGTAAACTGGTATTTAAAAGTGTTGTTGATGTAGTTAATGACGAAAATAGACATATTTCAAAAATTAGTTTTAATACAATTTTATTATAATAAATTATATTTCTAATTTTAATATATTTAATAAAATATAAGTAATTTTTTTTAATTGTTTTATTATTTAATTAAAAAATTTATGATTATGGTTTGCTATGAAAATATTATTATTTTAATATTTTTTTTTCAAAAAAAAATATTTATTAAATTTATTATTTTTTCATTTTTCATTTTAATATTTATTAAATTTTTTATTTTTTTATATAATAATTTTAATTATTATTGTATTTATTATTTGAAATAAAAAATGAAAAAATAGAGAAATAAAATGAAATTAGAATTATAATGCTAAATGTACAATATTTGAGGGTAAAACTTGTCTTTAGAATAAATTAACAAAGTTAAAATAGAGAATCATTAAATCGAATTATGTGGGTCCACACTTCGCTTTTCCGGCTTTTAAAAGCTAGTGCTGAGTAGCTTTTAAAAGCAGGCCTAAAATGAAAGTGCTTCTCTCCAAAAGCACTTTGAAATTTTTTTACCAAATACTACCTCCGTTTTAGGAAAAGTGATACTTTCACTTTTTCATTTTTGCCTAAAAATAGGCCAAATTGAAAAAGTGAAAGTATCACTTTTCCTAAAACGGAGGGAGTACAATTTTTGGTAAAAGTTTGTTATAAGTTTGTTACAAAGTGCTTTTGGTTGAAAAAAAAACAATCCCAAACGGGGCTTAATAGTCCCTGTAAACTTCACCGAATCAATAATCCCATCGATATATCCTTACCAGTATCTTGAAAAGCTCTACAGTTTCACACTTTCTAAAGGCATCAAGAAATCGCACCGGGAAGAATTGGTGACAGTGTGACGCCAAACTTTTCTTGACGACTTGGACCTATGTAGTGGAAAAATATTACGGGGATACGTGGACATCTCAAGGAAGGAACCTCATGGGGAAAGTAAGAGACTAAGAGATTGTTGTTCTTGAGAGTTTGTCGCACCTTTCAATTGAGATAACTAAATGCAAATCATCTTTCACCCCGTGGGCGTAGCTAATCATGCCAAATCACTTACATTATTGTGTTGATTATAGTTCTCTTCGCTTGCTTTTATCTTATGAACTTCATATTCAATCAGATGTAGGATGTAACATTTTCTACGACTACAACCTAATATGCCATAATCTAAAATGTTTTAGATGTAGTTGTCGGTAAATTTGCAGTTGATCTTTCGGAAAATGGGTTATTTGTCCAAAAAAATTTAAAACACGGTTCAAATGGACGAGTAAAAAATTTTATGGGTGAAATGGACAAAAAAAATAGCAAGGATGAAACCGGATTCATCCTGGCTTAAACTTAAAAAATAGCAAGGATGAAACTGGATGCATCCTGTGTAAAATAAAAATAAGAAAAAATATTTGAAAATTGACAGGATGAAACTGGTTACATCCTGCCTATTTTTAAATTTTTGTCCATTTAAACAGTATTTAAATCTGACTGTCCTTTTCACCCAGAAAATGTTGATTTTGGTCTTTTTAACCAATTTTGTGTTGATCTTTCACGAGCATAGCTATCAAATGTTTGAAATATAATATGAAAGAGGAGACATTGGGTGATAATGCTGAACTTAGAGTTAGAAATTGGTGCATATATATACTTAAATCTCAATGTAAAATAACTATTGAATAACGTTAGTACATTTTAAAATTTTCAGGTAGATTCTGAAGTTGATAGGGTGGTAATACGAAGAAAAAGTACAAAATTAAGAAACCAAGGACGCCATCCACAAATGGATCCTTTATTCAGCCTTGGGAGTAACATCATTATAAAGGAGCTAAGTATCAATAACTTTTTCTTATTTGATTTTTCCTTATTTTTGATTATTGCACCCAACAATCTTAAGACATTAGAATTTGTAATAATCAAGAATGGTTGACTTGTTTGTGAATCATGGATGTTAATTATGGAGTGAAAAAACAGAAAACGAATTTTTGGTCAGCTGTAGAGTTTCGAATTTATCTCTCAACGTAGAAGGAATTTCGATGAACCCTTTTGACACAGCGTATTGGACATCCTGATAGTTACCCACGTAAAATTTCAGAATTTTTGGAGTTGTAAAAGTATTTTTTTGATATTTTACAAAACAGAGAAACGTTCCTGAAAAATTCTAACGGGCAGAAATGTTTTGTTAACTAAAGTAGTTTTTATGGGGTAACCATGAGTTTTTTTGATATGGTGGTTCAAAGAAGTTTGTAAATCTAGATATTATCTTCAAAACTCATATTTTATCTTCCGTTTCGGAACTAAGGTTTCTGAGATGTGGTGTATTAGGTGATTGGGAAATTACCATCTCCGTAGTCAGAGTATAAACGAAGATTGTGACATGAAATCGAAAGGGACATGGCTAACAAAGCATGTGGATGAACACAATTTTTCCAAAGCCGACAAAGGTTGGAACATTAAACGCAACTCTAAGCGTAGTCTTCTTAAGAAAGGTATGTTTCATAAACTCCGAATCTAGCATTATTTTAATTAAGGGTGATTTTTATGTGTGTAAAATCCTAGCCATACGGCAGTAAATTGTAGGCAACATAAAAACCTTAATTAGTAGATAGTTAATGCTAATTTAGTTGAAACAAACTAGTACGAGTTCAGTGGCATGATGTCGAAAGTTATTTTAATAACTAATGTGAGAGACCAGTAGGTGGACTTTGGAGCCACCAAGCATGTTTGTTGAAACAGAGACATGTTCACCTCCTATCAGAGGATAGGAGATGTCGAGAAACTCTATATGAGTAACTCACCTGCGACAGAGGTTGCATAAAAGGGAAAGGTCGAGCTGAGCTCATATCTCGTAATATTCTCACATTGAATGAAGTTTTTCATGTTCCTGCATATGCAAGAATCTTGTATCTTGTTCTGTTGTAGATGGTAAAAGACTTAAGATATTAATTGAATATGGAAAACTTTTCGTACCTAAAGGCATGTGATTTTGAAAAAAAACGTTATAAGACTTAAGGTCAATATAAGCTTAATGAAAAAATTGATGAAGTAGTTGATTCTTGTGTTTTCTTTTGCGTGATTGAATGTTTTGCATGGTAGACATGGAACCGTAAACTTATATAAGTCAATGCATAAACTGGGAAGCGTAGGCTGCATACCCAAATTTAGTTTGGATATTGAACACAAAAGTTAAATATTTGTAGAATCAAAATATGCTATAAAACCTTTTAGCAAAATTGCTCAGAGTAACTCTAAGCCCTTAGAATTAATTCAGTTAGACCTATTTGACATGAAATCAACCCAAAATAAGGTGGTAAAAGGTGTTTTTATAACTTTCATAGATGATTGTACGAGGTACTATCTTGTATACTTACTTAGGGGTAAGGATGATGCCTTAGAAGCCTTAAGAGTATAAACTTGAAATTGAAAGCAAAGTATATGTTACCACTAAAAGGGTTAGGTCCTAACATGATGGCAAGTATGAAATTCATATAGGAGAACTTTACTTGTTAAATGGCATTATTGATGAGATCACACCTCCTTATTCACCGTAGTCTAATGGTATAGTTGATCGTAAGAACAAAACCATTAAGGAGATGATTTATGCCAAGTTGATGAAAGGATTAACCGCCAACTTGTGGGGGGGAGGTCTTCCACTGATTTTGTTATATCCTGAATAGAGTAACCTTTAAAGGATTAGATAAAACTCCATATGTTTATGAAATGTAAACAAACTTCTTATGCATCCGTCAAAGTGTGGGGGTGTTTAGATAAGATATCCTGAGTACCCTACTGCATATAGTTTTTGGTTGTGAGTTCAGCTTTTTCTGACTTTGGTGTGAATACTATTATGGAATCTAGGGATGGTGAGTTCTTTGAACATGTTTATTCTTAATCATGTACCTCATTAGAGATGTGATGTTGATCCCCTAGATTTATTTTCAAATAGTCAGAACTTATCTTTAAGGAAGATGAATTAGAGTTGATCCTAGGAGAAGTAAAAGATTAGAAATGAGACTTCTTATGGACCTCTCTTCTTAATAAGCCTAGCTTAATCTGAACTCCAGACTCGTAAAGAAGCCATAACATCTATTGAAACCCCATTCCGGTAAGAAGCTTCATTTAGTGAAATGGACTCAAATCAGGCTCGGAACCCCAGACTTGGGAGCTTGCTAGTTTACCTCTAGGGAGTAAGACCATGGGATGTAAATGAGTCGAAACGTTAGACGTTAGATATATGGAACTGTGGAAAAATATTAGGCTATGGTAGCTAAAGGCTATAAACTAAAAGAAGGTGTAAATTTCCTTGATTCTTATTCACTTGTGACGAGAATTACTTCTGTTGAGATGCTAATTGATATTGCTGCCATAAACAACTTGGAGATACATCAGATGGATGTTAAGACAACTTTCCTACAACCGTGAATTAGATAAAGAAATTTACATAGACCAACCTGAGGATTTTGTAGTGAAAGGTTATGAAGACAAAGTTTGTAAGTTAAGGGAAAATTAGGCGCAGGCCCAAAAAAATAATATTCTTATTGTCAGGCTCACAATTAATTTTAGGTACCGTGACACCCATAATTATATGAAATTATCAAAAATGTCTGCATGACGGATTATGCATCCGCATGACGGGTTATGCATCAGGGGTATAATTGGCAACACAACTTGGATGTAACATATCTAAAAATCCGCGCCTTAGAATTTTACAAATTTTATATCGTTGGAAATCTTTTTAAGAGAGCTACGCAACGAGTACAAACAAGAATATCAAATTTTTTTTTTTTTACGAAAAAATCAGAGGTGATCATCATTTTAGGCAAAATTTTCGAAAACTTGATACATAGCCATTATGCAACCACCTAAAAAGATGCATAACACATTCTGCAGACGCATAACGAATTATGCAACCATTTTCTCCACTGCATAACAAATTATGCATTTGGATAACAAAGTTATGCATCTATAACAAGTTATGTAACCATTATTTTGGTTGATTTTAGTGCGTACATAAAAAAAATTGATGTATAATGCAGTATGCATCCATATTTACGGATGCATATCAGGTTATGCATCTATTTTATCGATGTATAAAAGATTGTGCAACAATTTTCTCGATGCATAATGCATTATGCAGTCATATTTTCGGATGCATAATAGGTTATGCATCCATTTTCACAACCGCATAATAGAAAAACAGACGCATAACGAATTATGCAACCATTTTCTCGATTGCATAACAAGTTATGTATCCATTTTTTTGGTTGATTTTAGTGCGTACAAAAAAAAATTGATGCATAATACATTATGCAACTATATTTTCGGATGCATATCAAGTTATGTATCCATTTTCTCGATGCATAAAAGATTATGCAGCAATTTTCAATTTCACAACAAAAAAAGAAGATGTTGGATAATGCGCTATGCATCCATTTTCTAGACTGCATAACAGGTTATGCAGACATTTTTGTAGATGCATGATAGCTTATACCATTATTTTTTTTTTATTGATTTCAGTTCTAACAAAAAATTAATGCATAACACGTTATGCAAATATTTGTCAACTGCATAAAAGATTATGCTGTCACTTTTGAAGCTGCATAACATATTATGCAAGTACAAGTACTCTTATTGCAGCTCTTGCTGCTAAGGAATCTTACGACAACTGATCTCGTTGCACTCTCTGGTGGTCACGCCATCGGTGTCGGTAATTGCTCATTTTTCACGAATCTTATACCCTACCCAAGATCCCACCATGAACCAGAGCTCCGCAAGCAACCTAAAACTCACTTGCTCCCTAAAGACGACATTATCAATACCGGTTTTGTAAGTGAGAATAGAAACCGACAACATTATCTTGTTCCTAAGACTTTGGCTACTTCGCATTTACGATTGCGAAACTAAATCGAGACTGGATATTTCTTATTAACTACGGATGATTCATTCATTGGATCCAACATTTGACTAATCTTAATATATTGTTCTCATCTCTAATGATTTCTTTTCTTGCTTCGTTTTGGCCGTAAACAATTTGATGTTTTTTCCTTGAGCAAAAGAATTACCTGAAGTCAATAATTGAACCAAAACTGGAACAATTCATCCAAATAAACTCGGATTTCATCAATTGCAGATACATTTTTTCACAGATCCAACTACATGAGTTTGTGCTAATGGAGATTGGAGATCCAGATCGACAAGTTTCAACCAAAACAGAATTCCTCCGTGTAGTTTCTGAAACTGCCCAGAATTTTCAGGATCACCCAATGGCTACTCTTTTTTTTTTTTCGAATACGTAGGTCTAGTTTCAAGCAACCACAACAGGGACCTAATCCACCTTCTTCAAACACACAATTTTTTCACGAATCACTAGAACTAAGAGAAACAACAACAGTAGCTTGTTCACGAACTTATAACTGATGAATATAATCAAGCAATCTCCTTCTTTAACAACCAAAATCAAAGATTTTTCATCTTCATTTAATATCTGTAACAATGAATCTGAAGATTTCTTCTTAAATTCAATCCCAACGATACGAAGTCTTGCAAAAGATCTTTAATAAAAAAAATCCCAATTCTTCTTTAGTTGAACCTGGTTCGGTGAGGTTGGAAATTTCTCCCAGACGATGAAGAAACACAATTTTATAAAATTATGGGTTTGGAAATATTTTTTTCCTACGAATTGGGTGCGCGCCTGAAGTTTTACGCTCGTGGGTTTCACTGTGTAGAAAAATGTTGTGGTTACGACACGCATCAAATTTTGGCGCCGTTGCCGGGGAGCAGCGGATGATTTTAGTTGTTTTTATTTTTCTTTTTGCTTTATTCTTGCTTTGTTGGATTCTATTCCGTATCTAACTTAAGTTTTTGAATCTTATTTCAGGTGCCGGTTTTCCATGTATGGTGGACGAGAGCAAGCATATTACAACAATCAATACGGTTTTTAACCTCAACATTATGACAATTTCCAACCATACTTAGGATACAATCAAAACCAATCTTTTGGCTATGATCAAATTCCTACAGAACCTTATGGATATTCTCATACATATCAACAACCTTATGACGGGTATGTAAGTGGACAATCACAAGGATGGGAGGATAGTTTTGTTTATGATCGAAATTCTCTAGTTTTGCGGATAAGATGTCTCGCCATGATTGGGGATCTTCAACAAAAGTTTCAAGAATCACATCGAGAAATTCAAAGGAATTCGGAGAAAATATACGAACAACTTAACCAACCTTTAGAGACTTTTGATGACGCTAGTGTAGATTACTTGAGCCTTGATCTTAATAATGATCAATCACCTATTCAAAAGGTAGAACTTGAGGAAGATGCATTTATTGCTTGGAAAAAATTTCTTAGGGAAAGATGGGAGTCCGCGGAAGTGTATGAACGTTGCAACGATGAGGAAGTTATTCCAACTCCGGATCATAATAAAGATCTTTCACCTATTCAAAAGGAGGAGTTTGGATATCACTTACCTATTGTTGTAAACAAAGTAACACCCTCACAAGAAGATCTTACAATTTATACCGAGGAAGATTATATGAGGGAAGAATGGCCCGATTCCGATGATGAGAATGTTGAAGAGATGATGCTAGAGGATGAAACCACATTCATTGATTTTGTGGAAGACCCAATTGAACTTGCGAATGATTTTAATGATGCCGAGACTTTGGTTAAGGTAGAAAACGACGAAGAATGGTTGCAAGGTTTAATAGAGGACCACGATATACAAGAGGTAAGCGATTCACTTGAATTTTTTAAGGATGAAGAGGATTCTATAATACAAGAGATTGTGCAAGGTTTGTCTAACCCTTTGCATATTGATTCTTCTCCTTTACCTCTTATTGGTTTGAATGTATGTGCTTCGAAAGTATTTTTGGATGATTTTGTTTCTAGATATCCACCATTGGAAACACTTGATTCTAACACTATGCAGGTTTGCCAAGAGGAATACATGAAAGTTCCCGAATTCTATGTTCTTTATACACTTCCGAGTGTGGACGAGAATAAGTGTGGGGGAAATTCCTATCGAGCGATAATTTCACTATTATTTTCTTGTGCTAACATTTGTATGGAGTTATTGCTTGCAAAACGGGTATTATGGGTGGATCCCCAAATTTTCCGATTGTTAGTATATGGGGAGTGAATCTTACAAGAGCTAAGTCGGGCCGACGACGTTAAAACAAGCGCTTCATGGGAGGCAACCCATTGGTTTTGTATTTCTTATCTTTTTGCTTTTTGTTATTTCTTTTTCTTGTTTCTTATCATGTTAAAATTTCCCACCTTGACTTTACTAGGAGGATTCAATTACATTGAGGACAATGTAAGGTTTAAGTGTGGGGGAGTGGTTAAGCATTTTTTTAAAACAAAAATTACAAAAAAATTAAAAAATCTTGAAAAAAAAAAAAAAAGTTTTACTTAAAAACTCCAACTTTTAAAGATTTTAGAGTCACTAGCATACTTCTAGGTATGTTTACATAGAGATTTTGACCGACATAATTGAACTTGGAAATGTTAGAGAACTACATTCGGATTTCTTGCTTGTTTGAGTGTTAAATAATGGATTTAATCATGCCTGGTGATGCGAATTTGGTGCGGGAGAAGGGCGTTATTAGAGTTGCTTTGATCAATCATTAGTGGAGACTACCCGTATTCATATCATGTGAGGCACCGACAGAATTCTTCCATCTACTAAAGAGCTTCTTTTGAGTGCGTGTCACCGTACGTAAATTCCGGGTAGAATGGTGAGCTACCCAACCTCCCACCAATAGAAGCACTACTCTTTGATCTCTTGAGTGCTAATTTTGTCAATCATGAGGGTGACGTCTATAGATGAAAGCCACCTTCTTGTAGTTCGATTTGCGCTAGCACCATTCTCTCTCGACAACAACGGATCCATAGAAACACATTCATCATCAAAAAGGAGCGACATCAAAATCTACAAGGAAAGTTGGAAAAGTTTAAGGTTTACAAGCAACTAACGAGAAAAAGAGCAAATTTCAAATTCAAGTAAAGCAACATACAAAGAGCAGATTTTTACATATATGTTGAGGACTTACAATACAATGAGGTAATTTTATATCCAAGTATGAAGACTTATTCATGAGAGCTAAGAAAATCAAAAGGTGAAGAATTTTTGAAAGTTTATGATTTCAAAGACGATACAAGTTGTGAAGAATCAAGCGGTAAAATACTTCTCCCACGGCCATGGTTGTATTTAATTTCTCTTGTTTTGTTTTCAAAAAAAAAAAAAAAAAGAAAAGGAAAGAAGAAAAAAAAGAAAGAAAGAAAAACAAGAGAAATATTTGTTCTTATTTTTTGTTAATAAGCCGTGGGGAAGGAAAATTTATAAGGTAGTTTCAAGCAACAAGGTTTTAAGGTAAAAGAGTTATAAATTGTCAAGGATTTATGAAATTCAAGGGTTTATCATCAATAGTTGGAACCGAAGACGAAGACCAAGATAAAGACGAGGAGCGGAAGACGTTTCTATTGGATGCCGTGAGAGTGGTGTTATCATAATTGGCGATCGGATGTGAAGGTGAGTAAGTAATCTCATCCTCGATAATTATGGTTGATTTCCTTTCTTAGAGATCGTCAGAAAAATGGTTTTTCAAAATATTAAAAGATGTGGGTTTTTAAAAATATATCTCGGAAGTTGTCCTTCCCACCATTCAACGTGTTGCAGGATTTTTCTCTTCATTTCCTACCTGCACACATGTGAGAACCATAAAAAAGCCGTCTTTTTTGAGTGCAATTATCATAAAATCCTTTTTGGTGAGGCAGAAGTCGAGGCGAAATGCTTATTGATCGTTTCTCAAACACGCATTCTCTCATTATGGTGTGGTTATTTCTCACTCAACATTTAAGAATGAGAATATGTTCTTTAGTATTTCTAACTTCTTATTACTAGCATGCAGAAACTCTTTGTCCTCATAACTTTTTGGATGCTTTGGACGCTTGAACGCTTTGAAGTTGTGAGTTTTTAGTTTGATTTGAAGGTCGATCCCACGAGGAGCACGAGATTCTAGTTATAAAAATTGTCACGAAAGGGGGGTGTAAAAAGCAAAAGAAAATAAACAAAGCAATTAAAAGATAAAGTTGAAAGCAATACGAGAGACAAGATCAAGGAATCCTTCTTCGTTCTAAACAATGATTAAAGTTATGTTCTTTTCTACTTTTTATTAGTCACATTATCACCAACCGTAGGATAGCAGGTCCGCTTAGCTAGCCCCAAAATCCCTAATTTCACCGAGTAACAGTCCGCTTTAGTTATCGATTCTATTCAAAAGAACCACCACGAGGTTCGCTTACAAGATGTAATTCCCTGAATGCATTAAGATCTATGAATTTAGGTTTAGTACTAGTAGTTAAACTCGGTTCGCTTGGTTCACTTTCTAGCGTTGTTTCTACACACAATTGCTCCACGGAATCCCTCCGCAAGGTCTTGTGTTTTCTACTTGTGTAAAGTGTCGAGAACGATTACTTATTCCCTAACTTATACTAGATTTAGATTAAACTAACAAATCAATTTAGCATGCATTCTAAACAATCTATCAATCAATCATGAATGTCATTAAGATCATTCCTATTAGTAAAACAAACGATAATCATGTGAAAAACTTCAAGATAGAATTAAAAACAAAAACTCAAATCATATTAAGAACTAGGAATTCATCCTCAATCAATAAAATTAGCTACTCATGTTAAAGAGTTCACACAAAGAATAAGAAAAGAAAAGTGTTGTATGTGTAGAGATGTGTGGAGGTGTGTAGAACTTCTCTATTTATAGGCTTCAATATTCTCCAAATCTTCTAAGGAATAGAATCCTTTTTCTTTTGCAATTCAATTTCCAAATCCAAGCTTTTCTCAACTCTTATATCTTCTCTTTCCAAATTTTAGTCCAATTCTCCATCCAATTCCTAGCCCAAGTCTTCACACCCATGAGAGAAGTCTATAGAAAATTCTGGAATTTTTGCTCATCAGAAAATCGGGATTGTGGCCTTAATCCGTGCGGAAAAGTCAAGCAACCCTTTGAGTTCTCTTTCTCACATCGACGGAATATTCCGTTTAGATTCTCATTATATATAACGGTTGACTAACGGTCCTTAACAGTTGACCGGTCAAGGGATGAGTCAGTCACTAGTTAGTGAAAGTCGAACAGAGTCACCACTAACTCAAATTGACCGGTCTTGGCCAAAGTTATTGCACAAATTAGGTAAGTGCTTGACCATGATGGCCGGAATTTCACACTTTGTTCTTTGACCCATTCACCGCCAAGCTCCAACCCGGTTCAAAGCCATTGCCACCGCTACTTTCCTCTTGATCCACCGCCAAAGTCTGTGCATTCACTACTTCCTCGATGCTTCAATCGACACAGTGACAACCACATTTTCAATGCACATCTCTCGAGATCCCCGACATACATCTAAAGCCTGCAATTCCACCTTCTAAGCCTTCTTGTTATCTCAACAAAGATCATCTCTGTGGCTCCAGTCAAGAAGATGAATTCCCTTGTCGCTCCATTCTTGTAGTTGCACTCAAATCCGCAACCTCTCTGCATCTCTCCCTGAATCTTCATCTCAATCCTTCTCAAAAGACCTCACTTTTCACAATTCAATCCATCAGCTCTTCCCCGAACTCACTTGCTTGACGTCATTCAATTCTTGCAGCTCTTGCATTCACTCGCACCCTAGTTCCATTTCGGTTCAATCCACCAACTCCCGCAATTCCATACAGCTCTCCCATATTCTGCTCATTCATTACCTGCACTACTCAGCTCCCATTCCCAGCAACATATTCTTAAGCTCATTCTAATGTAGCTACAACAATTTCATCCATGTAATCATCACACCCCTGTATCCTAGGCATACATCTATGCTTCACTTCAGCCATAATTCAGGTTCAAACTGAGCTTATAAACCTCTTCTCAGCCTTTCAAAACTTCATAACCCGCAAATCAAGACAAACTCACTCTTTCCCAAGTCAGTCCAGCTCCAATCAACTTCCAAAACCATCACCAGACCCATGTTAGTTCTTGCAGCTCAACCAGCACCAAGCATTCCCCTGGACAGTCTAACATTCATCTAATTTAACACAACAGAGCTCACTGCAGTGATCGCAATTTGAGTTAATTCTTGCTTCCCTTCTTATCTCGCAACATTCAGTCTTCACACCTCCACCATACTCAATTACACAGACCTGCAACACCACCCTGTGCCTGCCAATTCAAGCACTTCCAGCTCAATTGTTGTGTTTTATCTGCACCTGCAACATCAACTCGGCGTCACCAGAACCACCACACCGATTTGCTCACTAACCCATTTCTTTGTTACTTCTTAGCTCAATCAACTCAGCTTCATTCTGCTCCCGCTCTGTAACTCAAGCAACCCATTTTCCAACACCATCTGAGACCGCCATCATCTCCGAACCCAATCTTTATTATCATCTTCTCTATCTCACCGAGCTTCATTGATTCTTTCTCGATCTAAATCTTCACAACGAAACTCTAACCCAATCCAGTTCCATCTCCGTCCACAATTTCTTCTCCATGTACCTTCATCTCCTCAAAACCACTGCCAATTTCTAATCAATTCGAACCCATCTTTGCAGCTCAAGTTCAATCTTCTAAGAACATTACAGCACCACCAGATCTACTTATCTCAATTCTGAGAAGAACCCAGCACTTCCAATATCATACAGAACTCAATTCTTACCCTTTCTCTCTCTCGATTTCAATCAAACCCCCTTCTCTTTCTTCTCTGAATTTTTAGTTTCTCGGCTTATGAAGCGGCGTTGTTTGCTGCTCTTCTCTCGGTTTGGTGTGGAGATGATTGAGAGTTCTTAATTCTAGGGTTATGTAAAGATTTGGGATTGAGACGCCCAAGTAAGAACCACCCCCGATGGGGTGCCTATATCGATGGTTGCTTTGATAAGGGCTAGCCTCAAGTGTCCAGCCCCTTATCCTCAGTTGGTCCGTATTTAGTACTTCTTCAAATTGGGTTGCCCCTTAACCTTGGCTGGCTCCATATATCAATCGCCCAGAAATGACCTTTTTTGCCCTTTTGGCTCAAATTGGGTGTTTTCTTCTTCTTTTCCTCCGTGCGACTCCAAAGTAGCTACAAAACTCAAAACAAACGTAAAATACATAATTTACAAGAAAAATAACAAAGAAAGCATAAACTACTAGATAGTAAATTAGGTGTATTCTACACCTATCAAAAAACTGAAAAATGGGTCTCACAGTAGTTTTCACTTTGCAAATATGTGGAAGCAAAATGTATGAGGGGTTACAATGAGTAAAGAATTTTTAAACACAACATGAATGTAACATAAGCCAATCGTGAATGAAGACGTCTTCCGCACTTGCTCATAAAACATTCATAAATTTCATTTTCTTTGTTACTATTCAGTTGATTTCGTTTCGACTACCGCTTAACAATAATATAGATTTGTTTTTCTTTTTCTGTTTTTTTTTCCTCGGCAAAAGTAGAAAGGCTTACTGGGAGTAAGCGAAAACAACACCCCATGTCATACAAATAGACTCCCCAATTCAATTTTCGGCATAGCGAAAGAAGAGAGGAAGGAGAACCTCCCAAAAAGCAGCAAAAGAGAATACCCCCAATAATGTCCACATTAGGACTTTAATTTACAAAAAATTGCCCCCAGTTCGATTTTACATTGTCTAAAGAAATGTTTTTCAGAGCTTCCACATTCTTACACCAATAATATGCCTGTGTTTTCACTTTCTCGATGACTTGCTGAACTTCGAAGTTGATTCCTTTGAAAACCAAGTCATTTCTGGAATTCCATATTGTCCAAGTGATGGGTGCCGGAAGAATTTGCCACAAAACTTGTCCAACAGTAGATAAATTCTTCACCTTCCAACCTTTGATGATCAAGTCAATACATTTGGCATTACCCACTCTGTTTTCACGTAAGATCCTAAGTACAACCAAATCTTAGTAACCTCGGGACAAAGTGAAACATCAAGTGAGAAGTTGTTTCTCCATCTTTGCGACACAACAAACATCCGTTGACAATTATCTTACCTTTCTTGTAAAGGGTGTCCATCGTCGCCATCTTTTTATGATATAATTGCCATAAAAAGAAACCCACTTTGTATGGCCAAGCTCTAGACCAGATGCTAAGGTTTGGAGTTTCAATCTCGTTTTCTTTTTCAAAACCAAGAGTATGCCGATTTCACGAGAAAATTGGCCCTTTTGTCGAAAGACCAAGATAGAATATCTTCAATTACCAACTATTTTATCTTCAAGAAGAGTAAGTAAAGAGCATACCTCGTCGATTTGATGTTGATACTGACCTTCTGGACAATCTAAATTCCAGCTCCTTTCATTTGCAATAGTGGCAATGCAATCTTTTACTGTCCAATTCTTAGAATCTGAGATAGAGTATATGCTTGGGTACTGACTTGGAAAGAATTCTCACCTACCCAAGTATCTTCCTGAACCCTAATGGTGTTTCCATCCCCAAAGTGAGAGCTGCGCCTTGTTTGAAAGCCTTTAGCTGCTGAAAAATGCCTTTCCAGACTCCACACTTGTTAGGATTTTTGGTTTCTTAGTTTCACGATCAAAATTCTCGAGATTCATATTTTGCGACCATTGCTTTCCTCCAAAGAGAAGTCTTTACTCTGTTAAAACGCCACCACCATTTCGAAAGTAACGCTTTATTCATGCTCTTCAAAGACTTGATGCCCAGGCCCCCTTTTTGAGTGGAATGTGACACGTTTCCCACGCTCTGTAATGATGGCTTTTCTCCTCTCTGAGGAGTCCCATAAGAAATCTCGCATAACTTTTTATAAAGACTTGATCACTTTGGCGGGGAAATAAAAGAGATAACATGTATATTGAATACTTGCTAAAACACTCTTTATAAGTGTCATTTTCCAGCTTTAGTAAGACTTGATCGTTTCCCACGAGCACAATCTAGACTTGAATTTTTCAATTAACTCTTCCCATTTATGGTTCAAGTTCAGAAAATCTCCCAAAGGCATTCCCAGGTAGGATGTAGGCAGACTTTTCTCTTTATAGCCGAGCATGGCTTCCATGGAATCCAGATTTACAGCATTTGTTACCCCAAATATACTGCATTTGGCAAAGTTTATGTGAAGCCCTGAAACCATTTCAAAACCAAGGAGATAATACCGAAGATAGGTCATTTGTTCTACAGAATCGTCTAAAAACACTAGTGTGTCGTCTGCGTATTGAAGATGCCTAACTTTCTGATTCATTGCAAACCCACCCAAATGACCCGCATCATGACCGATCTGAAGCATCATATTTAAAACTTCCGAAACAATTAAGAAAAGAAAAGGTGAAAGAGGGTCATCTTGAGTTAATCCTTTCCCAGTTGTGAACTTAGTATGACCTGAGCCATTTATGAGAACCGAGACCGGAGTGTTGGTGATGCAACCCTGAATCCATTTTCGCCAAAGAGCTCCAAATCCCATATTTTCCAAGGCTTCGTCGACAAATTCCCAAGAAACATGATCGAATGCTTTTTCGAAGTCGATTTTACAAACCACCCCGGGAGTTCCATTTTTCATTCTTGAATCAAGACATTCATTGGCTATTAAAGCACAATCCAAGACTTGTCTTCCTTTAATGAAAGCTACCTGTTGGTGTGTGATGGTTATTTTCAATGATGTTGTAGTAAGAAGGGTTGTCGTTCACTCGGACTTGACGAGATTGATTTTAAGAATTAATAAAAGAAAATAAAAGAAAAATATATACAAAAATTGTCACAGGATGAAGAGATTATTGAGACTCGTGATTCCACCAATTCTTACATTCATGTGGTTCAACTAATAATTCTAGACATTTATAACTCAAATTTATTGACTCTAATTCATTGCCGAAAGTAGATTTTGAAAGTAATGACTGTATATCTAAAGCATGAGACATCAAAACACTTAAGAAAGCATGACCCATCAATTGAAATCACAATCATTCAATAAAAATCATAAGATACGATTAAAAATCAATGCAATAAGTCATAAAAGAATTAATAGAATTACCACATGCATGAAAAATGTCTTCCTCCATCGTCCCAGTGTTGGGGTTTAGCTCCTCATATTATTCACGTGCTCAAAATAATAGTTCATAGCTCAAATAGGTGAAAAACAAGAGAAAACTAATGACTCGATCGGGCGGTTTCAACGCCCCGAAAAGGCGTTACAAAAAACAAATTCTGAGAAGAAATAAGTCTGCCTCTTAAACGATACAAGGGTTCTGCTGTTGAATAACGATAGTTCTCTGCGACCGTTCCCTATGCGTCTTATGTTCTTCGTGTTCTAGGGTTCCTGAGAACGACACTTCTATAGTGTCGTCTGTAACTCCTCCTCTTCTTCTTCCTGCTGCTGCTACAATTCCTATTCTTCGCCTCTGCAGCCTTTCCTCCTTCCCAGAAACGTACCCAAAAACTCCCCCAAAGTCTCCACCTCGTCTCTAGGAGTCCAACAGACCCTTATATACCCAACAGGGAAAGTACCCCGCGAGTTAATCTTCCAAAAACCTCCCTGCCTTTCACCGGAAGTCACGGAATAATTTCTTCACTTTTTTGCTTCACACGGCTTTCCTCATATTATCCGATACTTTCCTGATTTGGTAGAAATCTTCTCCTCATTTTTGTGTAACTTCCGAACAAGCCAAAGATCCCGAGAATCTTTCTTCTATCCCACGTACTTGCCAAAAACAAATCACCCGAGTATCTTCCCCTCGTTTTCTTCAAACTCGGTGATGCACCCTGACCCGATCGATTCTAATGGACCTAACAACCTTGTATACTCTTGATAAGTCAGCCCATCAAAAATCATCCATTGAATCTCGTTATTTCTCGTCTAATTCTTGCATCCAAATTCACGGGTGATAGTATAGTTTCCACCAAAACCGTGCGTTTAAACCATGAAGATGGTGTCCCCTAACAATGGCTGGGGTGCGAATATAAGGTGCCCTGAGGTTACCCCATATCAACTGGGTTGCCCCTTATCCAAACTGGGAGGTCCGAATAGTAATTTTCTCCCACGAGCGCAAATACCACTTTTCGAGCCAATTTTCCCGCAAAAGCTTATTTCTCCGAAAACACCTACAAAGACATAAAATCCACAATAAATACGAAATCGAGCACTAACAATACATACAATTGAGATCATATTAGACACATAAATATGTCCATCAAATACCCCCAAACTTATTATTTGCTAGCTAGTCCTCGAGCAAATCAAATAGAAAATAAAATCCTAACTCACTGTCGCAGGCATCGTCGATTGCATTTAGCGTATGCAATAAGCCTTTAAACCCCTAGGTGGCCCTAGTGGCCGAGTTATAGTCTCGGGAGGGTTTACCAGAGGTGTACCCACAAAACCTTTACTCCAGACCCTAACTATCTACGCAGAACCTTGGAAGGCACTAAAGAATCTCCTTGGTTGGCATACTTATTGACTACAGGAGGAAGTACCCTGATGCGAAATTCCAATTGTTGTACACGAGTTTGCACTCAAGCATACTAAAATTCATATATAAGTCACAAGAGCTCTACTCAGAGTCGCATATGGACATCAATATCCGGAGTCAAAACTAATCACATGGATAGATCAAGAAGATGGATATAGAGAAAACATAGATGGTTTTGATGTTTACTAAGTGAACTGGTGTTTCCCATATTATAAATCAAGGCCTCCGCCAAAATGAACCTATCCTAATGGACTGAGATACTAGTCGACTAATATCAACACACTGGCATATACAAGGGAACCAAAGTGGTCGATAATCCTAACTCTAGGTCAACACAACTGGCATATACAAGGGTTCTAGTGGTCGACTTTATTGATTTTATTCCAGTTGTTCTAATGGTCTCGGTCTCAATTTCTTTTTCTTTTTTTTTTGTTTTTTTTTTTTTGTATCTCAATCACTCTAATTCACCCTAGCATTGGTAACTACTTGATTCGTGGGCCCCACCTAATCACTTAGAGAAACATAGTTTAAAAACAAAACAAAATAAAAACAGAAGTGAAAAGGACTCAACGAGATATGGTGAAACTATCATGTTATTTCTAACACCCGAGCTCTATGCTTTTATGAATAGACTCTTTAGATGTTGCCATCTAATCAGATTGGTTCCTCAACACCTACAACCAAAATGCTTCCATCCACTTAGATTGGTTACTGCCATCCTTAGTAAGCATAAATTTCTAGGCTCTGGAGTTTAATAATGCAACTAAAATGTTTCTCCCATACCCCCAAACTTAAATCTAACATTGTCCTCAATGTTCTAAAGATAAAATTAAAAGCATGAACAAGGAGAAACTGTTACCATTTGAAGTAAAAGAGTTAAGGAAAGATATTACCGTGTCGCATGAATATTGGGTTACCTCCCAAAAAGTGTTAAGTTTAAAGTCTTCAGCCAGACTAAGAAAGGATTAGTCACCTTATAAAATCATAAAGTAATAGCCGGAATTTTGTGGGTCATAAAAACCAAATAGAGCTATCACAAGTAAAAGGAATCTACAACATGCCAAGAAGATGAACAAATAAAGCATACCCTTGTCTAGATTCCTGTTTAAGACAACTACATCTAGCTGTGGTTCAGGTTCAGGCTCTATGACTGGGTCCAAATAAAATATTTCATGTGCTGGAATTCCTCAAAGCTAAGATCCTGTTCAGGTTGTAAAGTCTTTAAAAACTCAAATAAGAACTTAGAAGCACATAATAATAACATGAATAATTGCGGATCCTTAAAGTCAATCAGGGCTTTGACTCACACAATTGACCACGATGAAACCGGGTCAATCATAAGAAAATATGTCGATACTAATCTCCTAAAGTACTTAGGTTTAGTCTCAAAACTAAATAACTCGACACATATGAAACTCATACGTTCCCACAATTGGTTGAAAAATATATATATGGTGGGAAAACAAAATCAATCTTGGTATCATTAGGCTGGGTAAACCACATCAACCAGAGGATGGGTTTCTAACAACTGAATTTCTTCCTGGACATTATTAGGTTCTGGAGAGCTAGTATGAAGGCAATCTGGCACAATGGTTGAGGCACATATATCAAGTCCCAAGTGAGGGATCTCTGCAAGAGCTAAAGGTAAAGCACGTGGAGAATGATAATCACCCCCAAACTTAGAGTTTTGGGTGTCTCTAGATAGACTATCTACAATTTCCATAATTTCTAGATCATCTAATCCCGAAAATGGTCAATTTCTTCTTCTAAGTTATAATCGGAAGGTGCATCCTCACTCATCATATTTGAAAGCTCTACGAGTTCATCTTCTTTGTCTAAGACTAATGTTTCTAAATCGTTAGACTCTAAAACAATGTTCTCAGAAGAAACTCGTTCCTCTAAACCATAATCGGCTTTGTAATCATGAGGAAAAACTACATCATCTAAAACGGTGGTATCTCTAGTCAAATCCTCGTCCTTTTGAATAGGTGAATAATTATTAAAATTATTTAGATTTGAACTAGCTAGAAACATTATCATTATTAAGTTCAATTGGAGTAACAAATTCCTGATCACTATGCCTACTTATTTCAAATTCTTCATCAACACTATCCTCATCATAATCATTATTATAATAAAATGAAAATGGTTGAACCTCATCTAAACAAGTAGTGTTACCAAATTTATCCTCGTCATCTTGATTATGCAAATAACTATCCTCATTTTCAAAGGTACTATTGGAAACACTACATTGGAAATTAAGACTATCTTGAGCATTCTTTCCGGGCCTCTAACAACATTTTCTTAGTCGACTCACATGACTTCCCTGATTTTATCTAGGAAAGAAGGTTCACACGTTGCATTGCTTTCTTCCATAACTAAGTCATTCATCTCATCTGAACTACGTGTCGACTTAAGTATCTTTTGTGCTTGAGACTCACCTAACTTACGTGCGGACTCTAGTAGAGAGGAATTTTGCTCACCGTATGACCGGGGTGGGAATATGGATAGTAATTGGGCTCACCATGGTATGGACCATAACCTTCAAAAGGTCAATATGTTCCCAACCACTATTCACATTATGGTCAAAGTAACGTCCATTTTGAAACTCGGATCGGATATTCGTTGTATTGGCTATTGTAATACCAGTCGACATTCTATTGCAGGGGTGTGAGTTGTCACACAAAATAAAACCCACTGACAGGGGATCTGTGGGTGGATAGAGTCTTACCTCCGTACTCGACGGGCTATGAACCGTTGAAGTCGACTCGAGGCCACCGACTCCGATGTCGATGTACGAACCTAAGGGGCCGAGACAAGATCGTAAATGGCAGCCCTTCCTTCCATAAACAGTTTATATTTAATTTTTAACCCTTCCTTTGGGTTTAAAATAATAAAGTCCAAGTCCAAAAATAAAGTCCAAAAAGTGTCCGAAAATAAAAATAAAAATTATAAAAATACAACCCTATTTACAGTTTCTAAAAATAAAACAACATAGTATATACAAAATCTTCTTCTTCACTCCTTTCGATTCCTCTTTTCTTTCCTTCTTTGGCGATGCTTTCCTTTTATAGCACTTTTTGTTTCCTTGTAGCTTCGCTCCAAATCTGAAAAGAATCGAAAAATACCAAAGGCGTAAAAGAGAACAAAAATAATAAAAAAGAAAAATAAAAACCTAAAACAAATCTAAACACAAGTCCGCGTCGGCGACGCCAAAAATTGATGGTTATTTTCAATGATGTTGTAGTAAGAAGGGTTGTCGTTCACTCGGACTTGACGAGATTGATTTTAAGAATTAATAAAAGAAAATAAAAGAAAAATATATACAAAAATTGTCACAGGATGAAGAGATTATTGAGACTCAGGATTCCACCAATTCTTACATTCATGTGGTTCAACTAATAATTCTAGATATTTATAGCTCAAATTTATTGACTTTAATTCATTGCCGAAAGTAGATTTTGAAAGTAATGACCGTATATCTAAAGCATGAGACATCAAAACACTTAAGAAAGCATGACCCATCAATTGAAATCACAATCATTCAATAAAAATCATAAGATACGATTAAATATCAATGCAATAAGTCATAAAAGAATTAATAGAATTACCACATGCATGAAAAATGGCTTCCTCCATCGTCCCAAAGTTGTTGGGGTTTAGCTCTCTAATTATTCAAGTGCTCAAAATAATAGTTCATAGCTCAAATAGGTGAAAAACAAGAGAAAACTAATGACTCATACAGTTTCAACGCTGAAAAGGCGTTACAAACAGCTGTGTAAGAAAATAGCCTGCCTCTTAAACGATACAAGGGTTCTGCTTGTTGAATAGCGATAGTTCTCCTGGGGACCGCCTCTGTGCGTCTTATGTTCTTCGTGTTCTAGGTTTCCTGAGAACGACACTTCTATAGTGTCGTGCCTCGTAACTCCTCCTCTTCTTCTTCTTGCTGCTGCTACAATTCCTATTCTTCGCCTCTGTAGCCTTTCCTCCTTCCCGGAAACGTACCCAAAAACTCCCCAAAAGTCTCCACCTCGTCTCTAGGAGTCCAAAAATAAATCACCCGAGTATCTTCCCTGTTTTCTTCAAACTCGGTGATGCATCCCACCCGATCGATTATAATGGACCTAACAACCTTGTATACTCTTGATAAGTCATCCCATCAAAATCACCATTGAATCTCGTTATTTCTCGTCTAATTCTTGCATCCAAATTCACGCAGGTGATAGTATAGTTTCCCGCCAAAACCGTGTGTTTAAACCATGAAGATGGTGTCCCTTAACAATGGTCAAAAGCGAAAAGCATGTGCCCTGAGGTTACCCCATATCAACTGGGTTGCCCCTTATCCAAACCGGGAGGTCCGAATAGTAATTTTCTCCCACGAGCGCAAATACCACTTTTCGAGCCAATTTTCCCGCAAAAGCTTATTTCTTCGAAAACACCTACAAAGACATAAAAGCCACAATAAATACGAAATCGAGCACTAACAATACATACAATTGAGATCATATTAGACACATAAATATGTCCATCGCTGTGAAATAAGAGATGGCAAAACTTTTTTTAACCTTTCTCGCTGGAACTTTCGAGATCATCTTGTAAACACTATTAATCAAACCAATTGGCCTGATATCTTTCACTTCTTCCACCACTTTCTTTTTTGGAATTAGAGAGAGAAATGTGTTTTTTAGTCTCCAATTTAAAGTTCCCCATCTGTTGGAATCTTTCACCACTTTCATTATATCATTGCCTCGAAGTGCCAACACTTAAGTATAATCATCACCCGAAAGCCATCCGGACTCGGTGCCTTATCTTGACCCAAACTTTTAGCGAGGATAGACAGTCATGTTCTCGTAATTTGATTCCACCCCGAAGCTAGGATTGGGTTGAGTTGCTTAAACCTGCATCCCCGTAATAGAAGGTCTAGCAGAAGTTTTTTTGTGAAAAGAGTTGAGAAGTAGTCCGTAATCAAGACTTAATCAGCTTTTTATCTTCTCGAAAGTTTCCCATTAACCTTCAAAGAATGTATAAAGTTTCTTCTATGCCTTATCTTGACTATTCTATGGTAGAAATTCTTATTTCTATCTCCATCAAGATTCCATGAATTTCCATATTTTTGAAGATACATAATGTGCCTTCTATCCGCTAGCGTTTTTCAAATTCTTACAAAGATCTGGTTCTTTCTAGCCACTTGAAGAGCAAATGATGGGACCAATATCAATCAAACTATCTAAAGCAGCCAGTTCAACCAATATGTTCTCAATCTGCCTTTCCACCTTACCAAAACCTCTTTATTCCAAGTTTTTATACTTTCCTTCAAAGCTTGAAATTTTTTAGCCAATATGAATCCCGCAGATCCGTGAAAAACATAAGATTCCCACCACTGTTTCATCAACTCTAGGAGATTTGCATCGTGTAAACACATAGCTTGAAATCGAAAGGGAAGGACCCCGGTCTTTTTGTTCGCAAGATAGAAGAATCGGAGCGTGATCGACATTGGTTTACCTAACACATGCTTGCAGAGATTGAAGGATATTGAAATCGGTCACCGAGATAAGAAACCTATCAATCTTACTAAGATTCTTCCAAGTAAATTGCGTACTCACCCATACTCAAATCCACCATCTACTCTGTCATCTACAAATTTTCGAAAATGTTTCATACCTCTGGAAGTAGTTTTACAACTTACCTTCTCCTTCATCTTTAGAATTTCATTAAAGTCCCCTTCTATGCACCAAGGAAGACTCCACTGATTCTTAACATCAATCAATTTTTCCCAAACAATCTTTCGCAAAACCACATCAAGGAGCATAAACCCTTTTAACCATCCACCGAAAACCATCTTGCATTTTAAGCTAATAGAATGATGACCCACCATACAAATCTTCCACTTCAATGGTGTTTTTATTCCAAATGAGTAAAATACCACCAGAAAAACCTATACAGTTGAGCTATAATTCTGTCATCACAAGCTTCTAACCTGGTTTCCTGTAAAATAAGGATATCTCGGCTTCCAAATCTTCACACGTTCTTGCAACTGCCCTCCTTTTCCTCTTTCGTAACACTTATTAACATTCCATGAAATTAACTTAAACATAAAAATTAAAACCCAGGAAACCAAGAAAGAGGAACATTTAACAACCCTTCAATAATTTGGTCTTTAAAGGCATCTACATGAAGTTGAATTCCATTCACAACCATCTCTATATATTCTTTTCGAATCAGAAAGGACATTCCATTGGATTCAAAACCCCTTCGTCATATCAAATAGTTTACCAAATTTGAATTCCAAGTATTTTTGTGCCTTAAGTAATTTAGCAGATCACATTGAGAACTTAAGAAACAAGAATTATGAGGTGTTTCAACACTACTAACCCGGTAAGAAACAATTTCGATTGCCTATCTCCATATCGATGGGAGGAACAGTTGGAATAACAATCTGACAGCAACGATCGAATTCGATAAATTTCGAAAGGTTTGCCATAGAGTAGACATAAGAGTCTTCATTATCCACGATTGGCAAAGAAACCTCCCTGAAAGTAGGCAAAGTGCTCGCAATTTCTCCCTCTTATAACTCCGTTGTAGATGCCGATTCTAATTGCTTAATTCCATTCAAGGAACTTTGAGACGGTATATCTTTCCCTGACTCAGTGGTTAGAGATTATGAATCAGAGAAATCTTCGATCAATGGACCAGAATATTCCATGTTAGATGACCTTAGGCTAAGTCCTATGGGCTAGATTGGACTGTTAGATTGGCCAAAAAATGTTGCAAATCATGAAAAAAGTGTGGGAAAAAAGTTAACACTCAATCTGGCTACTTTTCTCTCCTAACATTTGCTCGCAGTCGCACTATCGGCGAGATTGAAACGCTGAATGGTGCGGTGTCCAAAAAGTAAAAATTACGCTGAACAGTTCAGCGCTAGAGGAATATTCTAAGTGATCCGCAGAGAAACGCCGAACCATACAACGTCACTTTTCTTTTTTGAGTAAAGAAGTTAGATTGATATATCTTGAAGCTAACATAGGCTGTACTCGAGCACACTGACGCGTCTAATCCAATAGCAATAATAATATTTTAGTAGTACTCATTCAAAGTGTCGATCTGATAAAGCTGCTTATGATAAAGTATTTTCATTTTAATATTCAAATTAATGATATTTTAGTAGTAATTGAGTACAGGGGGTTTTCATTTTAATATTCAAATTAATGATATATAGTTTAGTAGTACTCGAGTACCCTCATCATAACCATTAACTTCTTATTATATTTTAGTAGCAGTGCTCACTCGAATTTTTTGATTATTTTTGGTAAATTTTTGAACGCCGTTTGGTTAGCTCACATGGACGCCGCATTGCTTAAAGCTTTTGCTTCTTCTAGATTAGCAATACCATGGGCTTAGAGGTTGTCCAGGCTGACGTGGATGGCCAATCTAGCAGCTAGATATCTAGCCCATAAGACTTAGCCTTAGTGAGAAGTCTGATGGTTTTTCGGATACTGACGATGTTGGGCTATCAATTTTCGTGGGCCTCTTAGACAAAGAAATTACACCTTTTGGAAGAAAGCCTGGATAGGCTTTTGATGCACCAACGTTATCCGCTAGACTTACTTGGGTTTTGTGAACAACCGGCAAATTCAAATTCTGCCGTTGTGAGTCCGACAAAGGCTGTTTTCTCTGAGCGCCATTAATTTTAGGTGGTTGAGCCTTAATGAGGGGTGGCGTACACAGCAACGGGATATGCAAAGATGCGTCTCCATTACCGCCTGAAATCACCGATGATGATTCGGGCTCAAAAACTAATTAAGCTCCGGTGAACTCCAGATGAGTGTTCTACTTGTTTTTCGGCAACAGAATATCCATTCTTCATTCACTGATAATCCCAGGGACCATGAATCGGAGGATAAAGGACCTTTCACTTTAAGTCTCATCTCCAAGATCACTTCCCCTGTTCTAGTTTCATGACTTATGGCTAAAAGACCACCACAAGCAGCTCCAATAGTATGAAATAAATTTAAATTCCATGAGTTCTGAGGAATACCGAAACAATAATCAAAGCATTGGAGACTTTACGGTCACCCAATACACTTTTCTCCAACGGCCAAGAAGAAATCACGATCTCCACCTCATCCACCATTAGAGAACCGACAGCAGCAATTCTTTTTTTTCTCTTCCATTGAGTTAGCGAAAAACACGGCCTCATTATAAGATAACGGCCATATCTTGAAAGCATCTTTAATCTCCAGATGTTGTTGTAACCATCCTCCAATTTCTGACCAGTCCGCCTTGATTATCAGCTTTAAAGCCAAATTCCAGTTGCCCCTCCTACTGTGAAGGAATTAATCCACCTTTTCCCTTTACAAGTTTCCTTGATTGTTCTAATTTTCCATTTCCCCACATCTCGAAAGACTTCGCTTGAATTGAGCATTTCAGGGAAGTCTCTGCTTCCTGCATAATGGTGCCACGACCACCTCCCTTGAGTTTCCGATTGCGTTTTCCGGTCACTAAAGACCAGGGTTCTTCAGACATTCTTCTTTTTCTCTCTCTTTAGCGCAACCAAAAAAATAAATAAAACTAAAAATTTATAATATAAGGCTAGTATGGTATTACCGTGAATTTTAGAAAAGCGCTTTTTTGTTGTCTTTGTCTTTGTCATTCTTATCGTCTTTGTGAAAATAAATTTGCATGACGTTTGGTAAACTATAATTTAAAAGACATTTGTGTAATTAACAAATCAGAATTGTTTGGTAAATCAAGTATTTAAAAGTCAAAGGTGATGTAGTTAATGAGCGAAAATAGACATATTTCAAAATTAGTTTTAATACAATTTTATTATAATAAATTATATTTCTAATTTTTTTATATAATAATTTTAATTATTATTGTATTTATTATTTTAAATAAAAATGAAAAAATAGAGAAATAAATAAAATTATAATTATAATGTCAAATGTAAATATTTGAGGTAAAAAAAGCTTGCTTTATAATAAATTAACAAGGTTAAAATAAAGAATCAGTTAAATCGAATTATGTGGGTCCACAATTTCTGCTTTTCCTGCTTTTAAAAGCTAGTGCTGAGTAGCTTTTAAAAGTAGGCCTAAAATGAAAGTGCTTCTCTCCAAAAACATTTTGAAAAAATTTTACCAAATACAATTTTTGGTAAAAATTTGTTACAAGTTTGTTACAAAATGCTTTTGGTCGGAAAAAAACAACCCGAAATAGGGCTATAGATTCGTTTACTCCAGAGCTTGTACAACCTTGGATTCTAGCGCAACCAAAAACAACTTTACCTTACACCCAAATACATTAAAATTAAATACATCACATAATCGACACCGTCGAAACTCAATCTCCAATCGACTCAAATATAAGGACCCACGTATTATCC